>CM046875.1:527087078-527687078 GCA_025667525.1 Glebionis coronaria | reverse complement strand
ATATGTTAAAAGTTGAGGATCTTTTGCTAAGTGGTTGAAGTTTACAAAGTGCCCAGAGACTGACACGTCGCATCTTTCTTAATTTAATTAAAAAAAATTATTGAAGGGTATAATGGTCATTTTACACGCTTTTTTCACCAAACAATTTCAAACGCACATAACTTTTAAACGACAAACTTTTATGCAAAACTGATTTCACCATAATTCCTAAAATTTAATCCTCCTCAAAATGCTATAAATCTTGTCAAAAATTCCAAAACTTTATTTGTTACGTATTCAACTTTCTTGATGTTTTTGGCATTTTCGCTCTTATTTCTAACCATAAAAAATGTCTAATCATGAAAAAAATTAAACACGAAACTTATACAATATGATTCACTCTCTAGCAAGAAATTTGAATCTCTCAATTACGATATAACATGAGTGAGATATCGTACGATAAAGTTGACGTTATAGTCATTTTTATTGTACACAATGTGTTTGATGAAATGTCTAGCTTATGTTTTTTTGTTTTAATTGTGTTAAGAGCACTACTTTAGTAACACAATGCACCATTAATCATTTTATTGCAATTTTAACTATAAATTCGGAAAATATTAAATTCAAACTAAAAAATTTGGAAACCATAAAAGTTATTGATTCTCGGTCAATCCTTACTCGTGTTTATAAATAAATCAATTCCTATGTAATGTGAGTGATATATCGGAAATGATGTTTTAGTCATATTTGACGATGAAAACATGTTTTATGAACAATATGGATTATGATGAACATTTGTTAATACTAACATTAAGTGTTTAAGAAAACTAACTAATGAACAAGAATTTTATATATGGATAAACATTTCTTTTATCGATGAACAAAGCTTAATGTTGATGAACAACATTTTTTAATTGATGAACAAAGATGTAAATTGATGTTGTAATCTCGTCAATTAGTTAGTCGTGTTCATCGATCAGTATTATTCATCACTACATGTTGTTCATAAGTATTCATTAGTTTAATTTGAAGAACTTCTGAACCAACACTAGTTGATTTATAAGCCCAACTACTAATGAACAAACACTAGTTGACTTACAAGCCCAACTACTGATGAACTAGATAGTCTTGTTCATCAGTTTATCACTCTTGTTGATGAACTGATGAGCAACAGTTTCTGATAGTCAAAATCATGGCTGATAAAGTGATCCATTGAAATATACTTGGATGCGGCAATGACAGCAACAGTTAATGGAAGTACTACTGGAGTTTGATCACCTGGAGCCGTCGATTTCATTGCCTTGAAGAGTTCATTTGTATGATACTCGCACTTATCTTTGCTGATCTTCATATGAATTCTATCATTCAACCAAATTAGTTTAGTACAAATTCAGAGTTAATCCATAAATGGTTTTTATCAAAATCACAAAGAACATGAACATAAGGAATCATAGCACCAAAACTATGTGAACCGACATTCATAATTAGGTTCTAATTCGATTTAGTTTTAGAAATCCTCAATTATGAAAGTAAGAACCCTAAAACAAATTGATTGAAAATGAGTGAAGATACTTAAATTAATTGATGTTAGATGAATGTTGAGTGAAACCATTGTCTTGAAACCAATTAATTTGAGTGATTGTAAGCTTTTTAAAACTTGTCAATGATGGTTTTATTGAAAACCCATCGCCACCAAGAAAAAGAAAGAGTGGGTGTTTTTGAAATAGTATTATTTGAAATAGTTAACAAATGTCTTTTTCTTAACTTGTGTTAAAAAGATGATTGCATGCATCTTTTTACACACTTTTGATATTTGTTTTCAAAAATTATGTGATACCTATTTGAATCTTGAGTGTATGTCAATGTAAAAGCACTTGTTGTTGGTTCTCATCGACTGGTCAGACCTAGGGTG
This sequence comes from Glebionis coronaria, assembly GCA_025667525.1. Taxonomy (NCBI): domain Eukaryota; kingdom Viridiplantae; phylum Streptophyta; class Magnoliopsida; order Asterales; family Asteraceae; genus Glebionis; species Glebionis coronaria. The sequence goes on along the minus strand of CM046875.1, from coordinate 527,685,187 downwards.
AATTCTATACCAAAGGCGAATTTTGCCATAGGTCGGTTCTATGCCAATTTTTGCATACTTTACATTGGTACGACTTAAATCGAGTTCATGGTCAGATTCGGAACCCGGGGCATAATATGAGATGAAACATACCCGTGACTTTATTATTTGATGAACAAGTTTGCTTGAGATGTCCATTGGCAATCGTAAAAGTTGTAAGGACATTCCATTCAAACACTTTTCAACAATAAAATTCATGAATTGTCTCATAAGTTTTAAGAGTTGCACTTGCAATGTAATTAACGCTAGACGCTTAACTTTTGCCCTAGTTATTACTCCCTCCGTCTATTAATAGTCCAGTGTTGACTTTTCCGGTCTTAATTTTATAACTTTGACCTCAAGTATCTTCGATTGTGTTATATGATACTTGATGAAAATTATAACAATGAAAATACATTTGAAACGTAGTCCATTTATATATTTTGCATCAAGTATCACATAACACAAATAAGATATTTAAAGTCAAAGTTTCCAACGAATGACAGAACTTGACCCGACAGGAGATTGGGAACGACGGGGGGCTCGAGCCCTCGATAATCCGAGGACCGCCACGGGGGAAGAGTCCTTAGAAAGGCTACTTTCCATTTTTTCCGATCTGGATCAGGGCGGAAGAGGGTCTGAGGCGTTCATCAAATTAAGGGGTAAGGGTTTCCGGAGGGAGACCCCCCCCTCCTTAGAAGGCTCTGGCACATAGGTCAGAATACCGGAAATAGAGCTCTTTGAAACTGAAAGGGGTATTCCCCCTTATATATAGCCCAAAAGAAATAGAATCATGGAATTCTCTCCGAGAGCTGCTGAACTAACGACTCTATTAGAAAGTAGAATTAGCAACTTTTACACGAATTTTCAAGTGGATGAGATTGGTCGAGTGGTCTCAGTTGGAGATGGGATTGCACGTGTTTATGGGTTAAACGAGATTCAAGCTGGGGAAATGGTTGAATTTGCCAGCGGTGTGAAAGGAATAGCCGTGAATCTTGAGAATGAGAATGTAAGGATTGTTGTCTTTGGTAGTGATACTGCTATTAAAGAAGGATATCTTGTCAAGCGCACCGGCTCTATTGTGGATGTCCCTGTGGGAAAGGCTATGCTAGGGCGTGTGGTCGACGCTTTGGGAGTACCTATTGATGGAAGAGGGGCTCTAAGCGATCGCGAGCGAAGACGTGTCGAAGTGAAAGCCCCTGGGATTACTGAACGTAAATCTGTGCACGAGCCTATGCAAACTAGGTTAAAAGCGGTAGATAGCCTGGTTCCTATAGGCCGTGGTCAACGAGAACTTATAATCGGGGACCGACAAACTGGAAAAACAACTATTTCTATCGATACCATATTAAACCAAAATCAAATGAATTCAAGGAGCACATCTGAGAGTGAGACATTGTATTGTGTCTATGTAGTGATTGGACATAAACGCTCAACTGTGGCACGATTAGTTCAAATTCTTTCAGAAGCGAATGCTATGAAATATTCCATTCTTGTAGCAGCCACCGCTTCGGATCCTGCTCCTTTGCAATTTATTGCCCCATATTCTGGTTGTGCCATGGGGGAATATTTCTGCGATAACGGAATGCAGGCATTAGTAATCTATGATGATCTTAGTAAACAGGCAGTTGCATATCGACAAATGTAATTATTGTTACACCGACCACCAGGCCGTGAGGCTTTCCCAGGGGATGTTTTTTATTTACATTCTCGTCTCTTAGAAAGAGCCGCTAAACGATTAGACCATACAGGCGCATGTAGCTTGACCGCCTTACCGGTAATTGAAACACAAGCTGGAGACGTATGAGCCTATATTCCTACTAATGTGATCCCCATTACTGATGGAGAAATCTGTTTGGAAACAGAGCTCTTTTATCACGGAATTAGACCCTCTATTAACGTCTGCTTATCTGTCAGTCGTGTTGGGTCTGCCGCTCTGTTGAAAACTATGAAACAATTCTGCGGTAGTTCAAAACTGGAATTGGCATAATATCGTGAAATGGCCGCCCTTGCTCAATTTGGGTCAGACCTGGATGCTGCGACTGTCACACCCCACCATGGCGGAATATGGGACGCGACGCATGGATATCATCACAACAATAGCGTGTCCATAGAGAGAACTATATGAATTAGAAATGTCATAAAAGGTGACACAAATGTCATGACAATATCTCATCAATGTAGGAGTCTAGGTAAGTAGGTAACAGTCCTACCTCTTACCCAAGACAAACAAATAACACAAACAAATCAACATATAGGTTCATAGTATCACTTATTGAAACAAACAGAAAAATAAGCTAAGAAGGAACGGAGATCTCCTTCTAAATGCATTCCTACGCGACTCCAATCCTAGCCACATATGTTCTCACGTTTAACCACTTTATCACCTGAAAAAGACACTAAAACACGTCAACATAATGTTGGTGAGAGTCATAGGTTTAGACTCCAACCGAAAATAGATTATAATAAGCTGTGAACAACCATAAACCACTAAACATATGGACAATGTGCTACGAGTATGCATAACAACTAACATTCAAGATCAATCATTCCAAACCAAATCCAAGGCTCCCAGCCTTACCAAACACCATGGTACCATAGGCGCCCATACACCTATGTACCAATCCCAAGGCCCCGCCTTGTCATTATCCATTGGTCCCATAGATGCTCACACATCTATGTACCTCCCCTAGGCCCCGCCTTGTCAACATCCCCTTGGTACCAAGTCAAACCACAATAACTTAGACGGTACGTGTCCCCCGATCCAAATCATAAACACAATCAAGAGTCACATAGCAGTTAATCACATAAGTGCACACACAAGTCCATCACAAACCATAAAAACATTCACAGCATTAGTTACAAAACCATACAGTGTCTCTTCCATCCCATCTGGAAGTGAAAATCATTAAAAGATATGGGACTATGAAACTCACCTGATTGAGCTTCTCCAAAAATCCGCGCACTAGCAAAAAGCTAACAAACAAAAGCACACAATCAAAACATGAACCAAACACTAAGATGGATCATCAACCCATGATGGACATCTAACCTTCTCTCATGTATATACCTCATTTATATGCTCTAAGCATCTCATTACACCCCTCTATAAAGCCCTTAACTTAGTTTACTTCATAACCCGTCTCGTTAACATTTTACCCAAAACAGTCCCGGTTTTAGGTCTCCAAACTATAAGCCAAACGCCCACCTAACCATACCCATGATCTCTGTAAAGGAAACCCTATGACCTTATATATACTTCTGCCTATCCGCATATTACCGATTTTGAACATACAAAAAGTTTGTTATGATTAGGGGGTCTTACCCTAACCCATTTGCTTAGCCACCCTTTAGGTCTATTATTTAATATATAAACCAACACCCCTGCTCATTAGAGGGCTCAAGTGTACTCCTAAGTACCCCCAATCACCTTAAAACGTTAAATTAAACCCGAATGGTTTCAAAACTGTTTTGACCTTCGACTGTTGTAACCTGTTTTTGACCCACCTCCCGACCTCCAATTTAGTTCTCGTTTCTTGAATTTGAAAGCCACTTCAATTACCTATTCAGGGATGCTTGGGTCGCAAAATAAGAGTTTGTAGAACTCTAGATATGATCAAAACAAGTGGCTCAAAAATCTGCCCAGTTTTTTAAAAACGAATTTAAACATGATTAAACCCTAATTAACATCACTAATAATCACCAATCATTATCCTAATCATGTTAATTGTTATAAAACCCCTAATTACAGATCTATTAAGAACTCTAATCCATCATATAAATTGATTACATAAAACTTGAAGCCTTAATGTTATAAAACAAGAAAACTATAAGAATTAAATCAAGATTTTTACCTCAAATCTTCAAGAAAATTATTTTTGATGAATCCCTAAATTAGAGCTTGTAAAAATTCGGCCAAAAGGGGAGAAAATTAATGAAAAACTGATTTTTGTGATATAAACATGATATTTATATGTTTTATTAAAAAGACTTTTCCAAATTGGGCTCAAGTTGGGTCTTTTGGCCCATTATCCTTTCTTTTTCTTTTCTAGTCGGTTTAAAACCCGATTCGTATATATATATATTTTTTTTCTTTTTAAGACTTATTAATATATTATTAATAATACCTTAAGTTACCTTAATTTATTTCAGCTCCTAAAACCTCAAAACCGTAAAACTAGTCAATTTACGTGTATACCGTAAAAAACGTAAAATATTAGTTTTAAAAAAACTCTTGAATTTTGAAATAAACTTTTAAACTAAGTCCTAAATGACTTAAAACCATCCCGAAAAGTAGTCCCATGACTAAACACCTTACCCGAGACCTCTAAATGCTAAACCCCAAATCGTAAAAAAAAATACGATTTACTATAATACTTATACGTATACGTAAACACCAAAATAACACCATTTCATTTCATAGTCACCAATTTGTGACCTCATGAACATGAAATAACCGTTCCTCGATTTACTTATGAGTACCATATACCCATAAACGATGTCCACACCAACTTCGTTCACGCAAAATAAACATGTAAGCACACAAAACACATAGTCACACATAAAATAACCTAAAAATAAGACCGAGTGACGAACCTCAAAACCACGGTTGTCACATCACTCCCTCCTAATAGAAATCTCGTCCCCATATTTACTCCTTAGGATCGTCATTATCAAATAGCTGAGGATACTTGCTCCTCATAAATCCTTCCCGTTCCTACGTGAACTCTAGTCCACGTTACAAATTCCATCTTACCATAACTACGGTATATTACCCTTTTTTCCAACGTCTTAGCTTCACGACCCAAAACCTCTACCGGCTCTTCGATGAAACGAATAATCGTATCGATACTAATATCATCTAACAGTACTTGCAAGTCGGTTCTTGCTAAGCATTTCCTCAAGTTTGATACATGAAATACATCATGCACACTACTCAATTCCTCCGGTAATCTCAACCTATACGCCACTAGCCCAATCCTTTCAAGGATTTTAAATGGACCCACAAATCTAGGTGTTAACTTCCCTTTCTTTCCAAACCACATCACTCCTTTCCATGGTGAAACCTCTAGCATAACCTTACCTCCAATCTTAAATCCCAACGGCTTATGCCTCTCGTCCGCACAGCTCTCTTTTCGGTTCTTTGCCATTTTCAACCTCTACTTAAGCACTGCCACCACCTCCATAGTTTTCCGATCCACCTCCGGTCCAATACGTTGGCCGCTTCTAACTTCATCCCACTATAATGGTGATCCACCTCATCTCCTATGAATTAACTCCAACAGTTTCTACTACAATTCCTATCACCAGACCTAACGGCTTCTATCCTCTACGGATTTTCCATCATTCAGAAGTTCTCCCAACCTTTATCACATCTAATGGTATATGTAGGATTGCATAACCAAAAGCTTCCCATAACATTCACATGAAACATGTCATAACCACCACCTCATCCTTGCTTTCCCATGCTCGGAACCAAGTAACTAACCATCCTTCATACTAACAGGTGCTACACCTTTTCTCTTGGTGGACATTTCATTGTTCGTGACTACTAACCTCTTGCTCTAACGGTTTCCCTTCAATATCACCCCACTATCTTGACAACGTCTTGCTCCCTCGAATCATTCTTCCTCTATACTACTTTCGCTTATCTTTCCACAATCTTAATTTCCATACCATCTTATATCCCGCCTTCAGCCTATACTTTAGGTGTTTCCTCCTTTATTCCCTACATTCTCATCAATGGGGAATATGCCTCTCTCACCGGTGACTCTCTCTTTGTAGGAGAATTCTTCCTAATATAATGCGTTCTCCAACTATCTCCAAATCTCACGCCAATGCTCTAGGCGTCTTTCTCAATTACCTCTATAGTATGCTCATACCAACCATTAGTCTATCAACGATATACTACGTTTGCTTTGCATCGTTTCTTCCCTTGCCATAATCCTTCATAAAGCATTCCATACCTATTAGGTTAACTTTTACACAAAACCTCCTATTCCATCGCATTTGTGCGCAATCCTTCCAACTTCTCAACTATGTGACTTATCATTCCTCTTGAAATATGGGGTGAATTAGTCCGTCTATCGACTATCACCCAACTCTCATCGTACATATTCCTCCACCGCATTATGTATCCCTTCCACCAAATTCGTCCTTACATTGCCCTTTCTAAGCCACTCCTATCTATGTAGGAAGTATAGTCTACGTCCCTTTTCTCCATATGATTGTCCAAGCCACGCAACATAAATGTTGGCGCGTTCTCTGCTTTAGACAACTCAACTCGTGCAACCTACATCCTGCATCCAAACCACCTTAATACGTCATCCATATAGTTCAAGTTCGTCTCAGCTTCACTTCATTCTTTTTATTCCATGTCTCATCAACCATGCTTGCCTTTCCCAGATGGTACTTAGCCTTGCAATTGTCTTTCATCACTTAACTCCACCCATCACCTTTGCCAAATGTTCAATCAAAATGATTGAATATGTGTTAGAGACATTCATGGTCCGTATAGATCATTCTCTACGTCTAGTACCCCAAATGCCTCTAGCATTCTAGGCAGATATAACAGTCCAACTCCACTGACTAAGTCTTATCTAGTTCTTCCAAATCTTCAGTTCCTGCATCGTATAAGCAATCTCCTTTCTTTGTCGTTCTCGTACACCTCCAAATCCTTGCTCCACGTATCGTCATGCTTCGTGAATTCATCCAGTCCTTCCGACAATGCCAAGACCGGATCATTATCCAATCACCTCTTCAGCCTCTAAAACGCTTCCTCATCCCTCTTTACTTCGCCCCTTGCTGGTTCCATGATATACCATCATCTCTAACTACTCATCCTGGTCAACTTAATCCTAAAACTCACACTTTAAAATCTCACGTATAATTCCCTTTCCTAACAACTCCAAAACCAACTCATAATTCGCCTCACTCTCCTTTTTAGACTTTGAGTAGATCAAGATGCCGTCGATACTCCCGATGACAACTCGTTATACGTTCATGCACACTCGGTTCATTGACTCCATGAAAACCGCTAGTGCTCTGGCGAAGCTAAATACATAACCGTAACCCAAAGCATTCATACAACATCCTTAGCAGTTTTCAACTACGTCCTACTTGCACCCTCTCTTAGTGGCAATACGAATAAATTCCTACCTCGTTCTACTTGCAAAATTCTACACGCATTCTAAAAGACCAATACTTCCTCTTATCAAACTATTCAACCGCTTTCCACATCCAATCTACTACTAAGCAACTCAACTTTTATCATGCATTCCTTGCAATTTATAACAACTCTTGTTTTTAAATCATTCCATCAACAATATCCTTGGAAATGCACTAACTACAACTCCTCTCACTTCTCCTACTTGCTCTATTCATGGTTCTACTTTAAAGTAATAGGCAAACCTACTAAATCTCAGGAAATTTTCAAAAAACTTACATGCCTTACGAACAATCATAAATACCTTTGAGGTATTATATCCCCTTCCAGCACTCTCTATGGCGCGTTACTTGTGTCAATATCCATACATTACATAAATCTCTATTCATCTCCCTTGGCACTCCTAAGAGACCTCATGACCATATTAGTTCGTCTACGAACTTTTAACTCTTTCATCCCCACTAAGGGTATTCCGACCATTCTCTCAGGGTCACCTACTTAATCTTATAGGCGCGACCAAGTCTTTCATATGTCTACCTCAACGCTACCAATCAATATGAACCCAAAACTACATCCTGAATCCACTAGATACGATCAACGAATCAAACCCACGGATAACTCACGTGCACGAGTTAAAACAGACCAAAACCACGAAAACTCAAAAGGAAAACTCAAACATGCACCAATTCAAATGACTCATGACAACGAAAAATGATCCAAGAAACACTTAATGGCAACCAAAACATCTTATGCCCCGCGACATATTATTTAAACCGTGCACAAGATCGACTTTTCCAAAAAAATATTTTTTTTATTTTTTTTCTTCCCCACATCTATGTGACTCAAACAATCTACAAACAACCCTCTTGATGAACTCAAAACTCAACTCAAATACTAGGTATCCCATGCATCCCAATTCATAAAAATAAACTACTATTCAAAACTCAACCTTTAACCCGACACTTGTATAATAATTTTGACCAGGATACTGACCTCCCATGACTATACATTCTGAATATTTGAAAAGTACGTTCCGAGTACATAATTTTAGGCTTTTGAATCACCTAAAAATCTTTAAATACGAACAAGTTACGACCAAAACAATTTTATACTAGTTGTTTTAAAAACTAAAGAATAAACTTAGTGATTAATGCAATCCTTTTAAATAAAAGAAATAATTGTATGCGAAATTTTCATGAACTCAATTTAACCTTGTATAAATAATTATAAATGACGTAAATCGGTTAAACTCAATTATATAAACTATGTAAGTAGAAAGAAATTTTATTTCGCTTTATTTAAAAAAAATCTTTTAGAATTTTGAATAAATAATTGTTGATTAAGAATTCTTATGTTACATCTTGTTTCAAACACGATACCAACACCTTACCCTTATGTTACCGTATACAACCAACTATCCAACCCTATAGTAGATTTCCAAGTCTATTCAATATATACCGACAAAAAGGAATGTAAGACTCCACACAAAAGATTTCATTATCCCAAAAGAAATCTCAATTTATTTCAATATACTTAACACCAAGGACACCATTTTAAAACGGACACGTGAAATAGGAAACTCGAAGAATACGCCACAACGGAGGTTGAATATCTAAAAAGAAGCGAGCTAGCCACCCTCCTAAGGATACAATCGATAATATAGGGGATCATACATACATAGGCATATCGGATACATATACTTAAATCCGTCTAACATCTACTATACAAGCATGTATTAACCCTTTTTCATGCAATGATACTTAGGAATCCATTGGAGTTATGGTACTTGTATAACTATGTTGGCCACCATACTTATACAATTACCCTTTCCCCAATGCACTCCCTCCTATGATGACACTTATAAGAATTAATACAACACATAACACATATATCCATCTACTCACATAAGCTCATAACCACATAAACAATAAAGTCCAAAACTCCGTCCATTAAAAAAAATATAATCAAACTATTGGAATACATAAATCCATAGTCTAGCTAAAACAGCATAGACTAAATCCAAAACTAAAACATAATCAGTTATAAGTCATGTCGCCCATAAGAGTGTAAACAGCTTAAAATCCTTCATATCCACCTACTCCTAATAACTCGAACCACCACATGATTCTTAGGGACATGACTTAAACATCAAAAGAAAAATACTATACCTCAGGTACATAAAATAACTCAACAAAATACAGAAACTACCATGTACCAAATTATGTACTATAATGTACAATTTAAGCAAAATACAACAATGACTAGCGTGGATGATTATGGTTCAACCTTCACTAGTCACAACCCGAAAAGAAAATAACATGTGGCTAAGTATGAACTACTATGGTTCAACCCATACTAGTCAAAACTTAACAAACATTGCAAGTAAAAACCAATAACATCTAGAAAACTTTAATTAATATAAATTGCACACATACTCCTATGACACCTATATGCAGTGACCCTTAAGTTATAGACTAGGCTGCTAGACTAGGCAACCTAATTCTCTATAACCATTGTCTCTTATACCATTCTGTCACACCCCACCATGGCGTAATATGGGACGCGACGCATGGATATCATCACAACAATAGCGTGTCCATAGAGAGAACTATATGAATTAGAAATTTCATAAAAGGTGACACAAATGTCATGACAATATCTCATCAATGCAGGAGTCTAGGTAAGTAGGTAACAATCCTACCTCTTACCCAAGACAAACAAATAACACAAACAAATCAACATATAGGTTCATAGTATCACTTATTGAAACAAACAGAAAAATAAACTAAGAAGGAACGGGGATCTCCTTCTAAATGCATTCCTACGCGACTCCAATCCTAGCCACATATGTTCTCACGCTTAACCACTTTATCACCTGAAAGAGACATTAAAACACGTCAACGTAATGTTGGTGAGAGTCATAGGTTTAGACTCCAACCGAAATAAGATTATAATAAGCTGTGAACAACCATAAACCACTAAACATATGGACAATGTGCTACAAGCATGCATTAACAACTAACATTCAAGATCAATCATTCCAAACCAAATCCAATGATCCCAGCCTTACCAAACACCATGGTACCATAGGCGCCCATACACCTATGTACCAATCCCAAGGCCCCGCCTTGTCATTATCCATTGGTCCTATAGATGCTCACACATCTATGTACCTCCCCAAGGCCCAGCCTTGTCAATATCCCCTTGGTACCAAGTCAAACCACAATAACTGAGATGGTACGTGTCCCCCGATCCAAATCATAAACACAATCAAGAATCACATAGCAGTTAATCACATAAGTGCACACACAAGTCCATCACAAACCATAAAAACATTCACAGCATTGGTTACAAAACCATAAAGTGTCTCTTCCATCCCATCTGGAAGTGAAAATCATTAAAAGATATGGGACTATGAAACTCACCTGATTGAGCTTCTCCAAAAATCCGCGCACTAGCAAAAAGCTAACAAACAAAAGCACACAATCAAAACATGAACCAAACACTAAGATGGCTAATCAACCCATGATGGACATCTAACCTTCTCCCATATGTATACCTCATTTATATGCTCTAAGCATCTCATTACACCCCTCTATAAAGCCCTTAACTTAGTTTACTTCATAACCCGTCTCGTTAACATTTTACCCAAAACAGCCCCGGTTTTTAGGTCTCCAAACTATAAGCCAAACGCCCACCTAACCATACCCATGATTTCTGTAAAGGAAACCCTATGCCCTTACATATGTCAGCTAACTCCTCCCTTTTGACCCAACCTTAAAGCTACTGTTAAGGCCCCGATATATATATATATATATATATATATATATATATATATATATATATATATATATATATATATATATATATATATATATATATATATATATATATATATATATATATATACTTCTGCCTATCCGCATATTACCGATTTTGAACATACAAAAAGTTTGTTATGATTAGGGGGTCTTACCCTAACCCATTTGCTTAGCCACCCCTTAGGTATCTTATTTAATATATAAACCAACACCCCTGCTCATTAGAGGGCTCAAGTGTTCTCCTAAGTACCCCCAATCACCTTAAAACGTTAAATTAAACCCGACTGATTTCAAAAATGTTTTGACCTCTCACTGTTCTAACCTGTTTTTGACCCACCTCCCGACCTCCAATTTAGTTCTCGTTTCTTGAATTTGAAAGCCACTTCAATTACATATTCAAGGATGCTTGGATCGCAAAATAAGAGTTTGTAGAACTCTAGATATGATCAAAACAAGTGGCTCAAAAATCTGCCCAGTTTTTTAAAAACGAATTTAAACATGATTAAACCCTAATTAACATCACTAATAATCACCAATCATTATTCTAATCATGTTAATTGTTATAAAACCCCTAATTACAGATCTATTAAGAAATCTAATCCATCATATAAATTGATTATATAAAACTTGAAGCCTTAATGCTATAAAACAAGAAAACTATAAGAATTAAATCAAGATTTTTACCTCAAATCTTCAAGAAAATTATTTTTGATGAATCCCTAAATTAGGGCTTGTAAAAATTCGGCCAAAAGGGGAGAAAATTAATGAAAAACTGATTTTTGTGATATAAACATGATATTTATATGTTTTATTAAAAAGGCTTTTCCAAATTGGGCTCAAGTTGGGTCTTTTGGCCCATTATCCTTTCTTTTTCTTTTCTAGTCGGTTTAAAACCCGATTCATATATTTTTTTTTTATTTTTTTTCTTTTTAAGACTTATTAATATATTATTAATAATACCTTAAGTTACCTTAATTTATTTCAGCTCCTAAAACCTCAAAACCGTAAAACTAGTCAATTTACGTGTATACCATAAAAAACGTAAAATATTAGTTCTAAAAAAACTCTTGAATTTTGAAATAAACTTTTAAACTAAGTCCTAAATGACTTAAAACCATCCCGAAGAGTACTCCCATGACTAAACACCTTACCCGAGACCTCTAAATGCTAAACCCCAAATCGTAAAAAAAAATACGATTTACTATAATACTTATACGTATACGTAAACACCAAAATAACACCATTTCATTTCATAGTCACCAATTTGTGACCTCATGAACATGAAATAACCGTTCCTCGATTTACTTATGAGTACCATATACCCATAAACGATGTCCACACCAACTTCGTTCACGCAAAATAAACATGTAAGCACACAAAACACATAGTCACACATAAAATAACCTAAAAATAAGACCGAGTGACGAACCTCAAAACCACGGTTGTCACATCACTCCCTCCTAATAGAAATCTCGTCCCCATATTTACTCCTTAGGATCGTCATTATCAAATAGCTGAGGATACTTGCTCCTCATAAATCCTTTCGGTTCCTACGTGAACTCTAGTCCACGTTACAAATTCCATCTTACCATAACTACGATATATTACCCTTTTTTCCAACGTCTTAGCTTCACGACCCAAAACCTCTACCGGCTCTTCGATGTAACGAATACTCGTATCGATACTAATATCATCTAACAGTACTTGCAAGTCGGTTCTTGCTAAGCATTTCCTCAAGTTTGATACATGAAATACATCATGCACACTACTCAATTCCTCCGGTAATCTCAACCTATACGCCACTAGCCCAATCCTTTCAAGGATTTTAAATGGACCCACAAATCTAGGTGTTAACTTCCCTTTCTTTCCAAACCACATCACTCCTTTCCATGGTGAAACCTCTAGCATAACCTTACCTCCAATCTTAAATCCCAACGGCTTATGCCTCTCGTCCGCACAGCTCTCTTTTCGGTTCTTTGCCATTTTCAACCTCTACTTAAGCACTGCCACCACCTCCATAGTTTTCCGATCCACCTCCGGTCCAATACGTTGGCCGCTTCTAACTTCATCCCACTATAACGGTGATCCACCTCATCTCCTATGAATTAACTCCAACAGTTTCTACTACAATTCCTATCACCAGACCTAACGGCTTATATCCTCTACGGATTTTCCATCATTCAGAAGTTCTCCCAACCTTTATCACATCTAATGGTATATGTAGGATTGCATAACCAAAAGCTTCCCATAACATTCACATGAAACATGTCATAACCACCACCTCATCCTTGCTTTCCCATGCTCGGAACCAAGTAACTAACTATCCTTCATACTAACAGGTGCTACACCTTTTCTCTTGGTGGACGTTTCATTGTTCGTGACTACTAACCTCTTGCTCTAACGGTTTCCCTTAAATATCACCCCACTATCTTGACAACCTCTTGCTCCCTCGAATCATTCTTCCTCTATACTACTTTTCGCTTATCTTTCCACAATCTTAATTTCCATACCATCTTATATCCCGCCTTCAGCCTATACTTTAGGTGTTTCCTCCTTTATTCCCTACATTCTCATCAATGGGGAATATGCCTCTCTCACCGGTGACTCTCTCTTTGTAGGAGAATTCTTCCTAATATAATGCGTTCTCCAACTATCTCCAAATCTCACGCCAATGCTCTAGGCGTCTTTCTCAATTACCTCTATAGTATGCTCATACCAACCATTAGTCTATCAACGATATACTACGTTTGCTTTGCATCGTTTCTTCCCTTGCCATAATCCTTCATAAAGCATTCCATACCTATTAGGTTAACTTTTACACAAAACCTCCTATTCCATCGCATTTGTGCGCAATCCTTCCAACTTCTCAACTATGTGACTTCTCATTCCTCTTGAAATATGGGGTGAATTAGTCCGTCTATCGACTATCACCCAACTCTCATCGTACATATTCCTCCACCGCATTATGTATCCCTTCCACCAAATTCGTCCTTACATTGCCCTTTCTAAGCCACTCCTATCTATGTAGGAAGTATAGTCTACGTCCCTTTTCTCCATATGATTGTCCAAGCCACGCAACATAAATGTTGGCGCGTTCTCTGCTTTAGACAACTCAACTCGTGCAACCTACATCCTGCATCCAAACCACCCTAATACGTCATCCATATAGTTCAAGTTCGTCTCAACTTCACTTCATTCTTTTTATTCCATGTCTCATCAACCATGCTTGCCTTTACCAGATGGTACTTAGCCTTGCAATTGTCTTTCATCACTTAACTCCACCCATCACCTTTGCCAAATGTTCAATCAAAATGATTGAATATGTGTTAGAGACATTCATGGTCCGTATAGATCATTCTCTACGTCTAGTACCCCAAATGCCTCTAGCATTTTAGGCAGATATAACAGTCCAACTCCACTGACTAAGTCTTATCTAGTTCTTCCAAATCTTCAGTTCCTGCATCGTATAAGCAATCTCCTTTCTTTGTCGTTCTCGTACACCTCCAAATCCTTGCTCCACGTATCGTCATGCTTCGCGAATTCATCCAGTCCTTCCGATAATGCCAAGACCGGATCATTATCCAATCACCTCTTCAGCCTCCAAAACGCTTCCTCATCCCTCTTTACTTCGCCCCTTGCTGGTTCCATGATATACCATCATCTCTAACTACTCATCCTGGTCAACTTAATCCTAAAACTCACACTTGAAAATCTCACGTATAATTCCCTTTCCTAACAACTCCAAAACCAACTCATAATTCGCCTCACTCTCCTTTTTAGACTTTGAGTAGATCAAGATGCCGTCGATACTCCCGATGACAACTCGTTATACGTTCATGCACACTCGGTTCATTGACTCCATGAAAACCGCTAGTGCTCTGGCGAAGCTAAATGCATAACCGTAACCCAAAGCATTCATACAACATCCTTAGCAGTTTTCAACTACGTCCTACTTGCACCCTCTCTTAGTGGCAATACGAATAAATTCCTACCTCGTTCTACTCGCAAAATTCTACACGCATTCTAAAAGACCAATACTTCCTCTTATCAAACTATTCAACCGCTTTCCACATCCAATCTACTACTAAGCAACTCAACTTTTATCTTGCATTCCTTGCAATTTATAACAACTCTTGTTTTTAAATCATTCCATCAACAATATCCTTGGAAATGCACTAACTGCAACTCCTCTCACTTCTTCTACTTGCTCTATTCATGGTTCTACTTTAAAGTAATAGGCAAACCTACTAAATCTCAGGAAATTTTCAAAAAACTTACATGCCTTACGAACAATCATAAATACCTTTGAGGTATTATATCCCCTTCCAACACACTCTATGGCGCGTTACTTGTGCCAATATCCATACATTACACAAATCTCTATTCATCTCCCTTGGCACTCCTAAGAGACCTCATGACCACCTTAGTTCGTCTACGAACTTTTAACTCTTTCATCCCCACTAAGGGTATTCCGACCATTCTCTCAGGGCCACCTACTTAATCGTATAGGCGCGACCAAGTCTTTCATATGTCTACCTCAACGCTACCAATCAATACGAACCCAAAACTACATCCTGAATCCACTAGATACGATCAACGAATCAAACCCACGGATAACTAACGACATTTCATGTGCACGAGTTAAAACAGACCAAAACCACGAAAACTCAAAAGGAAAACTCAAACATGTACCAATTCAAATGACTCATGACAACAAAAATGATCCAAGAAACACTTAATGGCAACCAAAACATCTTATGCCCCGCGACATATTATTTAAACCGTGCACAAGATCGACTTTTCCAAAAAAATATTTTTTTTATTTTTTTTCTTCCCCACATCTATGTGACTCAAACAATCTACAAACAACCCTCTTGACGAACTCAAAACTCAACTCAAAGACTAGGTATCCCATGCATCCCAATTCATAAAAATAAACTACTATTCAAAACTCAACCTTTAACCCGACACTTGTATAATAATTTTGACCAGGATACTGACCTCCCATGACTATACATTCTGAATATTTGAAAAGTACGTTCCGAGTACATAATTTTAGGCTTTTGAATCACCCAAAAATCTTTAAAAACGAACAAGTTACGAACCAAACAATTTTATACTAGTTGTTTTAAAAACTAAAGAATAAACTTAGTGATTAATGCAATCCTTTTAAATAAAAGAAATAATTGTATGCGAAATTTTCATGAACTCAATTTAACCTTGCATAAATAATTATAAATGACGTAAATCGGTTAAACTCAATTATATAAACTATGTAAGTAGAAAGAAATTTTATTTCGCTTTATTTAAAAAAAAATCTTTTAGAATTTTGAATAAATAATTGTTGATTAAGAATTCTTATGTTACATCTTGTTTCAAACACGATACCAACACCTTACCCTTATGTTACCGTATACAACCAACTATCCAGCCCTATAGTAGATTTCCAAGTCTATTCAATATATACCGACAAAAAGGAATGTAAGACTCCACACAAAAGATTTCATTATCCCAAAAGAAATCTCAATTTATTTCAATATACTTAACACCAAGGACACCATTTTAAAACGGACACGTGAAATAGGAAAGTCGAAGAATACGCTACAACGGAGGTTGAATATCTAAAAAGAAGCGAGCTAGCCACCCTCCTAAGGATACAATCGATAATATAGGGGATCATACATATATAGGCATATCGGGATACATATACTTAAATTCGTCTAACATCTACTATACAAGCATGTATTAACCCTTTTTCATGCAATGATACTTAGGAATCCATTGGAGTTATGGTACTTGTATAACTATGTTGGCCACCATACTTATACAATTACCCTTTCCCCAATGCACTCCCTCCTATGATGACACTTATAAGAATTAATACAACACATAACACATATATCCATCTACTCACATAAGCTCATAACCACATAAACAATAAAGTCCAAAACTCCATCCATTAAAAAAAATATAATCAAACTATTGAAATACATAAATTCATAGTCTAGCTAAAACAGCATAGACTAAATCCAAAACTAAAACATAATCAGTTATAAGTCATGTCGCCCATAAGAGTGGAAACAGCTTAAAATCCTTCATATCCACCTACTCCTAATAACTCGAACCACCACATGATTCTTAGGGACATGACTTAAACATCAAAAGAAAAATACTATACCTCAGGTACATAAAATAACTCAACAAAATACAGAAACTACCATGTACCAAATTATGTACTATAATGTACAATTTAAGCAAAATACAACAATGACTAGCGTGGATGATTATGGTTCAACCTTCACTAGTCACAACCCGAAAAGAAAATAACATGTGGCTAAGTATGAACTACTATGGTTCAACCCATACTAGTCAAAACTTAACAAACATCGCAAGTAAAAACCAATAACATCCAGAAAACTTTAATTAATATAAATTGCACACATACTCCTATGACGCCTATATGCAGTGACCCTTAAGTTATAGACTAGGCTGCTAGACTAGGCAACCTAATTCTCTATAACCATTGTCTCTGATACCATTATGTCACACCCCACCATGGCGGAATATGGGACGCGACGCATGGATATCATCACAACAATAGCGTGTCCATAGAGAGAACTATATGAATTAGAAATGTCATAAAAGGTGACACAAATGTCATGACAATATCTCATCAATGCAGGAGTCTAGGTAAGTAGGTAACAGTCCTACCTCTTACCCAAGACAAACAAATAACACAAACAAATCAACATATAGGTTCATAGTATCACTTATTGAAACAAACAGAAAAATAAACTAAGAAGGAACGGGGATCTCCTTCTAAATGCATTCCTACGCGACTCCAATCCTAGCCACATATGTTCTCACGCTTAACCACTTTATCACCTGAAAGAGACATTAAAACACGTCAACGTAATGTTGGTGACAGTCATAGGTTTAGACTCCAACCGAAAATAGATTATAATAAGCTGTGAACAACCATAAACCACTAAACATATGGACAATGTGCTACAAGCATGCATTAACAACTAACATTCAAGATCAATCATTCCAAACCAAATCCAAGGATCCCAGCCTTACCAAACACCATGGTACCATAGGCGCCCATACACCTATGTACCAATCCCAAGGCCCCGCCTTGTCATTATCCATTGGTCCTATAGATGCTCACACATCTATGTACCTCCCCAAGGCCCCGCCTTGTCAATATCCCCTTGGTACCAAGTCAAACCACAATAACTGAGATGGTACGTGTCCCCCGATCCAAATCATAAACACAATCAAGAATCACATAGCAGTTAATCACATAAGTGCACACACAAGTCCATCACAAACCATAAAAACATTCACAACATTGGTTACAAAACCATAAAGTGTCTCTTCCATCCCATCTGGAAGTGAAAATCATTAAAAGATATGGGACTATGAAACTCACCTGATTGAGCTTCTCCAAAAATCCGCGCACTAGCAAAAAGCTAACAAACAAAAGCACACAATCAAAACATGAACCAAACACTAAGATGGCTCATCAACCCATGATGGACATCTAACCTTCTCCCATATGTATACCTCATTTATATGCTCTAAGCATCTCATTACACCCCTCTATAAAGCCCTTAACTTAGTTTACTTCATAACCCGTCTCGTTAACATTTTACCCAAAACAGCCCTGGTTTTTAGGTCTCCAAACTATAAGCCAAACGCCCACCTAACCATACCCATGATCTCTGTAAAGGAAACCCTATGCCCTTACATATGTCAGCTAACTCCTCCCTTTTGACCCAACCTTAAAGCTACTGTTAAGGCCCCGATATATATATATATATATATATATATATATATATATATATATATATATATATATATATATATATATATATATATATATATATATATATATATATATATATATATATATATATATATATATATATATATATATATATATATATATATATATATATATATATATATATATATATATATATATATATATATATATATATATATATATATATATATATATATATATATATATATATATATATATATATATATATATATATATATATATATATATATATATACTTCTGCCTATCCGCATATTACCGATTTTGAACATACAAAAAGTTTGTTATGATTAGGGGGTCTTACCCTAACCCATTTGCTTAGCCACCCTTTAGGTATCTTATTTAATATATAAACCAACACCCCTGCTCATTAGAGGGCTCAAGTGTACTCCTAAGTACCCCCAATCACCTTAAAACGTTAAATTAAACCCGACTGATTTCAAAAATGTTTTGACCTCCGACTGTTCTAACCTGTTTTTGACCCACCTCCCGACCTCCAATTTAGTTCTCGTTTCTTGCATTTGAAAGCCACTTCAATTACATATTCAGGGATGCTTGGATCGCAAAATAAGAGTTTGTAGAACTCTAGATATGATCAAAACAAGTGGCTCAAAAATCTGCCCAGTTTTTTAAAAACGAATTTAAACATGATTAAACCCTAATTAACATCACTAATAATCACCAATCATTATCCTAATCATGTTAATTGTTATAAAACCCCTAATTACAGATCTATTAAGAACTCTAATCCATCATATAAATTGATTACATAAAACTTGAAGCCTTAATGCTATAAAACAAGAAAACTATAAGAATTAAATCAAGATTTTTACCTCAAATCTTCAAGAAAATTATTTTTGATGAATCCCTAAATTAGGGCTTGTGAAAATTCGGTCAAAAGGGGAGAAAATTAATGAAAAACTGATTTTTGTGATATAAACATGGTATTTATATGTTTTATTAAAAAGGCTTTTCCAAATTGGGCTTAAGTTGGGTCTTTTGGCCCATTATCCTTTCTTTTTCTTTTCTAGTCGGTTTAAAACCCGATTCATATATATTTTTCTTTATTTTTTTATTTTTAAGACTTATTAATATATTATTAATAATAACTTAAGTTACCTTAATTTATTTCAGCTCCTAAAACCTCAAAACCGTAAAACTAGTCAATTTACGCGTATACCGTAAAAAACCCGTAAAATATACAGTTTTTAAAAAACTCTTGAATTTTGAAATAAACTTTTAAACTAAGTCCTAAATGACTTAAAACCATCCCGAAAAATACTCCCATGACTAAACCCCTTACCCGAGACCTCTAAATGCTAAACCCCAAATCGTAAAAAAAAATACGATTTACTATAATACTTATACGTATACGTAAACACCAAAATAACACCATTTCATTTCATAGTCACCAATTTGTGACCTCATGAACATGAAATAACCGTTCCTCGATTTACTTATGAGTACCATATACCCATAAACGATGTCCACACCAACTTCGTTCACGCAAAATAAACATGTAAACACACAAAACACATAGTCACACATAAAATAACCTAAAAATAAGACCGAGTGACGAACCTTGATAAGTGTGAAGATTAACGATTTCGAGTGAGACGATTGGATTTTGGGATCCGTTCACTTTGTGAACGTTATTTTTACGTATTATAAATCAAAAACATAAAAAAAAATCAAAAAGATAAAAATACAAAAAAAATAAAAAACCACAAAGTCAATTCTTTTCCTAAAGAATTGAACCAAAAAAAAAATAAAAAAACCAAAAAGTAATCTTTTTCCTAAAAGATTACAACAAAAAAATATATATTATATCGATTTCATCGCTTTTTACGTAGATATAGTATTTTTCTTAAAAAAATCAAATAAATACAAAAATATTTTTGATATATTATTATATGTAAATAAGTATACGTATAAGAACAACCAAGTTACCTATCTCCATAAGTATTGCCGAGGCAATACACCGTGTTGAGGGGCGTTCCGGTCCTTGACACGCGTATCGATCCAATTTAATTAAGCAAGAATAGATAAATACTTCCAATTGGCAATAATTCAAAGAATACAAACTACTAAAGTGAATAGATAGGCGACGTGCTATAAAATGCCGTCTAAGGGTTAATAGGTACTTAAGTGCTTCGCGCCACCTAACCCCCCGTTCACTAGTGCGTATTCTAAGAAGGAAGGCTTAATTGGAGGTCTTGCACCCAAGTAGTAATTATATATATACTTTCTTGTGGATATTTCATATCGAAACTCGAAGAGGATAATCTTATTCTTTTCAAAGTCGACCGAGGGCTACTCCCTCATTCCTCGTGTTTACTTACACGTGTATTCGCACACGTGTAAACATACCACCTTTGGTGTATCACTTCCTTCCCCGAGGAAGCTTTTAAACGTCATTATACTTGTATATACATTCGGCCACCTTGTTACACATGGATACTCGTTCCATGTTGGAGATTTTGCAACAACGATCCGCCAACGCTATTTATTCGCCTTGCTCGACTTGTGGTGGTCCACACGATACTTATTTATGTGATCAAAATAATGGTTATTATGGGGAGGGATATGCTTACAATGGAACCGAGAACCCTAATTTTCAACCTAACACTCAAATGGACTACACTTGTAATGACTATATGGGATATTCCGGTTTTTCATCACAACCTCCACCATCATTTCCTGATCAAACCTTTAATGTGCCATACCAAAACCAAGGATTTTCCAATTATGGAGGTTTTCAAAACAATGATAATTTTCAAGGCTATAATCAAGAAACCTTTCATAATCAAGGATTTTCAAATAATGAAGGCTTTCAAAATGATGAAAATTTCCCATGCTATAATCAAGATACTTTTCAAAATCAAGGATTTTCACATTATGAGGGTTTTCAAAATGAAGGAAATTTTCAAGGTTACAATCATGATAACTTTCATAATCCAAACTCTTTTCAAACATATAATTCACCTAATTATGGAAATCCACCTCCACCCCATTCTTCGACTTATTCATGTGAGTTTTGTGGAAAAGAACCCCATTATGGTTATGATTGTAGACCGAGGGATCCGCCATCTTATGACCCTAATTTTGTCGCGCCGCTTTCTTTACTTGAGACAATAAACAAGTCGATTGATGGAATTTCTAAGGCGATTGATAGTAAGAACGACATAAGCATTGAGGAAATGAAAAGCGTGTGCCCGTTGTTAGAGGAACAAATTAAGTTTTTTGAGGAAGTGGAAATTATGACTTGGCAAATTTATGACAAGGAGATCGGTGCAATGTGTCGTGAATCGTTGAAAAAAGGTTCTTGTCACTTCAGGAAATATTTAAATGATTTCCTCTTTAAGATTGATAAAGAAGAGGAAGAAGAACGATATTTTGCTAATCGTGCTCGTTTGCTTAAACAATGCTTATATGACGATGATTACTATCCTTCGAGTTGTATGACACTTAATGATGACACATCTTCATCACCTTTACCTCACGTGGAACCCACCGACTCTTTAACCATGGGGGACGAGCCTCTTAGCACTAATACAAACACCGATTTGGAAGAATTAACCGTTTCTAGTGTTGAGAACCTTATCCCAATCCAAAGAGAGTTTGAGGGTATTTCCATTGAACCATGTGATGAGCTTTGTATTGATACCTCTTCTCCTCATGATCACATTGAGATTTTATCACATATTGACCTTCATGCTACGACTAGTGATTTTGGTGATTTTGATCTTGATGAATTGTTTAAAGAAAGGGATAATGAGATTGAGGAAGAGTTTGTGGAAGACTTGACACAAATAGAGGATGAAAATTGTGATTCTAGTGACGCGTCTTATGCTATATCATCCGATGATTTGTCTTGTCAAGATAACATTCCTAATTTGGATGAAGAGTTTGCTCCTATAGGAAAAGTGGATCCTTCTCCTCTACCACCTTATGATTCTTGTGATGAAACCTTTGATGATCCTTATGATAGTGATGAGTCTTTTACTTCTGATGATGATGACTCCATTTCTTCTATGACTCCTTCACCTATTCCTCTAAGTGATTTTGTGATACATTCAAATCCTCTTTTTGAGACATGTTTTGATAACCCACTTTTTGAGGAGTGTGAAGAACCTAATAATGAGTCTATAGAAGAAGAACCCTTAATTGATATTCCTTCACTGGTTTTTGAGGATACACCTATTGATTTTCATGATCATATCATCCCTTTGAGTGATTCTCTCATTAATACACCTCCTTTTGAGCCTTATGTTCCCACCCTCCCACCCTTGAAGTTGGTTATTGATGAAGATCCTTTCCTCTTAGAGATTGATACTTTTTCATCTAAGGCACCTTTAGAACTCGAAACCTTTGATATGGACTCTCTTATGGAGATTGATACCACCATAGAGGATACTCTTGCACAATTTGATATAGAGGTCAACGATAGTGTTTCTAATTTGGAAGAGGAGGTTCGTCTTATTACTACATTGCTTTTTGGGAACATAGAGCCTACACCTCATCCACAAGACACTATTGATATTGATCCTCCTTTCGCTATGCCTTCTATGGAAGATTACCCACCTTTCGATGATGATGATGAGCCTAATATGGACATAATAGTTATGAATGTTTTAATACCTACACCTTCATATTCTCATGATGCTTTGATCACTAAGGGGGAATCTTATATGGTTGATACGAGTTCATCTTCTTATTTTCCCATGAAGGGAAAGGTTTTTGATCCTGGGATACGTATCTTTGGGAAAAATTGGTTTTCATCTACTCGACTTAAGATTGTGATTTCGATTGATATGCGCTTCTTGTATGAGCTTACTTTGGTGATGCTACCTATTTTGGAGTTGTTCGAATGTAGAGATGGGAACTTTGTATTTGATCCTGGGGTACTTCATATTTGAGAGATTTTATATGTTGGACAAACTTGAGACACGTTGGACCGTTCCATTTATCGAGGCGGATTTGGTAAATCTTATAGTAAATGGCAACGTGCTAAGTTTGAGTGTATCATGTGAGACGTGCTTCAAAGTGGATATTCTTTATTCTCCATGATGGTTTCCCCAAGGACAACTTAATTCGGGGCCGAGTCGAGCTAGCGACTTAGGGTTAAAAAAACTCAAGCATTGAATAACTAGGTTAGAAAACGTAGAGTAGATTTTCAATAGGTTAGGTTTAATTAAAAGGATGTTATAGTAGAGTTGAAGTGGAGGGGTGCCTTTCTTCGTCTTTTGGTGTTTGTTTCGAGGGTTGCTCTCTCTCATTTCATGCTTGGAGCTTATGGAGGAGGCCCGTGTATCTGGTTCACTTCGATTAGTTTTTGCTATTGTGATATTAAACACTTGTGCTTAAAATGGATACCCTTTAGTTGTCTCTTCCTTAACTTGAGTTAAGCAAAGTTATCAATGTCATAAGTGTAGGGGAGTTCACTCCAATACTCTTAAACATTGAGGACAATGTTTATCTTAAGTGTAGGGGAGACTTCTATCGAAGTGACCTTACCTAGACCATTGCCTTAACTTCATGATAATTGGGAAAATTAATTTTTCAAACATTTTTCAAATTTTTGATCTACTTTGGCCACCAAAAATATGCATTCATAGTTTTTGCATCATTCATTTTTCATTTGCATAACACATTTGCATTGTATATATTTCTTCTTTTATTTTTCATCAAAAATATATAAAAAGGAAAAATATAATAAAACATGGTTTAACAAATTTAGATTTCTTTGACATATTAGGCCCGCCATGGATATTTTGACTCAACCCGAGTTTGCTTATTTTAGCACTCTCTAGCTAGTATCCTTAACCATGTAGTCCTTCACTGGTCTATTAGGCTAAGCTTCCACCAATTTCATTCTTTGAAATTTTAAATTTGTGGAGAATGGGAAATGATAGAGTTGAAGCAAGTGTAAAAGGGCTAGATAGACTTCATGGCAATTACTTGTGGCTAAACCCTTCTCTTCTCTACCTCTATTTTCTTCGCATGTATATAATTGTTAATAAATAATCAAGTATGGTTTTAATTGGTTTGTAATCTCTTATGCATTTTTGGCTAATCATTTATGGTTGATATGAGTACGTCTTAAGATTCTAAGTTAGCACGTTTTATGTGTACTAGACTTATGTCATGCTCCATATTTAGCGGGTGTTTTTCCTTTTCTTCTTTGCAAATTTCTTGGTGAGGAATAAAGAAAAATAAGAGCGGCTTATGAAAAAAATGAGTGGCTAGAAAAAAAAAGAAAAAGAAAAAAATAATGCAAGACTCCCAAGAGGGGCAGTGTGGTGTTAATTATAGTGACTATTGAGTTCCAATATTACCTTGACGGGTTGCGGGGATTCAATAGATTGCTCCAATCCAATATTACCTTGACGGGTTGCGGGGTTGAAGATCCAAAATCTCAAAAAGATGCGGATGTAAATTATTGCGTGAGTTTTATTTTTCTTTCCTTAGCGAGTGTGTAGTTACTTATGAAAGCATGACATGAGGATTTTACACATAAGGCGAATGACTTATTACTCTTAATACGGACTTGTATTAATTGTGAGCGGTTTTTCAAGTAATGGATGAGAAGATTACTTAGGATTAAAACCGTGCTTCCTTATTTTTGGATTTTACACTTCTTATATTTCACACTTGAATAATGACAAATTTGCCCACAAGCAATTTGCTCAAATAATAACCGGTTCCACATTTAATTGTCATGAATAAGTTGATGCACTTTTTACTTGTGAATGCAATGATCCCATTTATTAGCTTGGTATGGGGAAAGTGAAACTTGAGGGTGATAAATGTCCATGGTACTCAAGCCCTAATCTAAGTCATTGAATTCTTTATGAGTTATTTTCATCAAAACCATTTCAATAAATTCAAAAAGATATAAATAGAATTGACTCTTTTGCATTGCATTGTATATAATCAAAATCATGCATCATATAGTGTAGAGTAGTGTAGATGCATTCCATAATGGCCAAGGTTGGTTAATTATGAGAAAAGTGTAATTTAGAGCTTTAAAATGCTGCATTGCATGAGGACATGGCAATGGTCAAGTGGAGGGGAGTTGATAAGTGTGAAAACACTCATCAATAATGATCCAAATACCACTCAAAACACAGTCAAATACATTATTTTAACTGTAAATTATCAGAATTACGTGTGTATTTTGTGTTTGTGTATTTTCAGGTAACAAGATACATTTTTAGAGCAAAGACGCGTTTTCATGGATTTATTTGATAAAAGACGAAGAAAGAGAAGAAAGATGCTTAAAGGACCAATCTTGCCACTACTTCAAAGATCAAGGGTTCAAGTTGTAACTTCTACATAAATGGAGGATGAAAAGAAAGTACTTAAAAGTTTTTAACCACATTTGAAAAGAAATAAGAAAGAGAGGGATTAAAAGAGAAATAAGGAAAAGTTTATTAACTTTATTTACTTGGTCAAAAGACCAAGACCGGTCAAAACTAACACATACACTACGCGTCTTCTTCATTCCTTCAAGAGAGAGAAAGAGGCGGTTTATATCTCCTTCACCTCCCAAACCTGCAATCGAATTTCAAAGACAATCCACAAAGATTCAGCCAAGGCTTTCAACTACAAAAACGTTCATCTCATTCTCCTCTACAAGAGGATGCCACTTAATTAGATCAAGACCCAAGAACAAAGAAAGCCCCAATTTTGGATAGAAGATGAAGAACGAGTATCCTCGTATTTTACACGTGGCATCCACTCATTGGATTAACCACGTCACACCTCTTCCACACGGCGGCTATAAATAAGAGATGAAGGCCTCATTTTGCAACCGGTTAGCTTAGGAGTAGATTACACACACATAGTTAATTAGGAGTAGATAGATAGTTAGTTTTAAATCTTGTAACGAATTCAGTTTTCTTTCAGTTTAATCAGTTGAGATTAGTTAAGCTTCTTGTAACCGAATCATTTTTCTTCCATTAATGAAAGTTCTTTTTCTTCAAAGCTTTCTTAATCTTCTTTTCTTTTGAAGTCTGTTATGCGAACTGTTCACAAATAAGTGTTAATGAATTTGACAAGTAATTGTTCTTCGTATTCTGACGTTATGTTTTTGAGCAGATTCAGTGTCTCGAGTTTTATCTTCTTTATCTACTGTTCGCTTATTGTTCATGAGTTCTCAATCGAGCTTATGATTGGAGCTTATAAGCTTGTTTACTGTTTTTGTTAGCTCGTAGTGCTTAAGGTTGTAAGTGTTACTAGCAGTTATTTGAGTTTGTGGATTTGATTACATTGAGAATTAGTAAAGTGTTTACAGTTTGCTTACGGTTTGATTAGCTTAAAGTTTTAGGAGTTTTAAGAAGAAGTCGATTAATGTTCGCAGCTTTAAGTAAAAGATAGTCACCGAATCAGTAGAGATTTAATTTCGATAGGTGTGTTTGTTAGCTTAATCAAGAATAGAGTCTCGTTTGTTATCAGTTCCTGCAGGTTTCAGGATCGTAGAATCTGTTTGGTTGTTTGGTGTGTTGTTTCGATTTTGCAGGTTTTTCGTGAAGGTAGCAGATCAAGCAGATAGAGTGTAGTTGTGTTTGGTTTTAAACCGGCTCAGCGCCGCGTTTCTCGTCTCAACGGACTAGGCTTCGGATGATTGGTTAAGCTCGTTTAGTTTCTACGTTTATATTTCTGCATTTGTAGCGTAAGATCATTGTTAAACTGCTTGGAGATTGGTTGTTATAGTTTTGTGTGCTTCAGTTTGTTGTTTGTTGATATTCCTTTGTTACATGTTATTAGATAGATGTACTGATTCTGTCAGTTGATCATATTGCTTTACTTTTTGAATTTTGAATAGCTGATTGAAATAGTGGATTGAATAGTTAGGAGTTACTAGTATAGATATGGTTAACAGTAGTATTAGTATAAAATTTGGCTGTAGGATAGGCTTTGTAAAATAAAAAAAAGAAAAGTAGTTTAGCTAAAAAGGTTTCAGTAGGTTTCGAACTTATGACCTTTAGTTAAAAGACACTCTTAGTTACCATTAGACTAGATGTATTTTCTTATTACAATCTTACAACGAATTAATTTTCAGCCCTTCGATTTGTGAAGCTGTTTGTACTTGCCTTGTTAGTATAATTTGTTCTTTGTGTAACAATAGGAAGTAGTGATTGGTAGGAATCAACATGTGCGTTTTTTTATATTAGTATATTTGAATTTGCATTTTGACTAATAGTGTAAGTGAATGAGATTACGTATTTTGCACTTTTATAGTTTTATAAATTGTTTTTTTTGTTAGACTTATATTTTGAATTTTATAATTGTAGAATAAATGTGAATTGTGTATCTTTGTATTTGGTGCATTTAAATGTTATAGTTGCAATGTTTTTGTAGAATAGTACGTATTAGGTATATACATATTTTTACTCTTTTTTTAAATGCTTTGTGCCAAGTAGACATAGATTCCAAACAAATTTGTACAACCAAAAACAATCAAGTCTTTGCTTAAAAACGTTATATCAATTCGGATTGAGTCGAGAAAACGAACTAAAAAGTGAAATATTAAACCTCAAAACCACGGTTGTCACAGCGACTCAGGCATTACTCAATAGAGGTGCAAGGCTGACAGAAGTACCGAAACAACCACAATATGCACCACTTCCAATTGAAAAACAAATTTTAGTCATTTATGCAGCTGTCAATGGATTCTGTGATCGAATGCCACTAGACAGAATTTCTCAATATGAGAGCCCCATTTTAAAGAGTATAAAAACAGAATTACTACAATCCCTTTTAGAAAAAGGTGCCTTAACTGACGAAAGAAAAATGGAATCAGATACATTCTTAAAGGAATGTGCTTTGGGTTACACAATATAAAACAAAAAAAGAGAAATATGAAGGAACGAAGTTGACACAATCCCATTTCTTTCGTTGGTCAACAACCAACAAAAGTTCTCGTTTAGTTCTTCACTACTCGTACAAGAAAAAGTCACTTTCTGTCTGGAGGGAATAATTTGATTCTCAATCCAGAATGTCTCCATATTTTTTTATGAGCGTCTCTCTTATTATGATTTTTTGTTTCTCAATGGATTTAGTTTATTTAGAGTCGCAAGGGCATAATCTGACAATTCAGAATTACGAGGAAAAATTGACTGATTCTGTAGTAGATAGTATGAAGGCCCTCATTGATGACCGCCTATCAAACTTTTTTTTCTAGTTTAGTATTTTCTTTTGATATGAATGGTACAACATATTTTTTTCTTACTATCTACTAAAAGGCAAGTCGCTTGATTGGTTCGAATCAACCAGAACAAAGGTCCGTGTAGTGAAGCATCGAGAAATGTTATTAACATTGATCATACGGCTTAGAGGAATTCCTCTATCCGCTTTTAGACCAGTAGTATGGAGTCCTCTAGTTGACTTTTAGTGCTCTCTCAATAAGGAGAGTAAGTCCTCTTTCAACACCTATCCTCATTCATTGTAACATTACCCTTATCTCTTCTCTAATTGTCGCGTTCCCCTAGGCGAAAGATAAATAATTGTTTACCAAGACAAAATGTAGCGGGATGTGTGAGAACTTAAATGAACACCCTCGGGAGCTACACATGCGCTTAGGAGAAGAATCTTGTGACCCTCCCATGATTGTATGACTGAGCTATGCCATGGGGGAAGTCTTTCTCTGAACATGCAGTAGAAGAACTTCCCCGCTTTCAAGCTTCATCTTTCATACCTGCATCCCTTGCCCCGGACAATCCCTTCTCTTTTTAGTCGTTTCCAGATGTGAGAACCCGTACTTTCCCAGCATTATTTTATTCTTTTTATTCGTGCTTCTTGAATTTTCCAATGTATTACGTTTTCTTGTATTCTTATTTGTAAATCATGAGATCATGATAATTTTAATAAATTATACTTTTAAAGTATTTTATGTTCATTGACAATACTTTATATGGAATTATAAAAAAATTTATTTTATTTTTCCATATTTATTTAAATCAAAGTTTTTGATTTAAAATCACCCGCGTGCGTTTTACAACGAGTTTGTTCAAAATCAATGTACAACGAGAATTCCTAGTGATCGCGATACAAACGGATTTCCAAAATTTTACATTTTATTATCGATTGTTTCGATAATTAACATTTTCGATGATTTCGTTTTAATTACGTATTAAGTCGTGTCGGGAAATCATATAATCATATTTATGATGCATTTTAACTTTTGAAAAGTATTTTTACGAAACCTGAGCCTCGTAAATATTTTCAATATTTACTAATAATCATTTTCTACCCTTTAAACTAGTAAATTATTTTTAAGTCCAAAAGTTTCAAAATTGGCAAGATTGGCCCTTCCACTTACTACCACTATATAAATATTTTTTTTCTTCTTTCTCCACTAAAAACTACACACACACACATAACTTGATAAAAAAATCACTACCCTTCCTTTTCTCTCAAACATGCCGCCACCCTAACACCCTCAAACATCCAAAATTTTTTATTTTAACAATGATTTAGCCAAAACTAAAATTAGACCACATCTTAAAATGTTATTGTCATTCTTTTGATACCAAAATCACCTACATACATCAAGTTTCCATGATTTTAAAGATGAGACTTTACCACCGTGGAGCGGCTTTTTTCAAAAAGATGAGGGGGAAAGTCAGTAAGATGTCGGAGAAGCAAAATATACGAGATCACAAACGCAGATTGCTCGCGGCTAAGTATGAATTGTGACGAAATCTTTATCAATTTGTAAAGATACCAATCGATCTAGTGATATATCGTCTTGGTAGCATCAAACCAATAGAACAAGGGTTAGCTCTGCAGCTGGTCTACAAGCGAGGTAAGTAGGTCCATGCGACCAGACCCGGATGTACCCTTTAGCCGCGAGGGGAACCGGGTAAACAAAGTCGCGATCAGAATGAATGGTAGTTCGTTGGGCCTGTTTTTTGCTCCCAGAGGTGCTGGTTCGAATCAAGTTTGTGACAACCACAAAGCCTTTAATCATAGAATATCTCGGGACCCCCGCTGGTAAGGGGCTCTAGCAGCTGCACTTTTTTTATGATGAATCGAATGCTTCCTCTGCTTTCAGTAAAAATCAAAAAGATTCTCGGGGCACTCTTTCCCTTATAGCGCTCTTTCCTTCCCTTCGAGCTAGCCGGAATAAATCCATTTCTTTTATCTGTAAGAGAAAAGGCGCTTATTCCATGAAATAGGAGCGCGGCGGAGTCATGAACAAACAAGAATAGCCCCTTCCTTATCTACGCTATTGACTCCCCCCCCGTGGGAAGTAGCAAGAGCCTTTATCTAATCTACTATTGAACCATCTCACTTGAAAAAGTAAGTCGCTACCTAGGCATGCCTTGACTCCACTTGATGGGACTTGCTTTCATAAAGATTTTTTCTTATTTACTTTATTTACTCGCCTTTACTTTAGCAGATATCTTGTTTGTATAAGTAAAAGAGGATAAGACCACCGTTTGCCACATTTGCTGATGAAATAAGATAAAGAACGGGTTCTCCCTACTTGCATTGAGCAGGATGCTGCTTTCTTCTCTGTTTTCGAGATCGATTGACTTCCATTGACCTAGATGGGAGTTGTCTTCTTCGATAGCGGGTTCTACATCCGGCATCCCTCTTTATTTCCGGGAGAATGTAGCCGATTTACTTAGTAAGCTAGGACCTATCCAATTGCTAGTTTGGTTGGATTTGTTCGTTTCGAAATGCTAGGTTGACATAGAAGAATCCGAAAGGAGATGCATTGAAGAAATGTGAGGGCTGTTCTGCTAGTTGGATGGGCGACTTCTCAGTCTTGAAAGAGCATCTTGCAAGGGTTAGAGGTTTTGAAGGATGAGTTGGTATGGAAGATAGAAAGCCACGTTTGTACTCGTGACTTAGTGGATCGAAACAACCAGTAGAGATTTCAGATCTTATTATACGTGACCCCGAGCCCCAATTCAGATCTTATTTCCTGGTAACTGCCGCTTCGATCAAGCGTTAAACTACTACTTATGGCCTCGGTCGAGAAAGGTATGGGTCGGTAGGATACTGCTAGGGAAATTAGATCCACTGTCTCTACTCCCACCCATCCCGCTTAAGGTTATATGGATGAAGCTTGCTTTGGGTCCACCACCTGGAAGAGTATTGAGATTTTTTGCTTTGAAGTGGGATTATAGTTAATCGATTAGCTAGTAGGCTAAGGTCTAAGCACTAAGGGAACAAGGGGATAGGCTCAAAACCCTAACACTAAGCTAAGTGAACGACCGACAGCTAATCGACTAAGTGGATTAGGATTGTTAGTGAGTGAAGGAAGCTCTGGGAAAGCTTACGAACGGGTATCCTTTGATTCCCTTTACAGTGGGAAGGAAGAAGCGTAGCGGGACGAGAGGAGTTAATACCCGGTTAGCCCCTCGCTTTATGGTTTAGAAGAGTAGCTGGCATTGGCTATTTGCTTTAGGGACAGTCGATCAAGGGGATGAGGAGGATGGCATCAAATCCACGGTGTAAAGGCTTGGATGACTTTATTTAGGCCATGGCACTCTTTTCAATGGCAAGGACAGCTTTTGTCGTTTTTTGACTAAAGACATTCAATTTCGATCATTACTCCAGATTCCGTAATCCGACGTGAACTTGCACGACTGATATGCGCTGCGTTTGCCTAGCTAGGTGAAGGACGTAAAGGAAGAGGGCCGACAAGTTACTTCTTTTTTATTCCCAGATGCATTGACAAATAAGCAGTAAGCAGCGAGGATCAAAGAGAGAAGGTGATTCACGGTGAAGTATTATTGGGAGACCAACCCCCGGTACTGGTAATAGACTTTCTTATAGGTCTCATATCCGAAGCTCGAGTAAAAGTGGGAGGAATTGATTTCGAAGTTCTTTTAGTTCGACGAGAGCCAGATATTTGTTATATTCATGTTTATCTTACTATACTACTTTATATTAGATATTCAAAGATGGTCACTCTATTCTTTTAGCTATTCACTCACTGCACACTAATAGAATCTAAACATTTTCAAAGTGTGGTGGATTTCGTATTAAAGGTACGTTGGCTGCGCTTGGGTCTCCTTCTCTTGTGTGCGTCTTAACTATTTATTGAAAGGACAGGATCAGTATGACCTCTGGCTCAAGGCCCTTAGGCTGAGTCCATTCATTCCAACCAGCCTCTCCCGAGCTCTAGCTCTTTCATTCCTCTCCTTAACAGACGAGCTCTTACTATTATCATAGAGGAGAGAGCCTAGAACTGCCCACTTGAATAGAGGTTACAACATACTGTAATACATGATACATCACCTACCGATCCTCATATGGTATCAACTCTATCTTGAAAAGCTGGTAGTCTTTCTACGGAACGCTCCTAGGCAAACGACTTCTTTCAACGAAAGGATCCAAGTCTAACTTCTCTTACGATATTCTCGACCTAAAGTCCAACACTCGAACAGGACATGAATGGGATGAGGACTCTTTCACTTCAGTCTCGAGAGCATATTCCATAGGAGTATGGTAAAACAGGCTATAGCTCAATTGTGTAACCGATTAGGATGTCTCCTCCTTATCCATCAGTCCCAAGGATCCGAGAGAATAGATAAGCCTAGGCAACAGAAAGAGAATGAAAGGGATATGAGATGAGTCAGATGTATCCTGACAAAGTGAAAGCCATTCAGGAGATGCCGATCCCACGAACTAACTGAGAAAGAAGTTCACGGATTACGAGAACATATATTCAGCACTAGGATGGGCGACGGAGGGTTAGATGGTCAAACCTCCTAATAATGAGTTGGAGGACAAGTAGGATCTTAGTCTTATTAGTAATTAATTGAGTAGTTAATTCTATTAAGAATTTAATTATTAAAAATACTAAATTGAACTTTCTATGTTTCGATTGATTGTTTTATTGCAACATAAGTCGTAAACTAAAGTTGTTTTCATATAGAAGACAAACATAAGTTTCTTTTCGTGGTAAGAAGAGAGATGGTTACTCCTACCTCTTTTTATTAGTTGACAAAAATAAGATAGTATTATAATCGAATCATTACCTATTATATTTAAACACACTTTTAATATTTCATTATCCTAATCTGGTTCAGAAATCATTGAAATATAACATATTATATGTATCTAGAGTATTTTTGTTTAAACCACAAAGAGTAAAAAAATTGACTAGCACTTCGCTAGTTACCTTTCTTCGACTTTTGTTATTCCTTAAAGTTTTAAATATTCTTGTGGCTATGTAGCGATAAAAGAGGTATTGCACGCTAAATATTCAAGTTAATTAAAAGCATAAAGTTCCATAGACAATAAGGGAGCTAAAGTTTCTAAAATTGAAATGGTGTCGGATGTTGTTTCCAGTCTTCTTGATGTCGAAGAGGAAACAGAATTAGAGGTTAGGAGAGGTTAGGGAAACTGAAGTCAACTACGTGACTTCCTAAGATAATGTTAATAGAAACGCGAGGATCTTGGAGATAATTGAAGGGGAAAGATAAGACTCAAATGAAAATAAAATGAGTAGTTTTTCCTCCAAATGATATGATAATGTTCCCTCTACTATTCAGATATAAAAAAGAAAAATTAAGAAAATATGACGTGTCCAATTTTACAGGTGTTAATAGGTTTCAAAAAATAAAAAAGAAACTTTTTCATTTTTCTACTGTTCATAAGTATAATTTAGGATTTTTAAAATTTTCAAATTATTTTTAGCATTATTTTAATATTTTTTATCGTTATTTTTAGTTTAAAAATAGTTTTAAGTATTTTAAAAATAGAAAAATAGTTTTAAAAATTTAGGAAAAATAATTTTTAGTCTTTAAATAATATAAGTGAGTTATTTGTTCAATAAAATAACATTTTGGCTTTTTCTTAATTATATTTAATTTTAGGGCTTTAATTAACATTTAAAATTGAATATTTAATTAATAAAAGGTTTTAAAATATATTTATTGGATTTTTACTCTTATTTATATTATTTAAGACTTAGTTTTAACTTTTAATTAATTTTTAGGTTTAATTTTTTATTTCGTCACGTTTTACGTATTTACGTTCGCGTTTTACGTTAATTCGTCGTAGTATAATCGTAGTCGTAGCTCGTCTTTAATTTTTCTCTTCTAAACCAAAAACGTCACTAATCCAAACTTGATTTTATATAACTGGCACACTTAATCCACACACCTCCTTCGAGAAGGAACCCGCACTGTAACACCCCACTTGGATAAATGGACCGTTACGTGTATTTATGGCGTGTCATCAAAGCATGCAAGGTAATGTATTAAACATTAACTGACCAAACGGAAATACCGGAATCAAACATCGGTAGTCCAACAAGCCCAAAATATAAAGATTAAGTACTGAAAGGAAAAGGACGAAACAATGTCCAACAACCAAAGAGATGTAATGTAATGTATGCATAAAATAAAGGAGTCTGGATAGCTCCCATCCAGTGTACGTACTCTCTTAGCAGTCCTAAGATCGTCCCTGTGTACCTGCCGTTTGGAAACATGAAAGGAAACTACGGCTGAGCATAACGCTCAGTGGACGGACATAGCATGAATAGGATGTACTGAAAGTAATGGAATAGAAGACTACAATGAAACTATAAGACTGTTATGACATGTGGTAAAACTCTGCATAAAATCTGATAAACCTTTTCATATATACTGAAACTGAAATATAACTTGTTAATTCTGAAAACATGCATTTTCTGTATTTTAGTTTGCCAAGAGCTTATATAGGTCATGAACTAAATCAACTGCTGCATGAATACATAGAGGGGTGTCCTCGTCATGCTATAGAGGGGTGACCTCTAAATAACTGTGCTGGGTAGAGGGATCAGCTCCAGTGTGAAGGATGTAGAGCACACACCACATTCACCTGCTAAACTGTAAACTATAGCCTAGGATGCATCCATACGCCCCACTAATAATACTGATAAAATGGCCAAGCTGAGCTGAGTGGGACGATGCAGGATATCACTCTCCTGCATGTGAGTCACGACACCGGTGCCTCTAGTGCCGTGGTTACGGTACCTCCATAACTAGTACATAAACTAATCATGCTTGTATATAAGGCTCAGGCAATTTATTTAATTCTTAACATGATTACTGTTAAATTTAAACATATACTGGGGAAAACATTTGGCTGAAGATGGGGAATCCTAATCATGCATAGAAAGGAAGTCCTTACTGAA
This sequence comes from Glebionis coronaria, assembly GCA_025667525.1. Classification (NCBI taxonomy): domain Eukaryota; kingdom Viridiplantae; phylum Streptophyta; class Magnoliopsida; order Asterales; family Asteraceae; genus Glebionis; species Glebionis coronaria. The sequence goes on along the minus strand of CM046875.1, from coordinate 527,649,184 downwards.
AGGACGGAAATCCGTACCTCTAGTCCAGTACTGACTGACAGGAAGACTGAATGAATACTACTCGGGCTTCACGCGTGCTACACGAATAAAAGGCGCGAATAAGTTAACTGGTATCCGTTATTAAATTTTATTGATCTTATTGGTTTCTTATTTATTTATTTCAGATATTCCATACGTACAATTACGGCTAATTCTGGTCATTAAAATGATTTATTTTAATGTATTAACGTTATACTAATGGCTACGTACAACGTATTTCTGACGATAAATATTTCTATAATAAGTATTTCGCTAAAAATAGAAGTTCCTTAATTTATAAGTTCTCAAATAGTTCAATTCGTTTTCTAAAATATACCCTTTTAAATATTAACGAATTAATTTAATTTAATACACATAAAATATATATATATATTAAATATTTATAAAACAACTTAATTTAAATTAAAAAGGTATAACATAAAGTATTTATTTTATAGTTTATAAAAACGTCCCGAGCTTACCGACTAACACATTAACATATACACAAAATCTGTCCGAATTAATTTGTGACAGAATTTCTGTGTCACCAAAAACTGTCGCTAAAGCTGCTTATTTAAAAACTGTCTAACCCTAACAGTTTTGCGACAGATAAACTGTCGCTAAACTGTCGCTAATGATTACAAAATACCTTGATTTCTGTCCATATTTCCCACTGTTCTAAATCCCAGTTCCCCCCGCTTGTTCTGTTTTACAACCAAACGCACCCTTATGTTTTAACAGTCCCCAAACGCACCCTTATTTAAAAACTGGCCCAAGCCGCCCCTGTATGGGTCACGGCTGGGCAGGGGAGAGGATCACCGAGACATAGAGTCTCGGTTTTCGTGAGGTAAACCAAAACCCGACCCCCTTTCCTTTTTTTTTGCGGCTGTACAAAACAAGGTCTCGGGTTTCTTTTGTTGCGGCTGTAAACCAAAACCACCACCGAGACATAGAGTCTCGGTTTGGTGTATGATAACACAACCCGACACCCTCCTATTTCAGATCGCGGCTGGGCAAAAGAAAACCCACCGTGACCTATGATTTCGCGGAATAAAAAGAATTAGAATTACCTTGGTGGTTTTGCTGGACCCGAAACCTTCTTTCTTTTTTTTTTTTTTTTTTCTTTCTTCCCGGCGGCTAACAAAAACCCTAATTCTGTTTTTTTTTTGTACGTGTGATATGGAAGGGAAGGGGAACCCCGTGTGTTTGTATACCCCAAATGGGCTAAGCCCAAATCTTTCCTTTTTTTTTAAACAACCGGCCCCTCTATTCTTTATTTATATTTTTTAAAAAAAAACGTGTATTATGGTAATACTTGTAATAAATAATACTTGTAATATTTCTCGCGTTGTTCCGCTGATAATTTCTACGTGACGGTTTAAGTAAAAATAATCCGTGTATTAATAATAAACCGCGTATTTATATTACTCGATTTAAATACGGGTTTTACACGCACTTTTTCGTCTTCACGGTTTTCCTAAATCGTGTCGATTAATACTTTCCGCCTTATACTTTGTTTTTCCTAAAACAAGTATATAAATCGACTACATCAATTTTTGGCGCCGCTGCCGGGGAGGTGTTTGAGTTGCCATTATTACTATCATGTTTGTGTGAGTAGTGCGTTGTTGCTTTTCAATTTTTGGAAAGCGTAAATATCGGACATACTCATTTTTGTTATTTTTCTCTATTATACTATAATATCCAAATAAAACGTGTTTAATTTTCCTAAATTAAACACACAACAATCTTTTACTATATTGTAGATATCCCATTATCGTTTTCGTTTTTCTTGTAAATATATTAATATATTGTACTTATGTAGAACAATAAATATACAAGTACTCCAAAAGCGTGAAAACGCAACCTTGATTCGGGATTTCATCACTCGATCATTGTATTCGAATCCAAAGCAAAAGTTTAAAGGCAAAATAGATAAATACTTTCGTGAGGCTTAATTTCAATTAACACAAACTATAAAGTGGGTATAAGGCGGTTGTATTTCACGACCTAAGGGAAAAAGGCTCTTAAGTGCTTAGCGCCGCCTCGTTTCCCCCGCTTGCTTGCGCGTGTTTTGAGAAAGAGGGCTAATCGAGGGTTTGCCGCCCAAGTATTATCTACGTATATTATATTTGCTTGTGTTTTCAAGATTAAACCCTCTTGAACGTTTTGGTGTTCCACCAACGTTCTAAAGTCATCGAAAGCGTTCACTACACGTGATCGTTTTCATTCATTGAGGCTCCTTTAATCGAGAAATCGATTCGAGGGGAGATTTGTAGATTTGTGTCTACGTAATATGTAGAATATTGATAAACTATGAATCTATGAAGTGGGTTGAAGATTCCTAGAGAGAGAAACTAGTGAGAGAAAGTGAGAGAGAAACTATGTGTTTTTTATTAAAATGAAATAAGTGTGAAATCAACAACCAACCCCTTTCCATGGTGGAAAGGGGTATTTATATCCAAGGCCCTTATTTGGGCTTGGGCCGGCCCATGACAAGCCCATGGGTCGGTTTCTTACTTAACTTAATAAGTAACACTAACTACGAGCTATTACAACATAAATAATATTGTGGAGTGACCGATACTTCTAATATACGTTAAAACGTATTTCTAACAATCTCCCCCTAAGGGAGGTCACTCCACGTTACAAAGTTCTAAACCTAGCATACTATACTAAGTCTTCGTTCTTTAGCTCGTAGTCTTTTCTTCTTTTTCTTTTTGTTGTGAATATGTTGGTTTGATCTTTTAGGCTTTGGCTTGAGAGCATTGTTCTTTTGACCAATCACGTGCGATCTTTGCCTTCTTGTGAATTTTGCCTACTCGTGACTCCATGTTCCACACACTTATGTCTTTTTGTTGAATTCTCGAAAGCTTCAGAGTTTGGTACAGCGGAAGACTTTATCTTGTACTTTCTTGAATTTTTGCTGAACTTTGATGCAGAAAAAACATAAGCATGTGGGAACGACTTCTACAGGTACACCGCAACACCACCGTCTTTAACTGGTACACAACAACGCCACCGTCTTCAACAGGTACACAGCAATGCCACCGTCTTTAACAGGTACACAGCAACGACACGAATAAAATGGCTTTGACATTTTATTCTAATTCGGTAGCATTTTACCTCCGGTCGGTGAAGACCGTTGGACGATATTAGATATCGTACCCGTGACGGATAGTTTCAATTAAGTAACTTCCTGACAGGATTTCGCGGGTAAACCCGTTCTCTTTATTCGACCGTCCAAAGCTGACTGCGAACATAAAGAGTGAATCATTTGGATTAAAAATCCTTATGATTGAAGCCGTCAATTCATGAAACCTGGAACAAGTGAATTTCAGTTAAGATTTTCACCATCGTTGCTTTCCAGTTATCACGAGTTTAATTCATAAAGAATCTTGCACGTTACCTACCAAGTGCTGTTTGATGTTAACACTAGAAGGATTTCCACTCGTCACTGTGATCAATAAAGAGTCACTCTGAGTGTTCTGGCAAGATCATATGATAATGCGTAGAGGCCTGGAACGAGTTTAAGTTCAATTAAGAATTAAACCACTATTTCTTTCCAGTTTTCACAAGATTGGTTCTAAAAGAACCGCACGTGTAACCTACCATGAGCTTGTTTGATGTTGGCTCAAGCAGGATTTCCATCTTCATTGTAATACTTGTGTATTACTCGGATGTTCTGGCCCACATGAGTTCAAAAATGCATCCCCGTGATCATTCAAGACAACAATAAAATAAAAGAGATACACCTAGGAATAAGGGAGTCTAAGTGAATAATTGGCCCACATGAGTTCGTGTTAGTTTGCTAACTTATAATAACAATGATCTCGTTTCTAAGCTTGGTTTGGAGAAAGTGAAAACTTGAGGATGATGATCATTCACGACATTTTCAAAACCCAAGGTATGTTTTTGATTTCTTTACTTTGTATGTTTATAATTTTCTATTTCTTTAATAAAGGCCAATGTGGGTTGATTATGATGGAAAATGTAAAACGTGCTCTGTAACTAATACATTGCATGAGGACATTGCAATGGTTAAGTGTAGGGGATTTGATAGGTGTAAAAACACCCATTTACCACTTAATTACAATAATAACCGAGCCAAAACGTGTATTTTATGTCATTTATGTCGGAATTATGCGTGGTTTGTGTTTTTGTTGTGATTTAGGACGAAAAGGTGAAAAGTGGAGAAAACACGGCATTCACGGGCTTTTATCGAAGAAAAAGACGAAAGATGAAGTCGAGAGATCAAAAGTGGAAAAAGAACGGAAGTCCAAGACCAATTCTGAAGATTTATCGAAGAAAAAGTCAAAGACGGAAGTTTACTAAAAAGCCGAAGAACTCGAGTCTTATTTATGAAGAAAATACAAGACGAGTTTGAAGAAATCCCAAGACAAAGTCATTAAGTCCAAGATTAACAAAAGATAAAGAAGGGAAGGACTTAACTTTGCAATTAAGGAAAAGAGGAAAGAGGGAGGAAGCTTCCTAAGCCCCTCCCTAATCACCACTATAAATAGGCCATTAGTCTTCATTTTTCAAGTTGTTGGTGGCTTGACAAACCACTCTTCCACCATTTTCATTTCTTGTCATTTCATTTCTTTCACTTTAATTAAATGTTATGCACTTTTAATTATTTAATTTTCAAGTAAGTTTTCATCATTTGTTCTTTAATCTTTAATCTTTACTTTTCTTGTCTTAATCTCTCATCTTCCTTTCTTGATTCTAATTTACTTTTGGTGCGATTTACATATGATCCGTGTTGTTCATTCATGTTTTCGTGCCTAAAAAGTTAATCTTTTTATGTTTTAATTTCAAAGTTGTTTGTTTTTAGTTTGGAAAAGTCGTTATTTGTGCTTATTGATTTCGTTTCAGTTTTGATTCGTTCTAGTTTTGGTTAGAAGCTTATTTCATAGCTTTTTGATCTAGCTTATATTTCAGATCAAAGAATCCCAAAGGAAAAGGGTTAATCCTTTCCGATTGTACATTCCGACCGAGCAGTACCCTTTTTCCGATCATCCGATCGGAAAAGGGTTTTAATTATTCAGATCTTGCTTGTTTGTGGGTTATTCCGATTGCATCCAGCATCATCATTCCGATTGGGTTAAGTTTTCAAACATTTCGATTGCTGCTAACCGCTCCATATTCCGATCGTGTACCATTTGACACATTCCGATCAATGGATCGGAATACATTCCGATTATGTCTATTTTATGAAATTCCGATCAGTAACTTTCCGATTGGTACATTCCGATCGGATTCCTTTTGGATTCCGATCGGGTGTATTCCGATTGGGTGCATTTGATTTGTTGTGATGTTTTGTTTTAGTTTAAGTGTCAAATTTTCTCATTTTATTTTCTTTAAGTTCATCTTAATTTCGTTTTTGCATTTTTATTTAATTGTCAATTTACTTTTCGCTAAGTTTTAATTTTTCGTCATTTCAGTTCTCGTCATTTACTTTTGAAGTTTTAAATATTGCACCGTTTACGTTTCAACTAGTTTTAGTTTTAATTTCCCGTCCTTTATTATTAAGTCTTGCACATTTATTTTACCAAATCCAAAAATATTTGTTTCAACAAGAACAACTAATCTCACACAATTAACCGGAAATCAATTCGATTAGACACCAAGAATAACGAACTTTTTAAATTAGTAAAATCTTAAGTATTAAAATGGCGCCGCTGCCGGCTCTTTTCGTGAGGATCTACGGTTTTTTGTGAGAGAAGCGTTGGCTTTTGGGATCCGTTCACTTGTGAACGTTATTTTTCGTGTCAAATATTTTCAAAAACTCCAAAAACATTTGAAAAATCATAAAAAGCATTTCTTTTTCAAATTTTTGCACCAAAAATATTCTTCTTGCTTATCTATCTTTCTTTATGGATTTTTATATCCATTGCGTCCGGTGTGGGAAACAATTATCTGGGAACTACTCTTGTCAATGGTGTACATGTGAGCGGTGCGGAAACGATATCGACTACACACAATCCGCATTTTGTCCTTTGTGTAACTCGACTAATTCGTACTTTTTGAACCTACCTCCTGTTCCCCCGTGCATCTATTGTGGAAGCGATTCTCATTGGCATGTTTCGTGCCCGGTTCAATACCCGTATAGACATGGGCAAGAACCGGGGTACAATTATGACAATGATAATAGCTATCAACAAGAGGCACCCAGTTTTTCTCCATACCCATGGTGCTATATTTGTGGGGGCCCTCACGATGCTTCTTCTTGTGATCCGTCGCAAATCTTTGAGAAGGTACCGTGCATTCATCCTAGTGTCTATAACCGTGAGCCCCCACATCACACCCTCAATCATCAATCCAATGAGCAAACTAGTCTTGATCAACAACTCACTTCTTTAAATGGCATTCTAGAAAGTCTAGCTTAACTCTGAGCTGACTTGCATCAGGAAAGGCAACCGTTGCTTGATGTGGACGAAACCTTGAAAACCACCAACACCTTTTTGAGCCAATTTAGTCGTTTTCCCTTCTTTTCTACACCAAAATGTTTAATTAAAGCGTGGGATAGAATTGGTGAAATTGAACATACTCGGGGCGATTAACAACAAAAGTTGCTGCATGAGCTTCTTAAAGCTGTGGAGGTTATCAAGGAAGAGTTAGCCGACTACGTCACTCCTAACTGGACTCGTCCCATCTATTATGATGATGATGACGACGATTATGTCTACACTTTCAACCAATCTTCTGAAGTTGCTGCTCCTACTGTCGATGTTCCTACTGCATCTAAGGATCTAGATTCGTTGAATGAGCTTAGTGATGTTGGTCTCGACAAAGTATTGGATGATGAGGTTTGTGAATTACCTGCTATGGAGCCTGAGGACGACGTTGCTCTTACGGAAGAGGTCGATCTTAGTGATGACGATTTTTCTCCAAGCTATGAGAATTTCACCTTTGAAATTTCTCAATCTCCACCGGGAGATGCGGGCGATGACGATTTATTCTCTCCGGTTTACGAAAAGTTCACCGATCATCATGATCTTGTGGATGAGGTGGAAGATGTGCTTCTTCGCGATAGATTACGGAAAGTACACCTTCTTATTGCTCAAATCGAAGAGTTGACTTCTCCTATTTCCAAGCCTTTACCTCCATCTCATCCTACCGTTGAAGATAATGACCCATTGCTGGAAGAAATCGACATTCACTTCATGCCTCCAGGTATCGATGATAATGACATAGAGGGGGATATTATTTTTGATAATGTGCTACTTGAAGGTATTGTCCCAAGTCCCCCTCTCGAGCACCTTTCATCCTCCCCTTTAGAGACTATCTCGGAGGATGAGTGCTTTGACCCGGGAGGTGACATTGATTATGCTATGATTGATAACAATACGGCTTTGCCGCTTGCTCAGCATCCATTGTCTTTGGGGGAGGAAAATGTGCTAACTTTACCCACCCCACCTCCCGTGGATCTTGATTTCACATACTTTACGTATGTTGAAAGGACTTTTCTCCCATACAAGACTTATCCCCCCGCCTCTCCTTTGTTGATGTCAACCGGGAACAAGGACAAGGTCTTTGATCCCGGTATCACATTCGAGGCTTCCCATGGACCATTTAATTCGGGGACGAGTCAGGCTCGTGACTCGGTTAATATAAACAAGCGCTTTTTGGGAGGCAACCCAATTATCTATCTATCTTTACCATAAGTGTAGGGGGAGCCCCGTGGTGTTTCTTGCTTTCTTTCTTATCATGTGCAGGGATTAGCGTTTCAAAGACACACTCTTGATGACTTTTGACGAACCGTGATTCCGTGTTCCCTTCTTCCCGGTTCTATCCTAAACTCTTTTCGATTCACTATTTTATATTTCTCAATATTAAAATAGGAATCTCTTTAGTTGTCTCTTCCTTAGCGAGATTTAAACAAAGTGCACAATGTCCTAAGTGTAGGGGAGTTTACTCCCACATGCTTAAACATTGAGGACAATGTTTATATTAAGTGTAGGGGGACTTCTATCGAAGTTAAGTGGCCTTTTCCTTGTATTTGTCCTCATTTTAACCAGAAATTCAAAAATTTTCGACATTTTTCAAAATTTTTGATCTATTTTGGCCTATTAGTTTTTCCTTTTGAATAGTTATTTTCTTGCCTTATTAGAATAAATGTTTAATAAGTGGTTTTAATTTTCAAACATTGTGAATCTTTTGACTCAATCCGAGTTTACTCTAGCTAGTATCCTTAACGTGTTTAAGTCAAGTTTTGCTAGGCTTTTATATAGGGAGCTATAAAACGCGAAAGTCTTAACTCTCACGGGTTAAGAACAAGAACTTTTCGCAAGTTCCTATAATTGATCCTAGAGAGTCGTTTATCAAGGGAACTTTAAAATGCGATTTCTAAACTTGAAAAAGTCTAAGAATTTGCAAGATCCTATAGGCGACTCGAAAACCCAAAACTTTGATTTAATTGGCTAAGCATCCACGAGTCTCATTCCTTGAGATTTTAAAATGTGGAGAACGAGAGATGATAGAGTCAATTATAAGTTCGGTATTCTTTTGTGAATTTATGTGAGTTAATTATGAGCCTATTCTCCCTCCGCTTGTTAATAAATTCATCTGCTAATAAATAAGGTTGTACGATTTAAAAGGTTACTTAGCTTCTAGACCCAGATCGTTTAAAAGTTGCTCGGTATGGATTAGAGTTCATAGCCAAGGCATAACTTATTGAAGCGGGATGCGAAGATTGGCGAGTCCGAAAAGGCCCTAACAAGGCATGAGGGCTACATTTTGTTGCTAAAGATCCAAAAGTGATGTGAAGAATCATTTATCGAAAATCAATATGAAGGATCGAGACACACGACGAAAAGCAAGAACTCCCTAAAAGTCATGGAGAAATCTATCCGAAAAGACCCTAACAAGGTATGAGGATAAATAGATCCAAGTCCTAAAAGGAGGCGGATCGTTGTATATCAAAGTCCAAAATAAAGATTGGAGAAAAATGAAGAAGTCGTGGTCCAAAGATGAAGAATCTCTCAAAACTTCAAGTGAAGAAATTCCTATTATGAAGAGAAGACCATTATTTCAAGAACGTCTCTCAAAGATTCGAAGTATGAAGTCGCTGCCAAATATCGGTCCGAGAAAGGTCTCAAATCGCGAAGCGAGTTATGCCAAGATATGAACTTTATGAGGTCCCGAGAAGCAGTTTTAAAAGATTTGGTCCTTTAGCTAACTATTGATTAAATCGTTCACTTTATTTTCGGACTAAATAACTATCGAAATAAGTCAAAAATGCATCCCCGTGATCATTCAAGACAACAATAAAATAAAAGAGATACACCTAGGAATAAGGGAGTCTAAGTGAATAATTGGCCCACATGAGTTCGTGTTAGTTTGCTAACTTATAATAACAATGATCTCGTTTCTAAGCTTGGTTTGGAGAAAGTGAAAACTTGAGGATGATGATCATTCACGACATTTTCAAAACCCAAGGTATGTTTTTGATTTCTTTACTTTGTATGTTTATAATTTTCTATTTCTTTAATAAAGGCCAATGTGGGTTGATTATGATGGAAAATGTAAAACGTGCTCTGTAACTAATACATTGCATGAGGACATTGCAATGGTTAAGTGTAGGGGATTTGATAGGTGTGAAAACACCCATCCTTTTTACCACTTAATTACAATAATAACCGAGCCAAAACGTGTATTTTATGTCATTTATGTCGGAATTATGCGTGGTTTGTATTTTTGTTGTGATTTAGGACGAAAAGGTGAAAAGTGGAGAAAACACGGCATTCACGGGATTTTATCGAAGAAAAAGACGAAAGATGAAGTCGAGAGATCAAAAGTGGAAAAAGAACGGAAGTCCAAGACCAATTCTGAAGATTTATCGAAGAAAAAGTCAAAGACGGAAGTTTACTAAAAAACCGAAGAACTCGAGTCTTATTTATGAAGAAAATACAAGACGAGTTTGAAGAAATCCCAAGACAAAGTCATTAAGTCCAAGATTAACAAAAGATAAAGAAGGGAAGGACTTAACTTTGCAATTAAGGAAAAGAGGAAAGAGGGAGGAAGCTTCCTAAGCCCCTCCCTAATCACCACTATAAATAGGCCATTAGTCTTCATTTTTCAAGTTGTTGGTGGCTTGACAAACCACTCTTCCACCATTTTCATTTCTTGTCATTTCATTTCTTTCACTTTAATTAAATGTTATGCACTTTTAATTATTTAATTTTCAAGTAAGTTTTCATCATTTGTTCTTTAATCTTTAATCTTTACTTTTCTTGTCTTAATCTCTCATCTTCCTTTCTTGATTCTAATTTACTTTTGGTGCGATTTACATATGATCCGTGTTGTTCATTCATGTTTTCGTGCCTAAAAAGTTAATCTTTTTATGTTTTAATTTCAAAGTTGTTTGTTTTTAGTTTGGAAAAGTCGTTATTTGTGCTTATTGATTTCGTTTCAGTTTTGATTCGTTCTAGTTTTGGTTAGAAGCTTATTTCATAGCTTTTTGATCTAGCTTATATTTCGGATCAAAGAATCCCATCGGAAAAGGGTTAATCCTTTCCGATTGTACATTCCGACCGAGCAGTACCCTTTTTCCGATCATCCGATCGGAAAAGGGTTTTAATTATTCAGATCTTGCTTGTTTGTGGGTTATTCCGATTGCATCCAGCATCATCATTCCGATTGGGTTAAGTTTTCAAACATTCCGATTGCTGCTAACCGCTCCATATTCCGATCGTGTACCATTTGACACATTCCGATCAATGGATCGGAATACATTCCGATTATGTCTATTTTATGAAATTCCGATCAGTAACTTTCCGATTGGTACATTCCGATCGGATTCCTTTTGGATTCCGATCGGGTGTATTCCGATTGGGTGCATTTGATTTGTTGTGATGTTTTGTTTTAGTTTAAGTGTCAAATTTTCTCATTTTATTTTCTTTAAGTTCATCTTAATTTCGTTTTTGCATTTTTATTTAATTGTCAATTTACTTTTCGCTAAGTTTTAATTTTTCGTCATTTCAGTTCTCGTCATTTACTTTTGAAGTTTTAAATATTGCACCGTTTACGTTTCAACTAGTTTTAGTTTTAATTTCCCGTCCTTTATTATTAAGTCTTGCACATTTATTTTACCAAATCCAAAAATATTTGTTTCACCAAGAACAACTAATCTCACACAATTAACCGGAAATCAATTCGATTAGACACCGAGAATAACGAACTTTTTAAACTAGTAAAATCTTAAGTATTACATACCTTAACACTACATCAAGCCATAAAAGCACAATATTCACAAATTTACATATTCACAATTAAAAACCAATATAAAGTGGACCTGAGATGTACGACCCATTAGATGGATCGTTGCAGTAACTTGTGGTGCACTAAATATGGTCTCCCACCAACGAACCTTTCTAAGCTCCTCATCAATCTACGTTCACGGAGCTTTTGATCAATCTTCTTGATCACATACTTCGCCATTTGCCGATAACCCTGATGCCAATCCTCAGTCATCTCAGGTAAAGAGCCACCCGAATTAAGATGCTCCAACTTTCCTCTGACGTATAGGAGAGTCCCATCACTATACTTATAAAGCTCACCCACCCTCATAAACTTCATTAACCCTCGACTGTTCAAGTAGAAAATGTCGTAATTCGGAACAGTAATGCCGGTATAGGGACATCTATCGACATGTTGAGGTAGAACTTGATTCATTGGACGGGTGAGGTTGAGCTTCCTTTGGTAACTTTCGACTCCCAATTGAAGATCTTCAACTCTTTTCTTGATAACAACGCTTCGTGTGAACATACGAAGTGCTGTATTCAAGGCAATGATGTTTTCACGAGTAAGATGGGTCAGTTGATCTCGGGTCATCATAAGCAACATATCTTCGATATCTTCGAGGCGAATGATAGAAAAATCTCCCTGCTGTATGGTGTATTCTCTGTCATCCTCCCTTTTTAGGCGAATCTCCGTCACATGATGATAACCATTCTTGGCTTCAGTTTTCAGCCCTAAAATACTGGAGATACGGATATCGGATCTTACGTTGCTTCCTGAATTGGCTAAGCAGCAACCTCTGTACGCCCTTCGGACTCGTTCGTCCCAATGAGATGCACCTATAACAGCATACATATCATAATTACGAGTTACCTTTGGGACCCAGAGTCTGTTTACCTTTTCCTCGATCCAGGGTATTGTCCCCCAGTTGGCAGCTTTCAGCAAGGTCAGGGAGGTTGCGTACTTTGATGAACCCTTGAGGAGATATTCAAGATCATTGGTGACGAAGAAGTCGAGAGCAATTTGATTATCTTGAGAAGGATCAAGTGGAGGTGGAGCTCTTTCTGATTCATGGAGGCCTGGCCTTTGAACGGTGTTAAGTGCTTTCAGGACCTCGTCAGCATAATACTCGAACTCCATTCGGCTTAGCCTGGTTTTGGCGTGAATTCTCTTATCCTTGATCGCTTTCTTCACCAAAGACTGAGTGACCGAAGACTTATACTCATGAGCCAGAAACGCACACAAGTCAATCGGACTGCGTATACGGAGATATAGAACATCTCTGTCAGCATCAGTGATTGGATCATATTGAGCCGCTGCCGTGATCCAAGCTTGTGGTGGTGCAGTCTCGTCAATCTCCAATGTGTCTGCCCAGTCCCGTGTGCTTGACTCAGGAACAGTAGATTGTGGTTCTTGTTGTAGAGGAGTAGAGACATGAACATCTGCTGGTGCTGATTCAGGCATCTCGGCGGTGTCATGAACCGGTGAGTGTTGTGCAGCTTCAGGTTCAGTTACTGACTCTGCAATCACAGGAGCAACAACAGAACTAACAGGGTTAGTGGTAACAGGTATAGACACAGCAATAGATGTACCGGGAATCGATGACACTGTAGTAGCATTCACATCGTGGCGCCACTTGGATCGTCTTGATTCCGTTGAAGTGGATTTTTCCTTTGCCGCAGCATCTTTCTTAGACTTGGTTCCAGACTTGGAAGGTTTCTTTGTGCTGGCAACCTTATCCCCCTTTTCAGGCTGTTTACCATCATCATCCTTATCGCTATCCTCGTTGCTTCCCTTAGCACTCTCCTCATTTCCATCACCACCATTATCACCATCATCATCATCATCATCATCCTCATCATCATCACCATCATCGTCATCATCATCATCTTCTTCTTCTTCCTCTTCTTCTTCTTCTTCCCCGTCACCCTCTTCTTGTTCACTTTCTTCCCTTTCTTCCTCAGGCAGAATGTGGTAAGGTACCACACTTCCAAACATCTTAAATAGCCGATCATCCTCCATAATCGCGTCATTGAGTGACTTGTAGAGAGTCCGTTGAATCTTAGATTTATCAAAAGATCCAAGTTCCCTCATACGAGCTTTGAGGATCTTCTTCAATTCAAAATCCGTTAGATCATAGGCAATCTTGTAGGCGGATTCAGAAGGATTGGATGACTTGATCATCAAGTTGTCAGCTGCGAGTGTCTTCAACTCATCACGCAGTTTTGGCATAAGGGATTCAACGGATTCTTTCACTCGCTCTTCAACAGAAGCTTCAAGTGTTTCTTTCTGCTCCTTGTATTTATCCCTCATAGCTTGAAGTCTCGTGATTCGGGCTGCATACTTATCGGCTTCAGCCTGCTTGACTTGAGCAAGTTCTTCTGCATGAGCTTTACGAGTCGACTCCATCTCTGCAGCGAACTTTGCTAGCATTTCTTCTTGGGCTTTCTTTGAGGCTTCTTCACTTTGCACTCTTTTAAGTAGCTCTTCTCGAAGTTCACTCATCTCTCTTCTAAGTAGCTCTTCTCGAAGTTCACTCATCTCTCTTCTTTGATTATCCGTGTGTTTATCCAACATCTCTGCCATCACAAATGCAGCCATTGAAGATGATGCAGAGCTACTCTGAGTTGGTTGAAGAGGCTCGGTTGTTACTACGGTACTAAGGATGGGAGTTATTGGTGGTGGAAGAAATGGTGTTGAAACCGGTCGGGTTGGTAAGGGCTGTATTGGTGGAGGTTGAGTTACTAAAGGTTGAGTAGATACCATGATTGTAGGAGCACCGGACGCCTTTTCAACACTTGCTGAAACAGGGATGGATGTATCCTTCGAAGTAGAATACCGTTCAGGTGATCCAAACTCATCAATATCATCTGGCTCATGGTACTCTTCTTCAATATTCATCTGTACACCCGAACCACTACCGCCCGTATCTCTCCTACTCCTTTCAATAGCTATCTTCATTGACTTTCTCTCAGCCTTGTCAAGAGTAGGATCATCAACATCTTCTTCGTCGCGGAGAACTAACTCATCAGCCGTACCCTTTCCCTTCTTAACCTCAGTCTTCTTCTTCTTGGTTTCGGGTTCAGATAAAGCAGCTGGTTGTTTGCGTTTACCTTTACTCTTGACCATTGTAGACGAGTCTTCTTCTATCTGAAGGCTTGCTTTTAGCTTCTTGATTTCTAGCAGCAGTAGCTTGTAATCAGCTTTAATTTTATCCGTCAGAAGATAATCGGGAATAGGACCAGGAATAACACCACCAGCTGGTCCTTCATGCCTTAAATCCACAGTGTGATCAGCCTCTTCAGTGTGATGACGACTTGCTGCACGCCTATCAATAGTAACATCATTCTTCATAAAATAATTAATGATAAGCTTGATAAACCGAGGGTAAGGAAAGAAATTAGTCTTCAGCTTCTTGTTTTGGAAGAGTTGAAAGTTGAATTCTTCCCACAACAATAATGCATAATCTGCATTTGCGCCTTTGTACATGCCATGGAAGATGTTCATAATTGGACCACGCAAAGCATCATGCCCACTTGTTTTCGGTGTAAGACATCTACTGAGAATACCCAAGATTGCTCTCCAAGGTTGACCTACTTTAGCGGTGGTAAACTCAGACACAACTCATATGTCCGGACATCCAAGAGCATCGAACATCTCCATGAGTTCATATTTAGTAGGATCCCTCGAAAATGACATACCTTTGGGTGTATCCCGTATTCCAAATATCTTGCGGAAGTCGGAAACTGTGAGTGTCTGCTGCTTGTTGTCGAGAGTGAAGGTGATATTGTTTGAAGTACTCTCCTTGGTAGC
Organism: Glebionis coronaria; assembly: GCA_025667525.1. NCBI lineage: Eukaryota > Viridiplantae > Streptophyta > Magnoliopsida > Asterales > Asteraceae > Glebionis > Glebionis coronaria. The sequence goes on along the minus strand of CM046875.1, from coordinate 527,634,112 downwards.
CCAGAACTCATACATGTACTCATATGGCACCGAGGCAGTACTCCTTAAAGCATTCTTAAAGTGAGAGTGATCAAGGATTGCTATGGCTACTTTAAATCCATGGTGAGTAGATTTTGAGACTTGCTTCAGCCGGTAATTGTTTGGTATGAACTTGAGTGTTCGTGCTTCGGCAATAGCGGCTGCTCTAGAGTCTTGGATTGCTTGTACTGTTGGATTAGTCATCGTATCTGCTTAAGATAAGACATGAAAGGTTGATGCACAAAAATATATAGATATGTATCATTATTACTTCTAAGCATAACACATTTCATAACACATTTCAACAAGTACTTATAACAGGCAAACACTATTAATCAAATAACCCTTCATCCGGAACTTTCCTTCATTCGGAACTCTTCATCCGGAAGTCCTTTATTCGGAAGTTCATCCGGAACTTCTTCATTCGGAAGTTCATCCGGAACTCTTCATTCGGAAGTTCATCCGGAACTTCTTCATTCGGAAGTTCATCCGGAACTTCTTCATTCGGAAGTTCATCCGGAACTTCTTCATTCGGAAGTTCATCCGGAACTTCTTCATTCGGAAGTTCATCCGGAACTTCTTCATTCGGAAGTTTATCCGGAACTTCTTCATTCGGAAGTTCATCCGGAACTTCTTCATTCGGAAGTTCATCCGGAACTTCTTCATTCGGAAGTTCATCCGGAACTTCTTCATTCGGAAGTTTATCCGGAACTTCTTCATTCGGAAGTTCATCCGGAACGCCTTCATTCGGAAGTTCATTCGGAACTTCCTTCATTCGGAAGTTCATCCGGAACTTCCTTCATTCGGAAGTTCATCCGGAACTTCCTTCATTCGGAAGTTCGTTCGGAACTTCCTTCATTCGGAAGTTTGTTCAGAACTTCCTTCATTCGGAAGTTTGCTAGCCATGTTCATCCGGAACTTCTAAACGTACCCTATAAATGATTAATCTAGTCGCGTTTGTGAGTTCTAAGGCAATCTAAGGCAACACAACATCTTCTAATGCTATTCCGCATAAAATCCAACAAGAATCCCTAATTAATTAACCCTAAATTAAGGCAGAAACCCTAATTTGATTAACCTTAATTCAAACGACTTAATTAAGTGGATTTCAATGAATTTAGGCGAATTAAGGATCAAAGTTTGATGTTTGTACCTTGTTTGAATGAATGGAACAGATTGGATGATCTAGACGAGTGTTTTTTAGAGCTTAAGAGTGTGTTAATGGCGGAAAGATAAACAGTGAAGAAGAATAAAGTAAAAAGGGACGGGGGGTTTGAATTTGACTTAGGTCAAATTTTAACAATTTTCACCAATGTCACCTTGAGTCCCTATACTTTTCTATTCTTTTCCTTTTTGGTTTATACCTCCTATTAGGCTACTATCCGTTAAGATACTTAACACTCGTTAGCCTAACTCTTTGAAATAATTATTATAGCCCTCACACAACTTAAGTATCGCAACCTATTAGCAAATCTCCAAGATCTTAAGGCAATTCCTATCACATTGAACAAGCACAAGTCGTATTCTAAAGCAAGACCACTCATAAACCATTTAGCCAATTAATTTTCCACAAACACTTTTGAAAATCGTTTTGATGACGAAGATGATTTAATATTTTCTCCCCCTTAAACGATGACCCGTTTTCTATTTAAAGAGCTGTGGTCATTGTTTAAAGAGTCAAATATAGATGAAAGCCTTTCCAATTAGTATCTTGAAAAAGATTGATTCGTGGTGGCAATAAGATTTCTCTTATTTTGACAAATTAATGCACTGAGACGTACATTAACTCGTGTTAGACCAAGTTGTAAAGTAAACTTGACCCCTTTGCATGATTTGGCTTGTAAATCATGCCCGAGAAAATTAATTCCCGTTGTGAGCCAACGTTTTCCAAGGAAATACGTGACTTTAATGCGAAAACCGGGTTGCAGTCTGAAATAACTACAAGCCATAATGGGCATGTTTTAAAAATGTACAACTTTTATACGGACTCTATTTATGGCGCCGTGTCAATATTGATCGACATTTCTAAAGCCGTAAATATTACCGTACTAAAAGACATGCCCGATTTAAAAAACGAAAAATATTTTTGGATTTTCTTGATTTTATAATTTTTATGGTTTTTCTAGGTTTTATATTTTTTATGGTTTTTCTTGGTTTTATATTTTTGTGGTTTTTCTTGGTTTTATATTTTTGTATTTTTCTTTTTGTGGTTTATATATTTACGATAATATACATGATCACGAACAAAGGATACGCCCGAATAGTTTACCACTACTATTCAGCTGATTCTTCTGCCAATTCTTTGAGAGTCGCTGGAGAGAATGATTTCATGCCAAGCTTGTCAATCAAAAACTCGATTCGTCCTCGATCTAAGGCTTTGGTGAACATATCTGCCAGCTGATACTCAGTGGTGACAAAATACAGCTCAATCACTCTGTTCTCCACCTGCTCTTTAATGAAATGGTAGTGAATGTCTATGTGCTTGGCCCGGGAGTGTTAAACGTAGTTGCAGCAAAGGGCAATGGCGCTCTTGTTGTCACAATACATCGGGATTTTGTTGAACCCTAAACCGTAGTCAGTTAATTGTGATCTCATCCAAAGGACTTGAGCACAACAACCGGACATGGCGATGTATTCAGCCTCCGTGCTAGAGATTGCAGCGCTTTTCTGCCTTTTTGAAGACCAACTAATCAATCTGTCTCCAAGGAGTTGCACAGACCCAGAAGTGCTACGCCTCGTGTCTTGACACCCAGCATGATCGGCATCTGCGTATGATATTAAAGCAATAGAGGAATCTTTCGGATACCATAGACCACGATTAAGTGTTCCTTTGAGATACCGAAAGATCCTTTTAACAACATGTAGGTGCTTTTCGGTAGGCCGAGCCTGATACCGGGCACACATGCATACAGCAAATTGCAAATCAGGCTTGCTAGCAGTCAGATAGAGAAGGGTGCCGATCATTCCACGGTAAAGTTTCGGATCGACAATAATCCCATCCCTATCTTCATCTAACTTGGATTTCTCCACCATTGGAGTGTCCACGGGGTCACAATTGTCAAAGTTATATTTCTTTAAAGATTCTAGAGCATATTTGGATTGATTAATAAAGATGCCTCTGGGATTTTGAGAAATTTGTAATCCTAAGAAAAACGAAAATTTTCCCATCATTGACATCTGAAAGCGTGTGGACATTATCTTCTCAAAGCGATTTGACAATTCTATGTTAGTGGCAGCAAAAATTATATCATCAACATAAATTTGTACCAGTATCATGTCGTTGTCCTCCTTGAGAGTGAATAGAGTGGGGTCCACTTTGCCTTTGGAGAAGCCTTCCGAAATGAGATATGTTGAAAGGAGATCATACCACGCGCGTGGAGCTTGTTTCAACCCGTAGAGAGCCTTCTTAAGCTTGTACACATGATTAGGAAACTCCGTGCTAACGAACCCATCCGGCTGACTAACATAGACTTCTTCCCTTAGTTCATCATTCAAGAATGCCGTCTTCACATCCATTTGATAGACGATCATGTTCATATGAGCAGCATACACAAGGAATAGTCTAATAGCCTCCAATCTTGCAACAGGAGCAAAAGATTCTTCAAAGTCGATACGCAACGCTTGTTTGTATCCTCTAGCAACCAATCTTGCCTTATTCTTCAAGACTGCACCCATCTCATCAAGTTTAACCTTATAAACCCACAACAAAGTAAGGATGTTAACCTTGTCAGGGAGAGGAACTAATTCCCATACTTCAAGTCTTTGGAATTCATTTAGTTCCTCTTGCATGGCTTCAATCCAAGATGATTGAGTCATAGCATGTTGCCAGTTTTTAGGTTCAACTTCGGAGAGAAATGCATCAAAATAACAATAGAGTGCACTCTCTTGTAATTGATGGCGTGTAGAGACTGGTCGATCTAGATCTCCAATAACATTCCTGATTGGGTGATCTTTTGTCCATTTGGTGCTGTGGTTTTCAATCCGTGGTGGTCTGGAATGAACAATTGAAGGAGCTTCTTCTGAGGTAGACGCGGCTGAAGGGTTTTCAGGTATCGGTACACCAAAGAAAGGAAGCTCTTGTAAGTGAGCATATTCCAAATCGTGATCAATAGGATCCTCTTCAACATCATTAGGCACAAGTAAAGGTGACGATTCAGGTGTAGTTTGAGAATTACTTGGTGAAGGTGCATCCGGTTCAATGTTAATTGAAGATGCATTAGATAAAGCTTCATTAGCTTGAGCAACAACTTCAGGAATTGGAGCTATCACTACAGGTGCTGGAACTTCATCATTTTGGGGATCAAAGAATTCATCAAACAACGGTTGAAACAGTTTATCCCACTCGGGCCTTGAAGGTGGTAAAAATGATGTAGAAGTAGGATTATTGGGAACTAATCCGGAACTAATAGCACCGGTTCCCATCTCATGAAGCGCGGGTTCAGAGCTGCGTTGCTCAGAAGCCATCGTTGTCAGCTCATCGAAATCTGCGTCCATAGTTTCTATGATCTTACCAAGATGACGGTTGTAAATTCGGTATGCTTTCTTGGAGGGTGAGTAACCAATGAAAATACCTATATCGGCTTTCGGTTGAAGCTTGCCCAAGTTCTCACTATTAATGTTTGGATAACAAAGAGCACCAAACACATGAAAGAATGAAACATCGGGTTTACGATCATGTAGAAGCTCGTAAGGTGTTTTTCCATGGCGTTTCCGAATAATCGAACGGTTTTGGGTGAAACATGCAGTAGATATAGCTTCTGCCCACAAGAACAATGGAGCGTTCGCATAAATCAGCATAGTCCTAGCAGCTTCCATAAGCGTACGATTCCGTCTTTCAACGACACCGTTTTGTTGTGGAGTACGTGCAGCGGATGTTTCATGTGAGATACCAACTTCTTCATAGTAATCACGAAGAGTCTGGTTGACGAACTCTGTTCCATTATCTGTACGAATACGGCGGACAGTAGTATTTAAACGTACCTGAATGAATTTCAGAAAAGTGATGATAGCCTTCGGTGCTTCATCCTTTGTACGTAGAAATCTAACCCATGTAAACCTGGAGAAATCATCCACAATAACAAGAATGAATTTCTTGCCGCTCACACTTTCAGTTCTCATTGGCCCACAAAGATCCATATGCAAAAGATGAAGTTTTTCTTGATTGGTGTCTTCAGCTTTGGGCTTGTATGATTTCTTGGTACTTTTCTTCCTTGAACACGCGGAACATAAATGGTCCTTATGAAATTTGAGCTTTGGAAGACCACGAACTAATTCGTTTTTAGCCAGATGATTAATAGCATCAAAGTTGAGATGAGATAATCTGCGATGCCATAACCATGACTTGGTCTTAGATGCTTTGGAGAGAAGACATACTGGATAGGCGGCCATCATGTCTTGTAGGGACAACGTATAAAGATTTGCACCACGAGATCCCTTCAACAAGTCTTTTCCTTCCAAGTTGCGGATGAAACAAGTATGTTGTCGAAAAGCAACCTCTAGGTTGGAATCACAAAACTGTCCTACTGAAAATAAATTATGACCAAGACCTTCTACATAGTATACCCTTGAAATCGTAATGTTTCCAATCTGATATTCACCATACCCCATTATCTTTGCAATATGATCATTACCGAATTTAACCGTTCACAGAAACTTGCTGACGAAATTTCGGAGCATCGAGCGATCTCCGGTCATATGCTTTGAACAACCGGAGTCCAAATACCAAAGGATGATTTGGACCACCTGAAAATATCACCAGACGAGAACAATGTAGAAGTTTCGGAATCTGAATGTTCCTTGTTATTAGCAGGTACAGATTTAATAATCTTAGATTTGCTAATTTTAGGTTTCTTAGATTTCCTAGCCTTCTTCCTAGTTGGTGGTGTAGATTCTAGTTGGCTTAAATCCTGAGGTATTTCTTCACTGATAGGCACTATAGTGGGGGCTGACCTAATTAAAGGGCGTTGTTTCCATACTTTAGTGCTAGTGTTCCTAACTAAAGAACGCTGAGACCTAACCTCAATGGATGCATTCCTAGTTAAAGGGCACATTGTTCCATCTAATGTAAAGGTCCTACCAGTGGGACGCCATTGCCATCCAACTTGGGCACGAGTTATACCAGTTGGCTTCCATTCAAGATCATTCCTAATGGCATTCATTTCATTCACATGATCAACAAGACACAAATCATGACGTTGGGAAAACATACATTCATTACAATTCCAACATTTCAAATTAGAATTCACGAATGGTTTAGGCTTCTGCATAGGCGCAGAGCTTTTAGGCTTAGCAACATGATTCTTTTTATTTAAATCTGACATAATATTCCTACGGTGAGCTTCTACTTTCTTCTTGTTGGTACTACTAATGGAGGGCTTGATCTTATCTTTCTTGAGTGGCGATCCTTTAGCCTTAGTAGACTCTTTTACTCCTGTAGAAGGCAAAGTGGGAACATTAGCAACATATTTTAAAGGTGCCTTACTTGATGGTGCCAATGACGGTTTTGCTCCTGGAGTCTTTTTGAATGGAGTTACAGCAATGGGTCGATTAGTGAGTAGTGCAGAACCTGGTTTACCTATGTATTGCAAATATGCTAAGCAATATTGAACTCGCTTAATATATTCATGAGCTGAATAATAGTAGCTACTTGAGGGATCTAAGGCATAAAGATCGTCTAAAATATCCCTAACAAGATCTACATGCTTAATTGCATTTCTCATATAATCATCGTAGGTAACCGGGTTTTTCTTATGGAGCGGGTTCTTATAAAGCACTACTGACTTGATTGTTGGAGCACTAGAGGACGGTGCAGAGTTGGTAGCTAAGTTATTAACAACTTCTTGTCGGGTGAGAAGAAGTGTCTCCTTTAACTCGGCCAAAACTATGTTTTTGTCAATGAGCTGGATGTTTAAGTCAGAGATTTCCTCACACTTTTGGTTCAGTTGTTCAACATAAGATTGTTGCTGTGCTGCATTAAAAGCTAAGCGTTCTTCTAATGAACCATAAAGAGCGGATAGTCCATGTCTTGTCCGATCCATCTCCCCTAGAATAGACGAAAGTCTAATTTCTAAGTCCTGGTTTTTAGACTCTGCAGCCTCTAGTTCCAATTTTAGTGTTTCATTTGATGACACATCTCTCTTTAACCTCATAATCTCTTCCTCTAATGCCTTAACTATTTCAATCATCTTGTCACTCGTCTCAACACTGTTTTCACAACCATTTGTTATCAAAAGATCCTCATTTTGAGTTTGTTGTTTTAATTCTAAAGATATACAATGTTGTTCAAGTTGATTAAAGCGTTTTGAAAGTAAATTGTAAGAATCTTGAAGCTTTAAAAATTCAGCGTTAGACTCGTGACAAGAATGATTATCTACCTCATTTACAGTATCAGCAACATTTACAGAGAAATCACAAACATCATCACATATATTCACAACATCACATTTAATCATAGCGGATGTAAGCTCATTCGAATAATTAACATTCACAGTAGTAAGCACATCACACGAAATTACTTGGGACAAGAATCGGTCATATTCGGATAAAATCTTTTCCTTTTCAATTAATTGTAGTTCGTAAGCGGTGTCCATTTCATAAAACACTTTTTGAACTTCTCCAACTTCAAACTGAAGATTTTCCTTTAGAGATGCAAAACTTTCTTTTAGATTTTCGACAAACGGATTGATCTCATTCTTAAACACCTCGTTCATGTGTTCGAAAGCCCATTCTCCGGCGTTTAATCCATTTGAAGTCGTACATTCCAAAATGACCTTGTCAAAACTAGCAAAGTGTTGATTAATCTCTTGCAAGTTTAACCATAAAGTGTTGATTAATCCGTCCATTTTGACAAGTGTAGGAAGTGTACTAGGGTTTTCTTCATTCAACATGTAGGTTGGTGCTGTAATGAGATCTTTATCCATATGGAAGCGAATTCTAAAATCTGTTTTTGCAAGCTCCTGATTCATTTTAAAGTAATCACACTGAGGATATTTTGCAAAATTGTATGACCGATCCTCAGCAACTAGATCCTTATTTGTGCGATCCTCAAAAAAAACAATCGGGTCTAAGACCAATCCTAATTGGGTTGCATTATAAAGTCTTGGACTATGGATAAGAGCTTGTTTTGCATACCGTGGGTTAGGGGGAAGGCCTTTTTGACGCGATAAGTTAAATTCTCTAAACGAAGCATCGAATAAGTGCACTAGTTGAGAGGCAGCGTATTGTCTTAGAAGCAAATAATCTAGACTTCTAATCTTGTTAGCAGCATTAATCTCCATTTCATTCTTTTTAGACTCGAGTAACTCAATGAGTTCTTTAGAAAGATCTGCTCTTAAGGTTTCAATTTCTTGCAAATGACCCATTTGTTTGTTTCGAAAATGATCATATTCGGGATTTGTTAGAACACTAGACGAAGGAACTAATTCCAAAGTTTGAACTTTTTCATTGCATAAGGCAAGCTCATCAGACAAATTCTTATTCTTAGCTATGGTTTCTAAGAGTGCAGCATTCATTTGGCTAAGTAATGTAGCAGGAACCATGACCAAATCTTGTTGAGCAGGAGTATGCGTATGCGAAATGACTCCCGGTTGTGTTTCACTCAAAGTCTGGGGACTCACATTGATATTACTATCATTGATTGTCTCCTCATTTGAAAGACTCACCACCGAAGACTCATTCGAATCAGCACACTCTTGCACAACTTGATGTGGTTGAATACTAGTATCAGTGGTATTATCAGTGGAATTAATAAGTACCTCAGATCTTTTTTCTGGCCCTAGGCTAGAGATAATTGCCATAAGAGCTGCTTGTGAAGATTGAAGTTCATCACAGTCTGAGTCGTAAGCATCAAGATCATCTGCTTGGTATGCTGCATTCTGTGTGGTGACAACGTCTTGTTCAGCAATCCCTGGATCAACAAGAAATGCAAGCTCCTCTTCATCAAGTTCCCTTCCTTGTGCCTGAGCATTTACCAGATAAATCTTCTCTGCAAACCATTGACCATCCCTTCTCCTCTTGGGTTTTTTGCAATCCCTGGACATGTGACCTTCTTCCTTACAATTGTAGCATGTAATCATTCTCAACTTGCCTGTGGAATTAGCCCGTGGAGGAGTGTTGACCATTGGAGCAGGATTGACCGTGCGTGCATTGGTAGTTGATGTAGTAGGTATCCCCTGATAAGGTTGAATTGGTTGAACCATTACCCTGCCATTCTCAATAGTAGCTTGTTGGCGAGAATTGGATGAATTCCTCAGCTGATTGTTAGTAGGAGCTGATCCTCGAAATCCTCGTTTGCTCAATGTCTTAGTGAGATAAGTAGACAAAGTGGCTAACATTTCAACTGGGTCAGTTCCTTGTTGGAACTCAGGAATGGGAACTTCATCATTATCACAATACAATGCTTGGTCTTGTTGAGGAATACTCGTGTGGTCAGAATAGCTTGATGGATATGCAGCATTTTCTTGATAAGAAGGATATGATGACTGACCATAAGGTGCAATGCTTGCTGGTGAATATGGGTGAGGTTGTGAGGCATAGTGTGAAGCTTGTGGTTCTCTCTGAGGTGAAGGTGCACTAAACCGATATTGTTGCTGATTTGAGGTGGGTGGTTGCGGCAGAATCGAATATTGGGGGAAGCTTGGAGTCATGTACGGTGATGGATGATAGGCTTGGTGTCCCATGATATAAGGAGTGTTGTTGTAGGACAAACTTGGTTGATTTGCCATCAAAGCTAAAGAATCAGGGTACATACCTCGAGGCGAACGGTGCATGATCACATGTTTCTCATGCTGCTGAAGAAAAGCATAGATTTGATCCAAATTGCACTTATGCAAATCCCTGGTTAACTTAACATCGGTAATATACTCACCCCATTCAGCTTGAGGTAAAGTATTCAAAAACTTGGTGTTAACATGGAATGGAGCAATCACGAGATTGTATACATTCAGATCATTCATGAGAGTAGTGAATCTGAAGTAGTAGTCGTGTAGCGTTTCCCCTGGGCTGTACGTGAATCTATCAAACAGATCATACAACTGACATTCCCTTTCCTGTTTGGTAAGAGACGTACCTTGTAGCAACACCTTTAGACGTTCCCATAAATCCTTTGCAACCGTATACTGACTTACCATGCGATAGATGTCATGTGGAAGGGCTTGGAGAATGGTTTGAAGAGCCTTTTCGTCTGCATCAGCAATAAGTTGTTGAGCTGGTGTAAGTTCTTCAAACTCCCTTGGTCAAGTCACATTGTTAACCACGATGGTACCATAGTCAAGTGGACCATTTAGAATTGACTTAATCATAAGCCTCCCATATGTCGGTTTTTCCTTAAGGTATTGCATCATACGGCCTTGCCATGCTTCAAAAACTTCTTTAATGAGCATTGGAGGGCGATTATCCGTTCCCGTAATGATGGAAATGTCCGTAAGTGATGTCATCTGAGGCATTAATGAATTCGGATTCATTTTGATCACTTCAAAGAAACAAAGATTATCGGTTGATCGAGCAGTGAAGTAAAGCTTGTGAATTATGTTGAGTTTTTGTTGTAAGAAACCAAGATTAAATCTTCTAAAAAAATCGTCGAAAAAACAAGTAAAATATCCCTTGATTCGGAACTTTTGTTGATTCGGAAGTGTTGATTCGGAAGATTTTGGCTTGGAAATCCTTGATCCGGAACTTTTGGTTCGGAAGATTTGATCCGGAACTTTCCTTGATCCGGAACTTTCCTTTGATCCGGAACTTTCCTTGATCCGGAACTTTCCCTTGATCCGGAACTTTACCTTGATCCGGAACTTTCCTTGATCCGGAACTTTCCCTTGATCCGGAACTTTACCTTGATCCGGAACTTTCCTTGATCCGGAACTTTCCTTGATCCGGAACTTTTGATTCGGAACTTTCCTTGATCCGGAACTTTCCTTGATCCGGAACTTTTGGTTCGGAACTTTCCTTGATCCGGAACTTTCGGTTCGGAACTTTTTGATCCGGAACTTTCCTTGATCCGGAACTTTGGTTCGGAACTTTTTGATCCGGATGTTTTTGGTTCGGAACTTTACTGGTTAAACAGAAACCTTGTTCGAGTGAACAGTCGACTGTGAATATGAAGATTAAACCCAGATTTTTCCCAAATAACCCAAAACGTATTGTGATTTCAACTAAAATAAGTAAAAACTAATACTATCTACTAATCCCAATCACAAAATCACCAAAAACTCCAAGAATCAAGATGGATTTTCTTAAAGAACACTAATACAATCAAAAACTAATAATAACACAAATCATTACCTTAAATCACCCCATAACTCTGATACCAAATGTAGAATATTGATAAACTATGAATCTATGAAGTGGGTTGAAGATTCCTAGAGAGAGAAACTAGTGAGAGAAAGTGAGAGAGAAACTATGTGTTTTTTATTAAAATGAAATAAGTGTGAAATCAACAACCAACCCCTTTCCATGGTGGAAAGGGGTATTTATATCCAAGGCCCTTATTTGGGCTTGGGTCGGCCCATGACAAGCCCATGGGTCGGTTTCTTACTTAACTTAATAAGTAACACTAACTACGAGCTATTATAACATAAATAATATTGTGGAGTGACCGATACTTCTAATATACGTTAAAACGTATTTCTAACATAATATATTCAAAAATCCAAATAAATTAAAAAATAATCAAAAACCAAAAAAATTGAAAAATCGAAAAACCCCAAAAAGAATCTTCTTTGCTACCCCCATTCTACGCTTAGTGCATGCGCACTCGATCGAAGGATTATTCTAATTCTAGCAACGCTTCGAATCGACGCAATCGTAATCGAAGGAATCGACGACGTAGACGAGATTTAGAAACCGACGTTCCTTATATCGTTGTTGAAGAAACCGTAGAGGAGATGGCCGACAATCGTTCGATGATGGAATTGCTCCAAGCGCCCACCGAGGGTTATGGAGACGCGATAGTAATTCCCGCTATCGAAACGGAGAATTTTAAGATTAAGAGCGGAATGCTTTCGTTGATACAAGCTACAAAGTTTCAAGGTCGTGAAGCCGATAATCCTCACGACCATATTCGGAATTTTGATCGTCTTTTAGCCACGAGCAAGTTTAAGAATGTCGACACCGATGTCGTCAAACTTATGCTTTTTCCGTACTCGCTCGATGGTGCCGCCAAGGATTGGTACGAGAAAGAGCCACCTAATTCAATAACTACGTGGAAGGATCTCGTCTCCAAGTTCGTTAATTATTTTTTCCCACCGTCTAAGACGAAGTTTTTCAAAAATGAAATTACCAAATTTGAGCAAAAATCGAATGAATCTTTTAGAGACGCGTGGGATCGTTTTAAGGAATTGCTTAGGCAATGTCCTCACCATGGTTTTTCCGAGTTGCACCAAATCGATACGTTTTACAACGGTCTTAATTTTCAAGAACAAGATTCGTTGAATTCCGCCGCCGGTGGCAACTTTTTGTGTAAAACTCTGAAAGATGCATTGATAATTATCGAAAACCGATCCAAGGTTTACCAACTCCGCAACGCACCGAGTGTTGCCAATGTCTCCAATGTTAGTAATTCTAATCGCGACATTGAGAGGGTTGATGCAAAAGTCGACAAGCTAACGAATGTGTTTACGTCTTTTCTCGTTGAGATGCAGAAGAAAGACGCTCCCGCTACGGTGAAAGCGGTTGAGGTTTCATGTACGTTTTGTGGTGGACCTCATAATTATTACGAGTGTGCGGCTACGGATGGCCAAACGTCGAATGTGAGTGCGTTAAATGGAAACAACAATTTTCAAAATCAAAATAACGTGGGTCCATCACAACAAGGCAATTATAACCAAGGCAACAATTTGAATCAAAACCGAAACAATTTTCAAGGAAATAATCAACAAGGAAATTTTTCGAATCAAAATCAAGGTTATAATCAAGGTCGGAATTTGAATTGGCAAAATCGAGACAATAATTAAAACTCGAATTTTTCAAACAACAACAATCAAGGAAACAATTTTTCAAGTGGTAATCAAAACAATTTTCAAAGAAGTAATCAAAACCAAGGGAACTTTAATGCTAATCAAAATAGTTCGTCAAACGATTTTCAAAATTACATGAAAACGAATGAGGCTAATATGAGACGATTAGAGGGAGAAATTGGTACTTTGAAAAACGACTTTACAAATACTTTGAAATTGCAAAACACGAAGATTGAGCAAGGACAAATCGACATTAAAAAGATGTTTCGGCCATTATGAACAAAGCCTCGGGTGCTTCGTCGAGTTCGTTACCTAGTGACACCGTTGCAAATCCGAAGGAACAATGTAAAGTCGCCTCGTCTCGTGAGAAAGGTCGTGTTATTACCCCTAACCTTGAAGGATTTAGAGTTGTTCCTTCTTCTCAACCCTCGACTTCTAAGACGTCTTATTGTTCTAAAGTCGATGGGGTGAACGTAGAGACCAAGGAAAAGAGTGCACACCCTCGTGTACCTCAAATTCTATCCATGGTTCAAAAATAGAGCTTTACCGACCTAACCAAAGTAACCATTGAAGAAACTTGTGCATCGATCCTTCTTAAAAAAATCCAAAAGGCATATGCTGAGAAAGGAAGAGGATCCGAGCCAATTTCTATTACCTTGTGATTTTTCCGAGATTGAAGGATGTTTAGCCCTTGCCGATTTAGGTGATAGCATCAATCTCATGCCTCATTCTCTTGGGAAATTGATGAGATTGCCTTCACTTACCCCCACGAACATGACTATCGAGCTTGCAAATTGTACTCCACTTATACCAATTGGAATAGCCGAGGATGTCTATGTTAAAGTTGGAAATTTTGTTTTTCCCGCGGATTTCGTTATATCCGATTACGAGTGTGACCCTAAATGTCCCATTATTTTAGGCCGACCATTTTTATCGACGGCTCGCACCGTAATCGACGTTCACGAGGGGAGATTTACTATGAGATATGAGGATGACAAAATGGACTTTTTCACGAGTAAATCCCAAGTGTATAATGATCATGAAAAAACCGAGGTTTCAAAACCTAATGTTTTAAATTCTAATGATTTCAAAATGTTTACTTTAGCGGAAACTATGAGGCTTAATGAATGTTTTGAAAGAATTAAGAAAAACGGTTTTAAAGATGATGGTTTTAACGATAAAGAATACGTGTACCTAATTCAAAAGGGTATGTGTAAATTTATGAATGAAAAATCACTTTGGGATGTATTCGATGAAACAAGTGAACGACCAATTCCGAAGGGCGACGTTAGTGCCATCACGACAATGACCAAAATGGACTCATCTTCACCACCTTCGAGGGACCACGTCTTTGAGGCTTCAACTTCTAACTCTATCGAAGTGCCTCCATTTCCTAGCCCAACACCCGTTGAGGCGAAAGGTTTTATCGACAACGATCCTCTCGTCTTAGAAAAGTCACCTAAGCATAGTCATTCGACTTGTAAGACCATGGTTGTGAGTGCTCACATCGACTCTTTCTTTGACGATGACGATGGCGATTTTGCTGAGATTGATCACGTACTTCGAAATCAAGGTTATAATCAAGGTCGGAATTTGAATTGGCAAAATCGAGACAATAATCAAAACTCGAATTTTTCAAACAACAACAATCAAGGAAACAACAACAATCAAAACTCGAATTTTTCAGTAATATAGGTTTTTGAAACATTTGCATGTTCTATTTTGGCTAAAACTCAGTAAGTCTCACAACATACTTGTTTTAGTCAATCTTAAGTCCTGAAATCGTGTAGGCTGTTATAACTTAGCATGACTTAGGATTGTAGGTTGCTTGGTTGTAGATTGGTAAGATTTTGGACAAGTTGTGTGAAGTTGAAATACGTTTTTGTGTCATTTGAACCAGCACACTGTTCACAGTCCTTTACACAGCCTTATCAGTAACATTAGGGCTTTTGTGTGAAATTTTTGTGTTGGACTTGTGCTTTTTATATTTTTTGTGACTCCTCACAACCCAACTGGTTGTGGGGGTGCCAATCATTGCCCACAATACCAAGCAAAACACAAGATACAGCTTAAAATATCACCAGACCTGAAATTTGTGAAGTCAGTGGGAACAAAGTTCCCACTGCTAGTTATTAAGTTGGTGCTGCTAAGCTACCAGACAAAAAGTAACAAGATGTCACTTTCAGTTTCTAGCTTTTTTTTGTCTCTAGTGGACTTAATTAGGAATTATAACTTGAAATTAATTTTGTTAATTTTCATATTTAATTTCTTATTTTTCCATTTAGTTTATTTTTATTTCACTGTTCATCTTTTATTTTTTAGATTTAATTACAATTTAAATTAGTTTTTAATATTTTGTTTTTGTCTTTTAGTGACAAAACTAAATATTTTTCAGTTTTACAAATTTTCCTGGATTTAGAAAATTGTTTTAAGATTTTTAGTTTAAAAATATTTTAATGTTCACTTTTTAAATAATTTTTAGATTTTATTTAAGATTAATTAGGTTTAATTATTTCTGTTTTGTCTTTTAGTGAAAAATTTTACTTTTTTCAAACTTTTCATTTTTATACTGTTCATAAGTATAATTTAGGATTTTTAAAATTTTCAAATTATTTGTAGAATTATTTTAAAGACTTTTCAAAACTTTTCATGTAAAGATGCGTTAATTTTGTTTATATATATATGACAGATTTGTGATTTGTAAAGATAGTCACTTGTATGCAACTTTTCTTCTATTTCATGATATATTCTAATGTCGTGTTTAATTTTGTGCAGAAAAAATGGAGCCTAATCCTATCATTAGAAGAAACACTGTTGGAGCATAATTTGGTTGGGCCGGTCTGACGACTCTCCTAGGCCGTTAGTCGTCTTCCCAGGTCCTGAGTAATGCTGCAAACAATAGAGAACCGGTTAGGAGTGGACCCGAGGCCGGAGCCCCGGGGTCCACCTCCGACGGTCAAGTTAGTATCGGATTAATATGTGGTCTCAGAGGTGTAGTTGTGAGAGAAAACCTCATTATAATGAGACCCCTACCCCTGTTTATATAGGCTTAGGATTTCTTGTAGGATAAGTAAGGTGTGTGTGAGCCGTAGGCTTGTCGGGCCGAGCCCATTACCGACTGTACGTCGACATGTCCCCCAGTCTAGTATGATATGATCATGTTATGCTAGACTCATTCGTGTATCATGCTCAAGAAACAACCGCGCGCGGCTTATTGCTAGGACATCCTCGTGGGTTGTCTGTAACATATGGTTCCACTCGTAATGGCCTACTTTTAGCGAAAAGATGATGGTTTGGGGTTACGAATAGTGAACGTAGCCACTATACGTCATCATGTCCCCCCAGTCTAGTATGTGAGGTCGTCACCAAGGTTACTAGACTTTACACCATATCTGCTACCTATAAGCGTATCCACGTCAAAAGAAATGGGGAACCCATATACGTAAGACGGGTGATTGTGCTAAAATGCATGGTTTCCCGTGTTTAGATGTTAAGGACCCCGTAAGAACAAAACGTGTTTCTATAGCCGGGGTAACACTGACATTGGCAATGTATCATTCTTACTCATCTCTAACATGAGGATGATAAGAAGGTTTTGTAAAGGTGGAGGTGGAACCCGTATGCTGCATCGTGAACATTTAAAGGCGTACTTCTTATACCCACTAATGATGCAGCATAGTGTGAATATTGCATTCGGCTTAAGGCCAACAAAATAAGTACCTCTGTAGCAAGGTGATGCGGATATTACATCCATCTTACGGCCACGACATTCGATAATGACTTCTAAAATTTAGTTACGGTTTTCCCCGAAGTAAACGCAGTTGATTAGGCTTCGCCTAATTAAGATCCAACAATCCAAACTCTGGAAAAATCACTTCGTGGCCAGATAAAGTAATTCGTCACGGAAGGCGTACTTCCACAGCAAAGATATGAGCCAACAGAAGGAGTACTTCCGTGGCGAAAAGAATGAGCCAGTGGGAGGAGTACTTCCACGGCGAAGGATAATGAGCCAACGAAAGAAGTACTTTCGTGGCGAAAATAATGAGCCAGTGGAAGGAGTACTTCCACGGCGAAGGATAATGAGCCAACGAAAGAAGTACTTTCGTGGCGAAAATAATGAGCCAGTGGAAGGAGTAGTTCAACGGCGAAGGATAATGAGCCAACGAAAGAAGTACTTTCGTGGCGAAAATAATGAGCCGGTGGAAGGAGTACTTCCACGGTGAAGGATAATGAGCAAACGAAAGAAGTACTTTCGTGGTGAAAATAATGAGCCGGTGGAAGGAGTACTTCCACGCCGAAGGATAATGAGCCAACGAAAGAAGTACTTTCGTGGCGAAAATAATGAGCACGTGGAAGAATACTTCCACGACGAAGGATAAGGGACCCAATGAAAGAAGTACTTTCGTGGCGAAAATAATGAGCACGTAGAAGAATACATCCACGGCGAAAGATAATGAGCACGTGGAAGAATACTTCCATGGCGAAAGATACTAAGCACGTGGAAGAGTACTTCCACGGCGAAAGATAATGAGCACGTAGAAGAATACTTCCACGGCGAAAGATAATGAGCGCGTGGAAGAATACTTCCACGGCGAAAGATAATGAGCGCGTGGAAGAATACTTCCACGGCGAAAGATAATGAGCTCGTGGAAGAGTACTTCCACGGCGAAAGATAATGAGCACGTGGAAGAATACTTCCACGGCGAAGGATAATGAGCACCTGGAAGAATACTTCCACGGAGAAAGATACTAAGCACGTGGAAGAGTACTTCCACGACGAAAGATCATGAGCACGTGGAAGAATACTTCCATGGCGAAAGATAATGAGCGCGTGGAAGAATACTTCCACGACGAAAGATAATGAGCGCGTGGAAGAATACTTCCACGGTGAAAGATAATGAGCACGCGGAAGAATACTTCCACGGCGAAAGATAATGAGCCAACGAAAGAGGTACTTTCGTGACGAAGATAATGAGCCAGTGGAAGGAGTCCTTCCACGGCGAAAACAACGCGCCAGTGGAAGGAACACTTCCACGGTGAAGTATAATAAGCACGTGGAAGAGTACTTCCACGGCGAAAGATAATGAGCACGTGGAAGAATACTTCCACGACGAAGGATAATGAGCACGTGGAAGAATACTTCCACAGCGAAGGATAATGAGCACGTGGAAGAATACTTCCACTGCCAAAGATACTAAGCATGTGGAAGAGTACTTCCACGACGAAAGATCATGAGCACGTGGAAGAATACTTCTACGGCGAAAGATAATGAGCGCGTGGAAGAATACTTCCATGGCGAAAGATAATGAGCGCGTGGAAGAATACTTCCACGGCGAAAGATAATGAGCACGTGGAAGAATACTTCCACGGTGAAGGATAATGAGCACGTGGAAGAATACTTCCACGGCGAAAGATACTAAGCACGTGGAAGAGTACTTCCACGGCAAACGATCATGAGCACGTGGAAGAATACTTCCACGGTGAAGGATAATGAGCACGTGGAAGAATACTTCCACGGCGAAAGATACTAAGCACGTGGAAGAGTACTTCCACGGCGAAAGATCATGAGCACGTAGAAGAATACTTCCACGGCGAAAGATAATGAGCTAGTGGAAGAAGTACTTCCACGAAGAAAGATAATGAGCGCGTGGAAGAATACTTCCATGGCGAAAGATAATGAGCACGTGGAAGAATACTTCCATGGTGAAAGATAATGAGCCAACGAAAGAGGTACTTTCATGGCGAATATAATGAGCCAGTGGAAGGAGTCCTTCCATGGTGAAAACAACGCGTCAGTGGAAGGAACACTTCCACGACGAAGTATTATAAGCACGTGGAAGAGTACTTCCACGGCGAAAGATAATGAGCACGTGGAAGAATACTTTGACGGCGAAGGATAATGAGCACGTGGAAGAATACTTCCACGGCGAAGGATAATGAGCACGTGGAAGGAATACCTTCCATGGCGAAAACAACGCGTCGGTGGAAGTAATACCCACGACGAAGTATAATAAGCACGTGGAAGAGTACTTCCATGCGAAAGATAATGAGCACGTGGAAGAGTACTTCCACGGCGAATGATAATGAGCAGGTGGAAGAATACTTCCACGGCGCATGAATAAGCCAACGAAAGAGATAATTCCATGGCAAAGGAATAAGCCAATGGAAGAGTTATTCCATGGCGCAGAAAAAGCGCGCAGAAGGAGTACTTCCGCGTCGAAGGAATAAGCCAATGGAAGAGATACTTTCATGGCAAAGGAATAAACCGGTAGAAGGCGGACTTCTTCGGCAAAGGAATATATCCAAAAATATTTGCGTGACGTGCACAGAAATAGTTGTATTAGTATACCCTAGTAGCCCCCCAAGTTTAATGGTGTTATACTCGATTAGTAGTGTTAGGACCTATGTAATAGATATTTGTAATAGATAAACTAGGAGGTATGTAGTTCCTCCTGGTCCTAGTACTAGTAGGAGCAGCACGTGCTCCTGGTCTAGTAGAAAGTCAAACAATGTTATTCCTAGTAGTTTGTTAGGATATGCATGAACTATGTTAGGAAAGGATATGCATATCAGGAGTTACATGTTTATGTTTAATGTAGTATTAAGGTTTCCTTGTAGTATAAAAGGAACCCATTGACAGAAGGGTTAGACACACCTTTTCACCATTATTGATTTCATATTAATAGTAGAAATCCTTAGTGTAAATGAAGTCTAGCTCAGTTGGATGGATGCATTTGGTTATAGTCTTCATGTGGGGGAGGTCAGGGGTTCGACTCCTGTCATTCTCCATATGGGGGATTTTCCCAGAATAGGTAGCCGGGTTTGAATCCCATCACAATGCCTTGAAGCCCCTTAATGGGAAACTGGATGGCTAGCATGAGGGTTGATATTCTCTTCGTGAGATGATTCAAACTTGGGTTGAGAGACTTGGTGCCTCGGTGGCACGCAAGATACTCCACTGCACCAAACTACCGTTCAAAAAAAAAGTAGAAATCCTTAGTAAGGATCAAATTATTTAGTTAATCTGTTTCTTCTTGATCATAGTATTTGTATTCCGCACTTATACTTTGTAGTACATTAAGAGTCTCTCTATGAATAGACTTGTGATTACATAAGTCGTTCACCATCCTTAACAGGCTGCAAGATCCACATCTAGTGGACCCAATAAGTGGTATTAGAGCCTGGAGAGTCTCTGCTAAAGAAGAACCATTTTTTTTATTATTAACATCTTTGTTTAATCATGTCTGCTTCTAGTTCTTCTCAAACTGGAGAAGCAAGCACCCACACAACACAACAAACACAGCAAATCGTTGCTACTATTTCCAATACAAATGGAAAATTTCCACTCTTGAAGAAGGAGGAGTATGATAGCTGGGCCATGAAGATGGAATGCTGGATCACCAACACTGATCTAGACCTTTGGAAAATTTTTCAGAATGGCAACAATAAGAAGACTACTAGTAGAGACAAGAATGGTAATATCACCATTCTAGATCCTAAAACTCATGAAGAAATCACTGCTGTTCAGAAGGAAATCAAAGCAAAAACTATTTTGCTTCAGTCTCTTCCTGATGATCATATGGGTGATTTCTATCACTTGAATGATGCTAGAGAGATTCGGAATGACATTAAGGCAAGATTTGGAGGGAATGAAGAATCCAAGAAGATGCGCAAATCAATGCTAAGAGATGAATTTACAGAATTCAAGATCTCTGAGACATAAGGTCTTCATCAAGGCTATGACAGGTTTTAAAAGATTCTCAGCAAATTGAATCAACTTCGCTCCAAAATAGAGAATAAAGACATCAATGCCAGGTTTCTCAGAGCCCCGCGTCATTCATGGAACCAGGTAGTCATCTCTCTAAAGGCTAAAGGTGGGCTTGAATATCTTTCTTTTGATGACTTGTTTTATAAACTCAAAACCTTTGAGTCTCATGTAAGAGGGTACTCAAGTGATTCATACCCCACTCCTGCTAACTCTGCCTTTGTGAGTTCCATGGGCTCTAGTCCAATGTCGTACGCCAGTAGCCCAAGTTATACTTTGTCATCCCAACATACTACTACTCCTGAATCAAAAGCTAAGACCAGTAGCATGGTAGAGACTGTTCTTTACTCTTTTGTTGTTGATGTTGATCCACAACAGCAACTAGCTTTTGATGATTTCAAACAGGTTGATAAGCTTGACTTGGATGAAATAGATCTAAAGTGGCAGATGGCTATGCTCACTCTACGGGTTCATAAGTTGAAAAGAAAGTCGGTAGAAAGTTCAGCTACAACCCAAGAGAGCAAGCCAGGTTTGATAGGAGCAAGGTCAAATGCTATAATTGTCAGCAGTAAGGACATTGTGCTAGGGAATGCCCTAACAAAAATGACCAGGAGAAGAACAGGTCAGTATGCCTGGATATGGGCATAAATGTTCCTGTAAGAGGTGGAAGAACAGCATGCATTGTGATGAGATGAGTTGTTCCTGCTACTACTAGTGCTAGGATGAGTGATGAGAGAGTTGCTTCTGCTTCTACTTCCATTGTTTCTAATTCTAGTTTGTTGAGTTCTAGGAATGTTGATTCTCCTATAATTGTTTGTAATAAGATTAGCAGTTTAAAACAATGTCATTTGAATAAAAGGTCTTTTAAAGCATGCTTTGTTTGTGGTAGTATATTTCATTTGATTAAGGATTGTGATTTTTATGATCAAAAGCCTCCTGGTTATCAAGCTTATGCTACTCCTGGTCCACCAGGAGTTGCTCCTTTTGGCATGGGTTTTGCTTCTAGAAGATTAAATCCATGTGCCCAATCTTATCCTTCTATTATAAGGACCCCTCCTTCAGCTTCTACTTCTTGGAGAAGCGATGCTTATGCCTATACCTCTAATAGACCAACCAACAACTATTTTCAGAATTTTAATTAGAATTATGCTACTAATTCAGACCAAATGCATTTTGGGTTGGGACATTTGGGTTCTGCTGTTAAGCCCTCAGTAGGTTGTTCTTGGTCACAAAATAACACCAATATGATGTATAGGCAACGCAAGAACAACAGTGGATCTCATCAATCTTCTTGGCTATCTACTAATGATCCACAAGGCAGACTCAAGCCGGAAAAGGTTTGGGTCCCCTTAAGACACTAACTTTTGCATATGACTTTTGTGTTGTTGTAGATTACTCCATACCAATATCCATCTCTTGGAATAGTAGATAGTAGATGCTCTAGGAGCATGACAGGAAATAAAGGACTTTTGACTAACTTTGTACCATTTCAAGGCGGGAAGGTGTACTTTGGAGGTGGTGAAGGAAGGATCTCTTGCAAAGGAACCATTCAGACTCCAAACCTTAATTTTGAACAGGTTTACTATGTAGAAGCACTTCAACACTTCAACTTGATCTCTGTCTCTCAGATTTGTGACAAGAAGCAGTTGGCCTCTTTACGGATACTGAAGCACTGGTGTTGTCCAAAGACTTTAAGTTACCGGATGACTCCCATGTTCTACTCAAAATCACAAGAAGACATAACCTCTATAGCATCAAGCTGAATGAAGTTAATCCTACTGGTCAACTAGCTTGTTTGGTTGCCAAAGCATCAGAAGATGAAGCCACAAAATGGCATAGGAGGACGGGACATGTAAACTTCAAGACCATTCACAAACTGGCGAATATGAACTTGGTCTCTGGTTTACCTCCCAAAACTTTCAGGAATGACATCAGTTGCCTTGCTTGCAGCAAAGGCAAACAACACAAAGCATCCTTCAAAGCCATTACTGCTCTCAGCCTAATAACTGAACCATTGCAGCTACTACATATGGATTTGTTTGGTCCTACCTCCATTAGGAGCATTGACCATAAACACTACTGTCTTGTGGTAACTAATGGATATAGCAGGTTCACGTGGGTTTTCTTTCTGGCTGCCAAAAGTGAGACCTACTCCATTCTCAAAGACTTCATTTCACTCATTGAGAATCAGCTGCCTAAGAAGGTGAAAGGTAGTCAATGTGACAATGGAACTGAATTCAAAAATGCAGACCTCATAGCACTTTGCAATTCCAAAGGTATCAAATGAGATTATAGCGCTGCCAAGACTCCTCAACAGAATGGTGTTGCAGAAAGGAAGAACAGGACTCTTATAAAAGCTACAAGAACCATGCTTGCAGATTCCAAGCTTCCAACTATGTTTTAGACAGAAGCTGTCAACACTGCAAGTTATGTGCTGAATAGGGTTTCCATTACAATCCACATAAGAAGACTCCCTATGAGCTACTCACAGCCAAAGTCCCAAGCATTACTCATTTGAAGCCATTTGGCTGTCCTGTCACCATTCTGAATACTAGTGACTATTTGGGGAAATTTGATGGCAAGGCAGATGAAGGCTACATTGTGGGATATTCAGCTCACTCACGAGCCTATCGGGTTTATAATCTCAATGCCAAGCGTGTCATTGAAACTATTGATCTCCGGTACTTTGAGGAGAAGATAAACATCCAAGGCAAAGGTCCTGAATGGTATTTTGATCTTGATTATCTTACTGACTCATTGGGATATTTTCGTTTCAAAACTAACCAACATGCAGGTCCACAAGTGTTTGCGTCTTCTAGTGCAGGTGCTACGTCTAGCTCTTCGAACTCAGATGAGGATGATAACATTTTTGTCATACCATCCTATTCCACCACAGTCGCTCCCGACAAGACGGCTACTCCTATTGGTTCTACTTCATCAGACATTATGGACTCACAAAGAGCTCTTGATACATTGCTTAAGCAACAACAAGATTCTACTACAGCAACTACTCAAGGAGGCTTTGAGTTTCCTTTGAGTACTCTTGTTGTACCTGTTACTCCTGGTGATCCTATTGTCACTTCTAGTGCAAGTTCAACACCTATTGGTAGCCCGATTAGTGATCCCACTTCCACAACTAGGTTCTCTGGTCCTTCTGACTTGGGAAACTATCAAAAGAAGTCTTCAACTAAGCTGGATGCTATTCATAAGAAACCAATAGATAGCGTTTTTAATTCTACTTCATATAACGATGACATAGTTGGGGATCTTAATAACTTGGCACCAGAAGTAGAAGTAGCTCCTACTCCTATTCAGCAGATAAATAAAGCGCATCCTACTACTCAAATCATAGGAGATCCTGGTTCTCCTGTCAAGACTCGTTGCACATATTTTCTTCACTGTTTTTCTTCACTGTTTTTTTGCTTGTTTTCTCTCACAGGTGGAACCTAGGTCTGTCTCACATGCTCTTGAGGATAAAAGTTTGGTGGAGGATATGCAGGAGGAAATGCAACAATTCTTGTTTAAGAATGTTTGGATCCTAGTTGACTTACCAGATGGAAAGACAGCAATTGGTACCAAATGGATTCTCAAAAACAAGAAAGATGCAAGGGGTATTGTGGTGAGTAATAAGGATAGACTGGTAGCACAAGGTCACACTCAACTAGAAGGAATTGACTATACTGAATTTTTTGCCTCTGTTGCAAGAATTGAGGCCATTCGTCTATTTTTGGCTTTTGCTTCTTATATTGGCTTTACGGTTTTTCAGATGGATGTCAAGAGTGCATTTCTCTATGGCAAGATTGACGAGGAGGTATATGTCACTCAACCTATAGGCTTTGTGGATCCACTTCATCCTAAGAAAGTCTACAAGGTGGTCAAAGCTCTTTATGGACTTCATCAGGCTCCTAGAGCTTGGTATGAGCGTCTATCCACTTTCTTGTTGAAGCATGGCTATAGAAGAGGCACTATTGACAAAACATTGTTCCTTAAAAGGAATGCCAAATACATCATCCTGGTTCAAGTATATGTGGATGATATTATCTTTGGTTCCACTAAGAAGGAATGGTGTGATGAGTTTGAACAGCTAATGAAAGGCGAATTTCAGATGAGTGCCATAGGAGAACTCACCTTTTTCCTTGGTCTTCAAGTCAAGCAGCAGTCGGATGGTATCTTCATTAGTCAAGATAAGTATGTTCATGAAATAATTCAGAAGTTTGATGTGGAACCTCTTAGACCAGCAGCAACACCTTATGAAGTCAATAAAGTCAAGAATGAGCCAGATCCCCCAGTAAATGTTCACATGTACAGGTCAATGATTGGCTCACTCATGTATTTGACTGCCTCACGCCCGGAAATTATGTTTGCTGTTAGTGCTTGTTCTAGACATCAGGTGACACCAACCGTGTCTAATTTGAATGTTGTCAAGAAAATCTTCGAATATATCAAGGCACAACCCAAGCTAGGCTTGTGGTATTCAAGGGAATCACCTTTTGTTCTTGAATCTTATAGTGACAGTGATTATGCAAGTGCTAATAATGATAGGAAGTCTACTACTGGTGGTTGTCAATTTTTGGGTCGAAGACTTATCTCATGGCAATGTAAGAAACAGACTATAGTAGCTACTTCCTCAACAGAAACTGAATATGTAACTGCTGCTAGTTGTTGTGGACAAGTCTTGTGGACACAAAATCAAATATTGGATTACGGTTTCAACTTTATGAACATTAAAATTTTCATCGACAATCAAAGCACTATCTTCATAGTGAAGAATCCTGTGTTTCATCAACGAACCAAGCATATAAAGATTCGGCACCATTTTATACGTGATGCCAATGAAAAGAAGCTGATACAGGTTCTCAAGGTACATACGGATGATAATGTTGCTGATTTACAGACTAAAGCTTTTGATGGTCCACGGTTTAACCACTTGGTGGTTCATATTGGTATGGTCAATCCTTAAGGTCTAGGATTGAGGGGAGGCAAAGCCTAAGGGGAGGCTTATTGTACATATTTACTTGTATATTCTTACATCTGTTAGCAACTAACAACATTTACAGTGGGTATTTGCGGTATGTGCAAATTCTAGTAGAAGATTTTGGTTACTTCTAGTGGCACTCTTATGCTCCTAGTAGGTTAAAACCCCTATTCTTCACTTGTGTTTGGCTTCTAGTCTCACTTTGGGTCACTGTTCATTATGTTGACTTTTGTTGACCACTCGTTGCTCCTAGTGTTAACCTCTACGCATTTTGACTTTCAGTCAACGCGAGTTACTTCTGGTGCACATATTTTGTTTATCTTTGGTAACTGGGATTTGCTAATTATGGTTTAGAGGGCAAGTGATTACTCAGCATTAATGACTTAATTTGGAAAGGGAAACCCCCATAATTAGGGGTCAATGAACAGTTTCCCTAACCATTATTTATGGTCAAAGGGCTCATTTGACTCAATTATCAAAACATAAACACACACACATACGCTCCTACCCTTAACCATCCTCAATCAATCCTATTCTACTTCTAAATCATCATCAATGGCATCACTACAATATAAATCCGATCACAACAAGGTTGCTTATCTTGGAGAAGGTCCTAGAAGAGAGGATTTTCTTGAAATCTTGGAGTACATTGAAGCTTCTAATCTCAGGTATGTCCTTACTGTTTGCCCAACTGTATATGATTCTGTCATTCGTCAGTTCTGGGCTACTGCCAACACCCACGCTGTTTTGGGTCAGCCATTGGAGATCCATGCTACTATAGATGGTTGCTCCTATGTGGTGACAGAAGCATCCATTAGGTCTGCCCTTCATCTCCAAGATGAAGATGACATTCTTTCTATTCCAAATGCGGAGGTGTTGGATGGTATGGCTGCGATTGGTTACAATCATGAGGGGAAGTTTAACTTTTTGAAAAATAGGTTTTCCCCTCAATGGAGGCTGCTTGTTCACTTCTTGATACAATGCTTCAGTCCCAAAGCTGGGAGTTGGGATGCATTTCCCATCTCTCTTGCTACTGGTTTGGTGTGTATAGCTCAGGGTCGCCCATTTAACTTTTCTTGTTATCTGCTTGATGGTATGCTTAGTAATCTTAGTGCTACTGGTTCTAGAAAAAAGTTTCTCATGTATCCTAGGTTGTTGCAACAGATTCTTATGTGTATACCTAGGAATAGGCAAGAATATCACCCTTCTAAGCTTACTCCTAAAGTTTATGCGAATATGACCATTGGACATCTTGGACCTCACCAGCCCCTCACTGCTGCTATGCTGGGCCTTGCACAAGGGGGTCCCAATGATCCCATGGAGGAGGAGATTCCTGTTGCTGGTGTGCCCCATGTGGAGGTTGAGGAGCCGGTTCGAGAGGTGGTGGTAGAAATGCCATTTACCTCAAAGGACACCTCTTCTTCTCGCCCACATGTGTCCCCATTTGCTGATTCTCCCCATCCTAGCCCAGTTCATCCTTCAGTTGAGGAGCCTTCTAGCTCTCATGCACATATGAATGACCAATCCTTTGCTTTTGGTCCCAATGAAGCATCCCCCAAACCAAGTCCTCTTGGTGGGGAAGTTGAGGCACCTGTTACTTTGACTTCTTTGCTTGCTCTTGTGCACGGGTATTATGAGAAGATTGTTTCTTCGGAGGATGAGCTCAACCAGCATCGCAAGCTCATAAGGGATTTTGTGCTCCCTTTGGCAAATAGGGTCACATCATTGGAGAAGCAACTAAAGCGCCATAAGAAGAAGGTGGTGTTATCTGATTCTGATGAAGATGAGGAGGAAGATGGGTTGACTGTTTCGGCAAGGGCTGCTTTTGCTGCCAAGCTAAGTGATGACCTACCTGCTCATCCTAGTCCTTCACGCATTCCACCTACTGCTGCTGGCCCCGTGCCAAAGGATGATACTGCTGGTCCTTCATCCCCCACTCCTGGTCCCTCTCATGATCCAAAGGGTAAAGCCCCAATGACTTATGCTCCCTCCCCTCCTAGGAAGAGAACCCGTCGACAACTGGAGAAGGAGAGGATAAGAGAGGAGGCGGCTCAAAAGCTGCAAGAGGAGTTTGACCAACAGGCTGCGGCTGCCTCAACGGCTGAGGCTGAGGATGAAGCCTTGAAACAACAAAGACGTGAGCAGACACAACGCCATGTTTTGGGATAATGCAGATTGGATGAATGTGACTACAATCCTCACCTCTGACTACTCTCAGTTTACCGATGTATTGGGTGCGGATGTAAATTAGGGTAATTGTGCTGGAAGGGCGATGTCTTTGATGCAAAGGCAAAAGGAAGATCTCGTTGCTCAACTTCACGAAAAACGACGCAATCGCCTTCTCTCTTATGCTGAGCAAAAGAGGCTGATGCAGCAGTATGTGAAGAATCAATCTGGTGCCTATTATCAAACTGGTTGGACATGGAAGAAGGTGAGGAAGCTCTCTGATAATGAGCTTAAGGAGCTATACAGCAAGATGATCAAGCAGAAGGATGTCCCTGTGACTGCTCATGCTATCTATCGCCCTCCTCCTCGTGTTTTCCACACCTCCAAGCCTACTGCTGCTCCCACTCCATCATCCGATCTTTCCAAAGAAGGTACTTTTAGTGTTCCATCCACTGGTGAAGCTTCTACTACTGTTCCCACTACCTCTTCCTCAAAGGTTGATCCCATCTCTTCTACTGTTGATGATACCACCACTCATGAAGCTACTACCACACCTGATGTTGCTGCCACGCCTGCTACTCTTGTTGATGATCCTACACCTCTACCGGTTTCTGCACCACTTCCCACTCCACATGAAGCTGAAGCTACTACTGCACCTATCCATGTTGATGATCATGTTCCTACTGCTGCACCACCTACCACTGTTAAGGTAAATGAGGAATCCTCTTCTAGTGTCCCCACCCCTCGCCGTTCTATTCGCAAGAAGAAAGCTCGCCGTGGTAAGACTATTCCATTTGAGAAGAGGGATCCTGCTCACTTCATAGATGTCGCTTCTGATAGCGAGGATGATTCACCCCTTGGTCGAGGCTGGATTGTATCTTGGGAGGTTCAGCCATCCCCCATTTATGTTGGTACATACACACATGTGATCACGACTAGTGATGGCTACACTAGGTATGTATTTGGGCTGCAAAGCATTTTGTCGTGGGTAGAACGTCGTGATCTTATGCTATTCTATGGGTTGGTTGATGCTGAAATTCCTAAGTCCCCTAGTGAGGTTCCTAACTAGCCTGGGTTGGCTCTTTGAGGAGATTTGAAGTTAATGTTGGATTCCCCTAATTCTCCTAGTGCTGGTGTGTGGAAGGAACAACCTCGTTGGGTGGTTAAGAGGTGGAAGTTGTATGCGGGCTGTGTTGTGCATGTCTTGGAACTAGAATCTGGTGCTTGTGTTTTTATGCTTGTTGATTTGGAGTATCCCTTGACCATTGCTACCATGGAAGCCATGTTGGAGATCCACCTGGTGGTGTCTAATGCTTCTTTTGGCTACGAGTCTGCTATGGCCACTACCTTGGTTGAAGGTATTCAAGCTCGGCTGCTTGTAGACAAAGTTGTTGCTTCTGGTATGTGATTGGCTTGTTTCTTTTATACTGTTGATATTCATACATTCTTTTCACCAATATGTACAGTGATTGGTGACTAACACTTTACTTAGCTTGTTATGTTAAAAAAACCATACCTTTTATATAATATATGCTTATACTTCTAACATGTGATGGAATTTCAAACTTTGTACATCATATAATATCTGCTTATACTTTTCCATCATGAAACTGTTTAACACTTGGATTTTTCACTTGGGTTGTCATGTCATGTACTACTGGTGTTGGATCTGTTCTACACAACAAATGGTGTTCAACTCACCATGTTTTGTAGACAAGAAAGAGTTGATTCACCATGAGGGTACGGCTCTGGTGCGATTCTCAAATCCGTTGATGGTTGCCAGTTTACCCAACACTGGATGGTTTTCACTTGCCTTGGTCCTAGACTGAAAAGTGGCTAGTCCAAGGGGGTACGGCTCTTGGTAAAGACTCATATCAAATACGTTGATAGTTGTAATAGCTTGCTCAAAGCTATAGGGTTTTCAGCTCACCGATGCTTTATTGCTAAGACTTGGCTAGTCCGGAAGGGAACGGCTTCCGGTAAAGATCTAAATCAAATTCGTTGACGGCTGTGATGATTTGCCCAAAATCATTAGGGTGCCCCCACTCACCATTGATTTACGTTCTAAGAGTTGGGTTGGGTTTTGGTCTCCCAGGGTGATGCTTATTCCACCATAAAGACTAGCTAGCCCAAGAGCGAGCAGCTACTTGGTAAAGGCTTATCAAATCTGTTCATGTTGCTGTGAAGATTCAACAAGTGCAGATATGTTCCAAGCTTTCAAGAAGCTTCTCAGAGTTACTAGTTGCAGCGGTATTTGTGCTTTCACTTCTGATGGTTATATTGCTGCTATTGTTTTGATGTTTCAATCCTCGTGCTGCTTTGCAAGATCTACCAAGAAACTTGAACTCAACCAGTCAAATTCAAGTTTAGGGGAGGATTGTTAAGACCTATGTAATAGATATTTGTAATAGATAAACTAGGAGGTATGTAGTTCCTCCTCGTCCTAGTAGTGATAGGAGCAACACGTGCTCCTGGTCTAGTAGAAAGTCAAACAATGTTATTCCTAGTAGTTTGTTAGGATATGCATGAACTATGTTAGGAAAGGATATGCATATCAGGAGTTACATGTTTATGTTTAATGTAGTATTAGGGTTTCCTTGTAGTATAAAAGGAACCCATTGGCAGAAGGGTTAGACACACCTTTTCACCATTATTCATTTCATATTAATAGTATAAATCCTTAGTAAGGATCAACTTATTTAGTTAATATGTTTCTTCTTGATCATAGTATTTGTATTCCGCACTTATACTTTGTATCACATTAAAAGTCTCTCTGTGAATAGACTTGTGATTACAGAAGTCGTTCACCATCATTAACAGGTTGCAAGATCCACATCTAGTGGACCTAACAAGTAGTATTAAACTTAATCAAATATTTAAAAAATTACGATCGCATAGACCAGCGCGAATGGACGTACCATAGCCGCGTACGAAAGATAGATATTGGGTTCGAACGTGTGAACCAACGCGGATGGGTCGTGCCATAACCGCGAATTTTTACATAGTATAACATGTATCTTAACTAACTTATGGGATGAGCTATGCCATTACGTGCGGCGTACCGCTACTACCATAAGAAAGGTTAAAGTTTTGACAAAATGTTGTTAGACGTGCACAGTGTGTCTTTTGCAAGTCCGTCATGAGTCATGTGGTTTGCGTAACTTACTACAACGTCTTGATAGCAAGGTGTCTAACAAGGATACACGATCCACGGTCATTGGATTTGCAACCCTCTTACACGACAAGTTGAATTATTAGGTTCACTCAATCCTCTTATTCCGCTTGGAAACGATAAGTACATGTACGCTCGTATGCTAAAGATGTTTGAACGTGCGAACGAGCACGGAAGGATAGACAATAACCGCGGATAGAAAATAAAATAGGAAAATATACTAAAAGATATATGTAATATCTCTTTATTGATAATATCTTTTATGAATATAAAAAATATTCATAATATAAGCAATATCTTATTACTTATTTAAAAAAGATATGGATAATATTTTCCATAAATTAATAGCACCGAAATATATCCTAAATAAATATAAAAATAAATAATATCTATATAGAATACGACCAATCGTACGGTCGAGCGCGGATGGACGTACCATTACCGCGGATGACAAATATATTACTTAAAGAAAATATATGTAATATATCTTACCGATTAAAAGATATACATAATATCTTTTATAAATAAATAATATCGGAATATATCATATCCAAATAGAAAAAAAGATAAATAATATCTTGTAGTAATTTAAATGATATATGTAATATCCTTTTTAATACAAACAATATACCCGAACTTGCGGATTAATTACGGAAGACGCGGCTCACGACCGCAGTGAAAAAGTATGACCCAGCATATAGATAAACACGGCTGGACATACCACGGTCACGAATAAAAAATAAAAATAATCGCGCCGACGAGTGCGGATGGACGATCCATGATCGTGAATCCCAATATTACTACGTCGGGTCGCGACATATACGAAATATATATTTAATCAATTTAAAAGATATATAATATCTTTTATAAAAAAATAAGCCTTGGCCGTCAACACGCCATGAAGAGGTCGGGCAGACTCTACATGGGAATCATATATAAAGAAAACATCACCTATTTTAGTCGTATATATGCATGCATATTATATTGTTTGATATAGGATGTTTTACCTACTAATATGAACTCAGCGTTCAAGTTAATGGTGGCAAATTGACCACGTAGCTTGTTAATTTTTTAACATAATACATGGAATCAAGTTAATATAACCACCATGATGACAAACGCCTAAACGTTATTGAATTTAAACAAAGAACATGTTTGATACTGTATAAGCAAAGTAGCATGTTATCAATTTTCAAAATCGAGCCTTGGTTTTTAGTATATTCGAGCAGATTCAGTTTTGGACTCAGTAACATTTATTAAACATTGTTTTGCACATCTGATGCTCTATTAAATATAATACGCATATGAAAGAATATGACAACGAGTGAAAACGAAAATAGAGAGGTTCAGATTTACCGACATTCGAAACGAAATCGATATTTGCTTTTTGCTAATGTGAGAGTACGAACATTAGTTTATTCGTGTCCCACGGATGGCGCCAACTTGTTGGAGTATAATTTGGCTGGGCCGGTCTGACGCCTCTCCTGGGCCGTTAATCGTCTTCATGGGTCCTGATTAATGTTGCAAACAATAGAGAACCGGTTAGGAGTGGACCCGAGGCCGAAGCCCCGTGGTCCACCTCTGACGGTCAAGTTAGTATTAGATTAATATGTGGTATCAGAGGTGTAGTTGTGAGAGAAAACCTCATTATAATGAGACTCCTACCCCTGTTTATATAGGCTTAGGGTTTCTTATAGGATAAATAAGGTGTGTGTGGGCCGTAGGCCTGTCGGGCCGAGGCCATTACCGACTGTACGTCGACATGTCCCCCAGTGTAGTATGATATGATCATGTTATGCTAGACTTATTCGTGTATCATGCTCACTAAACAACCGCGAGCGGCTTGCTGCTAGGACATCCTCGTGGGTTGTGCGTAACATATGGCTCCATTCATAATGGACTACTTTTAGCGAAAAGACGATGGTTTGGGGTTAAGAATAGTGAACGTAGCCACTATAAGTCATCAAACACCATATCTTGAATTGATATCCAATCATTTGCTTATTTCAACCAAACATGTGTTTTCAAGTAACGATATCCATACACAATCCCCTCAACTATCAATCTTATAACAATTGTGATTCCCTACTGCATACCAAACGCACAATTAAAGTATTATATATATATATATATATATATATATATATATATATATATATATATATATATATATATATATATATATATATATATATATATATATATATATATATATATATATATATATATATATATATATATATATATATATATATCATATGTTTCATCCTACTACTCCCTTTCTCCCATATTAATAGTACAGGTTACTATTTTTGGACATCCTAAATTAATAGTTTAGTCCAAAAATAGATAAGAAATATAGATTAATTAGACTATATCACCCTCACTTGAGGGTATTATTACAAACAATAAAAAAATTATAAATTAATTGGTTAAGAGTAAAATTGTTATTATGTAAAAAATAAGAGAAAAAAACTGAAAAAATGATGTTTTTATTAAACTGTGTGTTTTTGTCGATAGACTATTAATATAGGACGGACGGAGTATAACTCTCACCACCCCAACCATTGGCCACACCCTATTTTTGCCCATAACTAAATTCTTCCTTTGCCTAGTGAAATCCGACTAAATTTTCTTTCAAGCAAAAAATGAATGAACTTTTCACTAGAACTCATATCAAAAGCCTTTTGGCCAACAGAAAGTGTCTAGCGGATCAACCTATAAGTTACGGGTTCAATCCCATAAGAAACATATAGATAAAATTTGTGAAATAAATTGTGTTTGTTGTAAAAATTTACCGTTCTAATAGAAAGATAAACTCATAATGTGTACTTCAATACTCTTGGAGTAGAAGAAGTATCACAGAGAAGTAAATGGTTTTACTAGATCTGAAAGGTTCAAATTCTGAAGTTTGATAAATTTTGTGTATAATTTCTTGCTTTTAGAACCTCAAAAGTTAAAACCTTTATAATTAAGAGATCTTATATCAAATTATCTTGTATATAAAGTTTCATATGGAACATTCTTAAAAAAAAAAAATTCAATCTCAATCTCCATTCAAATCTCATCTAAGACCTATACTAATTATTTTTAATTTAATTAAAAAACTCACTTTCATTCTAAATTTTAAAAATTATATATTTTTCAAACCGTTAATCATTACGCAAAAGGTAATTATACCATCGCGACAAAAATTAAATTATCTTTTCATAAATAGGCACTTCTAAAATCGCACAGAAAAATTACATGTGATTCTCGAAAAATCACATGTGATTTATTACTTTAAAAATCACATTTGAATTTGTAAAATCGCATACGATTTGTGGGATTCATAAAATCACATGTGATTTGTTATTTTCAATATCGCATGTGAATTTATGAAATCACATGTGATTCATGAAATCAAGCATGAATTTTAAACAAGAAAATCAAAGGTGATTTTACAAATCACATATAATTTTTTGGCGAAAGTTTCAACATTGTAAAATCATGAAAAGTATATGAAAATGATCGTCTACTAAATGATAAAAATATTCTCATCATTACTTTAAACTCACATGTGATTTTGTGAAATCACATGTGATTTGGTAAAATTACATGTGATTTTGTGAGATCACGATTTTTGTAGTGGAAAATTATACCATTGCCAAAAGAATTAAATTATCTTTTTTTAGATATCCACTTTTATAGATTTTCGACGAATTTTTTTTTTCAATTTCCGCACACACGAATTACATGTGATTCGGAAAAACCACATGTGATTTATTACTTTAGAAATCACACTTGAATTTGTAAAATCATGTGCGATTTATGAATTTCTGAAATCACACGTGATTTGTTACTTTAATATCGTTTAAAAATTGTGAAATCACATGCGATATATGAAATCACACATGCATTTTAAAAAAACAAATCATAATTGATTTTACAAATCACAAGTTATGTTACAAATCACGTGTATTTTTTTAAAAAAATTTCAATAAAAATTATCGAAACTATATGAAAATGACCGTATACTAAATGAAAAAATATTCTCGTTATTACATTAAAAATCACATGTGTTTTTGTGTAATCACATGTGATTATGTAAAATCACATGTTATATTATGAAATCACATGTGATTTTATGAAATTACACATGATTTATTTAAAATTTCGCGTTTGACAATTTTATTTTCTTTAAACCTCAAACGGTAGTGTTTTCGTTGCTAAGAGGTATGCACAGTAGTGTTATGACATATAAAAATACAAAATTGAATTTCAAAAGAGTAGATTTTTTTCAATTAAAAAAAAAGAAATGGCGTAACTTTTTACTTGTTTGCCTTCGATTATGTAACTAAGTAGTCTAATAAATTATAATAAAAGTTATTTATTAATTTTGAAAAAGAATGAATTTAAAAAGAAAAATTCACCTGTAATTTTTATAGTGTAAAATTTCAATAATAAAAAATTATCAAAAATATATCAAAATGTCCGTCTACTGAAAGATAATAATTTTTTCGTCGCGATGATATATTTTTGTAATCTGGCGATTTATCGTTTAAAAGATATAATCTTTTTAAGAAAAACGTGAAAGATAAATTTTTGTTTTTTATGAAAAAAATGATGTAGAATTTTAGATTTATTTTTTAATATTTTATTGAATGATAGTATATGTAAAACTCTCACCTCATTTGACCATTTTATATTCAAGTGACGATTCAAAATCAAGATAATGGATTGTTAACACCACACCTGAACCTAATCCTAGAACTAAACCAGTTGAATATTATGAAAACAATCAATATTTGAACGAATACAACTAAAATTATGTATTTGTTTCATCTGTTGACTGTTACTTGCATATCAATCAATAACATAGGTACAAGATGATGACTTATATCGACTCTACTGTTCTAGAAATATTAAATTCAACATCGACGGTATAAAAAAAATGTCAATCGATAGGAACATTTCCAATTCGAGTTCTTGTCCATTCATATAAAATAACTTCTGATAAATTTTTTTTAACATAGCAGGGTATCAACCTAAGTAGATAAGGAAAGAAACTTGAAACTTTAATCTTTTATTTATAAATAATCTCTCTAATAAAATTTAAATTTTTAGAAATATTCAGCTAACGCTCCTTTAATAATCAACGTTATCCGATAAAACACTACTTTAATTAGAGTAACTTGAAAAAATAGTGTTAAAATACGAAAAAACACTACTCAAAATTTTAATGACAAACAATAAATTGAACTTAAGAGCATTTTTAATGGAGAAAAATTATAAAAAAAAATTAAAAGTGGTTTTTATCATTGCATCAAAAGATTTTTAGAAGTGTTACAAAAGATTTGTAAAATGACTTTACGTACACAAAGTTTTTTATACATATCTTGTTTGTTAAATATAATTTACATTTAATGAAATTAAATGTAAAATGTTTAAAAGAGGCTACTCCATTCCAAATGCTCTACCTAGTGTCTGAATAGAAACGTGTGATGCGTGTAATATTAAAGAATGAATTCGACATGTGTACATCTTTCACAAAAACACAAAAAATAAAATAATATAACTACCTTAATATTTGAATAATCCTGTTTCTTTAATACACAAAGAATATTTTATCAGATACGTTTAAACTTGGTATATAAAGTAGCTTCTTTCGTTATGATCATATACTAATCTTATATTTTTCCCCTCTCTAAATTTATTCATGGAAATGAATTCATATGCAAAAAGACTTACAAAGAGAAGCAAATACCAACGTTTAAATGATGGAAGCAACACCCACAACGCGAAGACGAAGAAATCGTAGAGGGTCAAAATCGCGAAAAGACTACGTTGGAAGGTAATTTCACCAAGAAACCTATTGACAAAGTTCAAGAATGCATACATGCGACTGTTGTTAGATATTGCAGGGAAAGTTGGCCACTTGACCTCAGGGGCTGCTTTTTCGACGCAAAAGCTTCCAGCTCGAGCATCTGCTCGTATAAGCTCTTCAAGCCAAGACTTTAATGATAGATTGATTAGTGAAATATTGAAGAACTACATTGCTTCTCGTGAATTGGCTACCGTTTAATATATTGTTTGCTTGTTTATATGGTTCACTTGTCTAAAAGTTTGATCAGTTTGATTATGCACGACAGTGGTCTGATTCTGATCTTCTTAGGTATACTTTATAAAATTAAATTTTATATCTGGTTTTAATAGTTGATTACTAGCTGATTCTCAAAGCTCTCTATTGTATTTGTGCTTTAAACTGTTGTGTCCATCGACATGAAAATATGTTTGTGTTTAACCCATTACTCGACATAATATGTCTGTTTAAGCTGTTACTCGGCTGGTGAATTTGGCGTCAAACTTCTTGACCAAGGTCCGATGTAATGCGCTGGAGCCCAGCTCGCGCCAAAGGTTTAGCAGCCCAATTTCCAACATCCGTTCCCCTCGATCTTAAGAGCACCTAATCCAAAACTTAACGAGTTGAATATTATGAAAACAACATTATTTAACCGAATACACAATAGTTTGAAAACAATTTGTATCTGCGCATGTTCCTTGCATATCACAATCAATAAATTATACGTATAAGATAATGACATATATCGGGTTTACCAATTCTAGAAATATTACATTCAACGTCAACACTGTCCTTTTGGATACCTAATTCCCAAATATATGAGGTGTTAGATTAGATTAATTGAAACAAGGGTGCGTTTGATTCATGGATATTAGAAAAGTGCTTTATTTTTTTTAGAAAATGTTAAGAAGTGTCCAAAAATAATAAAAGGAGAAAGATTTGTTATTTTTTAATTAGAATGAGATGGTGATTATAATAATCAATTAATAAGTTGATATTTGTACTTTTGTAGTTTTATTTAATTAAAAGAGGTGAGTTTTTATAATTCCTGTGGAAGCATTTTTTGATTTTTATTTTTCATCACTAAAAAAAGTAAAAAACATTATCATGTTTAAAGTTTTGCTTATTACATTTTTAAAATTAATAATAAGTTTATTTTATAAAATCTAATATCAAATAAAAATATTTATATAATACTATATTTATTCTCATTCTATCATATATTATAACGTTATTACCAATTTTGATTATTTGTAACACAACCAAACACATCTTAAGTTTTTTAAAACCAATTGTTATGATTATTAAAGGTTCGTTTGGTTTGAAATCAGGTTTTAATTTAGGTGCGGGTTTGTTTTTACTATCTTATAAAGCATCTATTATTTTAGTTGAAAGTTGAAAAAAATAGAATGGTTGAAAATTATGGATCCCACTAAAAAGAAACCTAAAAATATTTCAAACCAACAAAACTATATAAGCCACAATACAAACAAATAGCCATAAACTTTCATCCTCCTAAGGCTGGTGGGAGTGGGGTGAATCCCACGAGCAGCATGGCAAAGCCACGCGCTGCCCCCCATCCCCCCCTTACAACCCGCGCGCGAGTCCCCTTTTCCAAACCAAAAAGACATGCCAAACTCACCGGGGTGAGTTATATATATAGTGGGCCCCACATTAAGTTTACCGTTATTTTCAAATAAAAAAAAACTTTTTCAAATACCATTTTTTACTTATAAATACCCAACAAAAACTCTTATTTTTCAAACACACATTCAAATTCCATACACATTTCACACATTCTCCACAAATCACAAAAAATGGAAAATATCGACGAATACGAGTTATTTTTTGCCACTGAAAATCCGGTAGTCGCAACGAAACGCAAGTGGGATTTGACTAAAAAAACGTTGCATTTTATTAAAAGACGACGTATTGCTAATCGAGTACCCAGAAACGTCATAACTCGAGACCGAATAGGTGCACATAATCGGTTAGTTGCGTTCTTTTTTTCGGCGAACCCAAGATACGATGCGAAAGAGTTCAAAAATATTTTTCGAATGGGTCGCCCCCTTTTCAACTGGATAGTTAGTGAAGTGACTCACCATTCTGCATACTTTCGTAATAATGTTGATTGTACCGGAAAAGAAGGTATTTCGCCGTTGTTAAAGTGCACATCGGTGATTCGTCAATTGGCATACGGCGTCGTTCCTGGTTTTCTAGATGAGTATTTGCAAATGAGCGTAAGAACTTCTCGAGAATCGCTTGATCATTTCTGTAGTGCTGTTATAGAAATATTTGGGCCTGAGTATTTGAGAAAACCCACGTATACTGATGTTCAGAAACTTTATGCGCATCATGAAGCAAAGCACGGGTTTCCAGGGATGATAGGAAGTCTTGATTGTACAAACTGGGAGTGGTTCGGTTGTCCAGTTGCCTTTAAAGGCCAATATGTTAGACGAGATCATGGACCGAATCCATTCATTTTACTTGAAGCTGTTGCGTCGCAGGACTTTTGGATATGGCATGCATTTTTTGGTGTTTCTGGGTCGAACAACGACATCAACGTTTTATATCAGTCCCCTTTATTTAATGATTTGAAAACCGGACGAGCACCTGAGGTGGAGTTTGAGGCTAACGGTGTACACTATCCATGAGGATACTATCTTACGGACGGAATATATCCGGAATTGGCAACACTTGTTAAAACAATTCCCGAACCATCATTCAATGACCATAAGAGGATTTTATATAAGCAGAAACAAGAATCCGCAAGAAAAGATATTGAAAGAGCTTTTGGTGTTTTGAAGAAAAAATGGGCCATATTAGCCAATCCTGCACGACCTTTACGGAAAGAAAGAATTATGAATATTATATACACATGCATCATATTACATAATATGGTTCGAAAGTTAAAAAAAAACAATATCTCCTCAATGGTTCCCAGAAGAACAACTTCAACCGGACGATGTGTTTCAAACCCAAGAACACATGCTACAAGTTATGCGGCATATCAGCTCCGCGCAAGAACATCACAATCTTCGAGCAGATTTGGTCGAGCATTTGTATGCCAATGCTTAATTTATTAAGTTTTTTTTATATTTATGTTTTTTTTAAATGTTGTTTTTAAATTTCCTATGTATCGTCTTTTAATTTCGTACTGTGTTTTAATTTTCTATGTACTCGTGTTTTAATAAAATGTATGAATAAAAAATATTAAATGAAAAAATTGGGGTGATGTGGAGTGAGTTTGGGTGAGTTTGGTGAGTGCCATTACCTCCTGTGGTGAGTTTGGGTGAGTTTTGATGAGTTTGGTAAAAAGCTGACGTGGCGCTGAGGTGGAGGTGAGTGTGTTTCAACCCACTCCCACTAGTCTAAAAACACACAATGCACTCTCTCATCTACATCATCCCCACAACTAAAACTTCTAGTCAACCAACCACACCACAACCGGGCTTCAGCACCGCCGAAACCCATGCCTCAACCGAGAACCCGAGCAACAAATAACGTCACCATGATACCAACGATCCCCAAAAGAGTTTTATATGCTTTGTGCTATTTTTTGAGTTTCTTTCTCATAGATCTATGATTATTAATAAAGTTTTGAAAGTGTTTTTTAACAGATCTATGAATTTTGTTATTAAATCTAAGCTATTATTGTTTTTTGCGCTTCTTTGTTACAGTGACTGCCGCCGCCACTTGTGGCCTCCATGGAAACTTTTGCCGCCGTTATTTCTCTCTTACCAAAAGGTTTATTTTACATATCTGAGTTTTGTTTGAGATTTTTTCTTTTTGAAGATTTCGTTTTTTCATATAGATTTAAGTTTTTGATAAATTATCTTGCGTTTTTTTGTTACAGTTGGCACTCGACACCATTGTTTATGTCTCGCTGGAAAGCTTGCGGTCGACGTCGCTGTTTCGCCGAAAATCTTGGCTGTCGACTACGTAGTAACTACTGTTACCGGAAACCGTGGCCGACGTTGCTCTTTTGACGGTAACACACACTTACACGCGCCGCATAAAAACTAGCGCATCTCGCAAAAACACCACCACCCTCTGTGACTCACCAGTCTCGATATCCACCACTAAAACAACAACTTGAAAACACGACAAACACAGTTGCAAAACCACCAAGACGAACCATCACTAAAATATTTTTTTCAATATTTAAGGTAATTTTTTAGTTTTATAATACATCTACGACTATTATTAAGTTTTGAAGGTTTTTATTATGGATTTGTAGATTTTCATTGTAGATCTAGGTTCTTATCAAATGTATAATTTTTTGTTAACAACCGCCGCTTACGTCACCGGAAAGTGTCTGAGTCGTCGGAAAAACCTGTTGGTCAGTTGAACTGCTTGCGTGATTTAAAAAAACTACGTCCAACACTTGGTAAGTATAGTTTATTTTTATTGTTGATATTAATTGTTATAAAACTAATTATGTAAATACTGTTTTTTCAGATATATGTTTGTATATTTTCTAGATTCTTTATTGCCCTTGGAAAATGTTGTTGCCTCTGTTTGCTACTTGCATGGACATAGGCCACTGCTGCCACCAAACTTGTTTTGCGGCAACTTTGCAGTTTCTTTTTGATGTTTGTGAGTAGTAAGTTTTGTTATAGAGTTAGTAATTTTTATAAAGTTTAGCATAAGTTTTGTTATAGAGTTAGTAATTTTTATAAAGTTTAGCATGTAATCTTAAGTTTTTTTTTGTTAATTTGTTGTAATTTTATTGTGTATTCGTAAATTTGTTTGTATATATAGATTTTTATATTTATGGTTTGTTGGTACGTATTGTTTATATAAGGTTTTTAAAGTTCTTAACTTTTTGTTTTCGGTTGTTTTATTATTGGTGGTTTGGTGGTTTTCTCAATGTGATTTAAAATTCAAATTTGTCAACTTTTAGAATTCGTGAGTTACGTGAATGAGATTTTCAAAAGACTGTCACGGGAATTTATAACCTTTTTAGAGAATCATTTTCGGAGAGCACGGGAATTCTAAATTAATTTGACACTAATTTAGAATTAAAATATTTTGAAAATTGGAGTTAAGGTGAATGTGTATTGTTTTTAAAATAAGTCTTTTCAAAATATAAAATTTAAATAATTATTTAAAAGATAAATTTTGATGTTTTATCTTCTGAAATTTGGAATACGTGAAAACGTCAAACTTTTTTAACTTAGATATTTAAAAAGTTTTGAATTTGTAAATTTGTTTAAAATTTAATAATTTTGTTTATTTTCAACTTTTGAAACTCCAAGTATAATGAAACTTAGAAAAATGAAAATGCATATTGTCTACTTTCATAAAAAATTGTGATAGTTTTCACGGTTTTAAATATTTGCAGTTTGAGTTTTTTGAAAGTGTAACTTTTTTATATTAAGCATGTTATTTTTTTTTTGAACTTATTTTAAGCATGTTATTTCTTTTGTATTGTTTTGAATAAAGGACTTTTTTTAAGTTTTTACACAGGATGGAGTTTCAATGTATGGGGAGTTTCAATGTTTGGATTTTGTCTAAAAAGTATGCATGTGAATATGGAATAAGTCACTGAAAAGGACTTCTTAGGCTTCAGATATTACCTTGAAATTTGTGATATGTCAAAACTTCGATATGCTCAAAAATTTCAAACTAAAAATTGAATTGATATGAATAACAATTTAAAACTGAGGGAGCGAGTAGTTGAGCTCAATATATCTCGGTTATTAAATTTTAAATGCCACAAAATCTATAAAATTATAGTCAAGATATGCAATTATTTTTGTCAGGATATGCAATTATTTTGTCAAATAAATACTGTTCCAAAAAATCCTACCGTTGCAAGAACAATTTGTTAGGAAAGAAATCATCAGACGCAACAAACTAGCGATCGTTGAAATTTCGTCAAAAAGCTAGACACAACTGCTGTTAATGTGAGTACTCAGCTAGCTTGAAAATTTATGTTTTACTTATTCTCTAACCCTAAAAAAATGTCATAAATTTTTAAAGTTCCGCGAATATGAAAACTTTTACGCAGTAAGCTTACGAAAATTTTGAAAGTCAAAGATTTTCAAATCTGATTTTTTAATTGTTCAGACATTTCAAAATGTTTAAAATTTTAAAACTTCAAAGAAATTTAATTACATAAGTTTTGAATTATCGAGAATCAAGAGATAAGTGGTAAGGTCTTTGTCCACTAGATACAAAAGGGTATACATACAAAAATGTCTTTATCAGAGACTCATCGAAGTGAATTTGACTTAATTTAAGTTTTAAATATTAAATAGTCTTTTATATACGGTGAGAGTTGTTTCGGTGTTCTCTGATTCATCACACAAATAATGAAAGGTAAAAATATTAAAATACCATGAGATGATCCTAATGTCATCGATGCTGAAATTGCTGTCGGGCAGCATGCTGGAGTTAGAGTGCTCTTGTCAAGAATTTCTCTAGCTCCATTAGAAGAAGATATATTCCTTTTCAAGCTAAAGAGGACGCAATTTCCTGTCCGCCTTTCCTTTGCGATGACCATCAATAAAGCTCAGGACAAACAATTCTAAATGTGGTTGTTTATTTGCCTAACTCTATTTTCTCCCATAACCAACTTTATGTAGCATTGTCTAGAGGGATATCACGATCAACAACCAAAGTTTTAGTGAAGTCAGTCAAACAGTTTGCTGAAGGAGTGTACACCTCAAATGTTGTATACTAAGAAGTTTTGCGCGATGATTAACGGTCGTTACATTTTATCATTTATTGTTTGACGTTTAGTTTTAATAACTGTTTTTTTAATATGTTGTTTGATATTAGATATTTTATTTAAAACTCAATTATCACATGTTACAACATTTTGTAATTATACTTGAATCTTACCACAATGTAGTGTTTCGTTAATTATCTGCCGCCAGCTAATTCCGTTGCTATGCGCGAGTACTCGTCTAACAAAGTAAGAAGTTTAAGATTTGATAAGATTTGAATTTAATTTAGGTTTTGAAAAAGAAAATATATTATTATTTTGATTTAAGTTCATTTGGATACCAAACTTTATTTGGATACTAAGGGACTAATCTCCACCACTCATCTCCATCTTAATCTAATAGATAAGATTAAACATAAAACAAATTTCCTCTTTTTTCAAACATTAATATCTTTTAAACCGTCAACCGTTATACGAAAAAAAATATACCATTACGACGGGCATTTAATTATCTTTCTACAGATATGCTATATGATATATTTTCGACAAATTATTTTTTTTTCCGTAATTTATCATATATGATACTAAATATCATATATGATAGTAACACTGGTATCATATATGATATAACTTATCATATATGATATAAACCAATATCATATGATATAAACCAATATCATATGATATAAACCAATATCATATATGATTCTGTAATAATTTGTAACATAACACTAATATCATATATGATAAAACACTATTATCATATATGATATTTTACGCAAATTTTAAAAAAAAAAACGATTTTTTTTCTTCTTCAAAAGTATATCATATTGCATATCTGTAGAAAGCTAATTAAATGCTCGTCGCGATGGTATATTTTTTTCCGTTTAACACTTAACGGTTTAAAAGATATTTAAGTTTTAAAAATAAGTGAAATAATTAAATATTTTTAATCTCAACCATTAGATATGATGAGGATGGATGGTGGGGATGAGTCCCTTAGTATCCATGATAGATATGGTATCCAAAATAACTTGACTCTATTATTTTTAGTATTTAAATGTATCAAACAAATAAAAAACATAAAGTTGTGGGTAAGAATTCTTTTGGGCCCACAAAATATGAAATCCGTGTAAACCTGTCAAGTGTGCCTCAAATTATAAAACATTTAATTTCTGGGATCATGACAAATTTTAAAACATTGTTTTGTCTACCAAACAATGTTATTGGGTGGTGATATTTACACTGTTAGTTTTACTTGGCACACGGAATGATGTTTTGTTTTTACGCTTATACCCTCCAAATCATATCTTTTTTTTGTTCATTTTGAAATTTGAGCTTTTCAGGTATATAGTCGTGCATGCGCTCTATCCCAAGTTCTAACTTTCGAATTGCACCTCATGTGTTCTTCGTTTGGCCA
Organism: Glebionis coronaria; assembly: GCA_025667525.1. Taxonomy (NCBI): domain Eukaryota; kingdom Viridiplantae; phylum Streptophyta; class Magnoliopsida; order Asterales; family Asteraceae; genus Glebionis; species Glebionis coronaria. Next base: position 527,589,128 of record CM046875.1, on the reverse strand, counting down.
ACTTCCGAATTGCACCTCATGTTCTTCGTTTGGTGTCATTACTCGTTACGAGCTTTTGACCTTTTAAATCCATTCAATGAAATAAAGTACTAAATCAATTATTGATCTTAAAATTACGGTCTAAGTTTGCGATCTCTAGAGTTTCATATTGTCTCGCAATCATATTGACTAAAATTATCAAGTTTCAACATTAGTAGCAAATCATGGACACACTAGAAGAGATGAGGAAGACTTGGTCATAACGTAATCGGGTTATGGATCGAATAGCCACAACAATACATCGAGGTTGGATACTTGATACGGTCCCAGAACCATTAACGTGAGCATGGACGAAGTTAGGATGAAATATGACCGGGTGTACAAATTTTTTTGAACCGTAATATAATATATGTAAAAAGTGAATTAAAACGAAGGGTTAAACACGTTTAGATTAACTGGGTGCATTTAAGATGCATTTAGAAAAAATCGATTTTTTCTTCATAAATTAACACTACACAGAAAAAATCCATAGGGGTAACGACCACCCGCAGGAACCCCTAGCTCCGTCCATGAACGTGGGCAAATGCATGATCTTGTTTAGCCCAAACTGTTCACATTAAAAGAGAAGTTCAAAAAGCTACATAAAACTTATGATTTAAGTTCATTTGGATACTAAACTTTATTTAAATATTAAGGGACTAATCTCCACCACTCATCTCCATCTTAATCTAATGGATAAGATTAAACATAAAACCAATTTCCTTTTTTTTTTCAAACATTAATATCTTTTAAACCATCAATCGTTATACGAAAAAAAATATACCATTACGACGGGCATTTAATTATCTTTCTACAGATATGGTATATGATATACTTTCGACAAAATTTTTTTTTGTTTTTTTTCGTAATTTATCATATATGATACTAAATATCATATATGATAGTAACACTGGTATCACATATGATATAACTTATCATATATGATATAAACCAATATCATATATGATTCTGTAATAATTTGTAACATAACACTAATATCATATATGATAAAACACTATTATCATATATGATATTTTACGCAAATTTAAAAAAAAAACGATTTTTTTTTTCTTCAAAAGTATATCATATTGCATATCTGTAGAAAGCTAATTAAATGCTCGTCGCGATGGTATATTTTTTTCCGTTTAACACTTAACGGTTTAAAAGATATTTAAGTTTTAAAAATAAGTGAAATAATTAAATACTTTTAATCTCAACCCTTAGATATTGTGAGTATGGATGGTGAGGAAGAGTCCCTTGGTATCCATGATAGATATGGTGTCCAAAATAACTTTACTCAAAACTTATTATATAAAATAACGAAATCACGAAATCACAAGTGTGATTTTTAATGATTGAGTGTAAGGCTGATGAAGTTTTTTTGGTTGTAAAATTCTCTATAATGAATGTTTCACGTGAGTTAAATAGTCAAAGGAAGCATATCGGGTGAGAAAGATGACGATTACCAAGTAATTAGTTAAAACAAATAAGGAGAAAGATGTCATTTAGTCTTAATTTTCTGTGTGCATATCAAATTACTCCGTGTATATATCAACGCCCATGTTTATTATCTCAATACCAGATTTAACAGTTAAAATAGAGCATATCAAACAGGCCCTAACTATCTTTGGGGTTGAGCATTGGGCCAGAACCGGAACGGACCAACTAAGATCGGGCAGAATCAATGATAGAAATGGTCTGAAACCCCGGACCAAGACTGGTCTGAAATGGACCCAGTTCGGTAATCGGTCCGGTCCTATTAAGCATAAGAAACGAGATTTGATAAGACCGAACTGGGTCAGACCGGACCGAACTGATCGATCGAGAACTGAAATGATCCAAAACTCCAGATCGAGAATCAGATCAAATTATTCAGTTCGGTTCAAATCGACCTGGTCCGATTCAAGTTAATCCGATCCAATCTGATCGAATCCAATTTCCTAATGCAGATCGATTTTAACTCTGTCATACTCAACGTTAGTCTAATGACCTGATACGTTGATTTGAGAAAATGAAATATAAAGAGCGACAATGCAAAACATACTTATCATATGATGTACTAATTAACTAACCACATGTTTAGGTATGTGTGTTTTATGTTTACATCATATCAATGTTTTGAAACTTGGTTTGATTTGATCAAGTAAATTGATTTATTTAATTTTGATTAAAAAAACGAGTCATGTTAAATCAGATTTTTATTCTCGAAATCCGGTTAAACTTTTTGAGATTGAGCGATTTTGAGACCTTTATAATTTTGGCTTTTTATGCTTTTAACAAATAAAGCATGTAGTTTAAGCGTATTTGCGACGTAATTTTAATTTTATATATTATAATTGTTGCTAAATAATTTATATATCAAATTTATGAAAGATTTTATAATTTATAATTTTCTTAAACATTAAAAATATAATTCTTTCTTTTTTGAAAAAAAAGAGTTGACTTAGATCGACTCGAGGGTGTTTGGGATTGCTTATTGAAAATAGATTATGAGTTTTGAAAATGGATAATCTGAAAATCACTTTTTACAAAAAGTAGTTATGAAAAATAGTATTTGGATTATATTATGTAGTTTAAAATTTAATTCTTTGTTTAGTTTATGAAAAAAAATGACTAAAATAGACATACTTTGTGCTCATTAAATTAATTATTTTTTACATATAAAATAAAGCTATGTATAAGTGAAATATATTTATGTTGAGTCTGGTTATTAAAGAATCTTGTATTTTGGTGGAAACCAAGGGCTCAATCTGAACCATCCATTTGGGAGGGACCAGATAAAAGGATAAAAAACACGGAGAGACTAAAACTGTTAACTTTGCAAACTTGAGTGAAAGATTGAAAATGTACCAATAATTAAAAACAAAACACACAGATCTCATAAACATTATCTCTCTCTACATCAAACCCTCTCTCTACAACAAACACTAACAAAAAAATCCATAAATCTACACAAATTAACCTTGCAAATCACGAAATAAACACACAAATGGAAGAAATAACCATTAAATCAACCGATCCCTGAAAAAAATCGATTTCCGATTCATAACGTTGATTGGTGATGATAAGGTGTTTGATGAAACGCCTAAAAGAAGAATTGAAGTTGAAAGTGCTTTGAAATCTGATGAAGGTAGGTGGTCACAATAGCAGCACAGATAAGTGATAAAACAATAAAAATATCACCGGTGATATTACACAGTAACGTGATATTTTATTGGTTTATTGTGATAAAACAAAAAAAATATCAACGGTGATATAGTAACGTGATATTTCATTGGTTTATTACTAGTGATAAAACAATAAAAATATCACCGGTGATAAAATATCACCGAGGATAAAATATCACCGATGATATTACACAGTAACGTGATATTTCATTGGTTTATTACTAGTGATACTTCACTAGTGATAAAACAATAAAAATATCACCGGTGATAAATTATCACTGATGATATTACACAGTAACGTGATATTTCATTGGTTTATTACTAGTGATACTTCACTAGTGATAACGATAAAAATATCACCGGTGATAAATTATCACTGATGATATAACACAGTAACGTGATATTTCATTGGTTTATTACTAGTGATACTTCACTAGTGATAAAAAATTAAAAATATCACCGGTGATAAAAATATCACTGATGATATTACACAGTAACGTGTAGCGACACTACATTCGGTGAACATCCGTCTACCTCACCAACTTTTCTCAACAACTCACGTGCTTCATAAACGTAACTGAAAGAAAAACACTCAAAACCCCTCATTCAATTAAACACCATGTCAGTTACCTCCTCCTACTGATACAAAAGATCAATCAACAACACTTCATCATTAACATCTCCATTATCCATCTGGTCAGACGGTTGTGGTGGTTTGATGACGTGACAGATGCATTTGGTAGATGAGGATTACGATTCTTGAACAAAACAAGTAGAAAATCAATCACTTTTAGGGGTTTGCTACGGATGTGATTGTGGTGGTTAGGGTTTCAGGATGGATCTGACGGTGGTGGTCAGTTGAAGAAAATGCGCAGGTGGCCGGTGGTGTGGTGATGGCGACTGGTGGCATGGTGGTAATGTAAATGAAGAGAGAGAATTCTGAAAACACATTTCACTGTGTGAAAAAAAGGAAAGTAAAAAGACCGATTAAAAAAAGTACTTTATTTAATTAGACATAAAAATAGGTTTTGACAAATTAAATCTTAAATTAATCCCCACCCTTAGATCAAAGCTAAATGAAGGGTGGGGATTTGTCCCTTGGTTTCCACCAAAAAACAAGGCTCCAAAATAACTTTTCTCTATTTATGTTACCTTTTTTTCCCTCATTTTTGAAGACTTGGCAAGTTAAGACCTTGAAGAAATCAAGTTATGCAAGAATGGTCCTTGAGGAATGAAGATTGTACAAGTTTAGTCCTTGGGAATTAAAGAATTTACATTTAAAGTCCTTGTTTTAAAGTTTGAAAAGTATATGTGCCAAAAATGACAAGTATTGCAAACTTATTATAAAGGAAATGAGAGATTTGCAAGTGTTAACAAACTGAACTACAACAATACACACGTTCATTAAAAAATACACACGTTCATTCAAATATACTATACACACATACCCAATTTCAAAAGAACTAATACACACATTTTTAAGTTAATAGCTCACAAGATTTGTTTAATCTAATCATGATATGCATAATAAATATACATTGGGTAAAAACTCGTATGAATACACGAGATATCATCTTTGTTTACTATTTTATGAGATTATACATAAACACTATCATAGATAAACATTAGTTTTATCCTCAAAACTAATTTTTTAGATTGTTGTAGATCTAAAAAAACAAGTATAGATAGCTGAGAATCTTGATGTTCTAAGAACTTGTAAAATAGGATATGGAGGCTGTGAATAAAGAAAATGGTTTGTGAAAAGAAAAAGTGTGTAATGAATGAAAAAAGATAGAGATACTTGTAGGTGGGGCCTTTTATGTAATTTGTTATAAAAATGTAAATTGCGTTATGTTGGCAGTAGGTCCATACCTACTTTTTGTAAACTGCGTTTTGGGTGAATGAGAACGCAGATAATCACTTGTAACATTTTTTTGCCAAACACATAAATTTGATTATGTACGTTTTAAACATCACAATAATCAGATAATTTGCCTTCAAACGCAATGCCAAACACCACCTCGGTAACCTAAGGATCCGATTACTCAATCAAAATCGATTTAAAAACCAATTTTCAAAACATCGGTTTACATAACACTGCCCAAATTTCAATGATAAATTGATAGTTGAATTGAACTAGTGTTCAAATAGAAAGGTTTGATGCATGTGATATTTAAGAATGAAATATTCGACTTTTATACAACTCAAAGTCACGAAAATAAAATAACACTAGACGAATACCCGCGCATAGCAGCGGAATTGCCTAACGGCAGATAGTTAACGATACGCTATGTCGAGGTAAGATTAAATTACAATGCAAAATCTCATAACATACAACATACGATAATACAACTTTAGAAAACATGTCAAACAAGCATGTATCTCTACTAAAAACTTGGTTTCACTAAAACGTTGGGAGCAGCAAATTCATAACTGATTTAATACCAGAAAACAACTACTTCAACTAAAAAACTAAACATTTTCCGCTCACATAACAATATCCAAGAAGGTAGTCCATAGCCTTACAACTTTGTTTAGTTGTGCTTCGTGTCTACTTCGGGCGGATCTTTGTGCCCTTTTTCCTTTATTTCTTCGATTTTGGCCACCAAGGCTGTTTAAAAAGACACAAGAATATTCTTTAAATATATACAAGAAAAGGTGAAAATTTAAAAGCAATCTTAAATTTCAATATACGGGTCACTGAACCAAGCATATAATATTTTCTCCTAACGCATCGTGTCAAATAAATAAGCTTTAAAGGAAGCGATTTCAATGCGCTAAAAGTCACACATAAATGTTTATAAAAACTTGTGGGCAGAAAGTGGTCATGAGTAACCTATCCGCGTTTTGGCCCATACAAAAAAATGACCTATTTTGACAGCTTACCCAACGTGTCTGACCAACCAATTTTACCTAACACTTATTCTATTATAAAAGATACCGAATAAATGTTTTAGTTTCATTGTCCAATGATAAAAATGTTTTAGTTTCATTGTCCTATGATGAGTGATAACTTAATTATGAGCACTTAATTAAAAAATACAAATGTCTAACACTTATTCTATTATAAAAGATATTGAATACTTCGTAAAATTCGCTTGACTTTATTTCTCTTTAAACGGAGTACTCTCTCCGTCTCAAATTATTATTCATTGAAAAAAAACATTCAGTTTAAAAAAAGTGTCATTTTTATACCTTTTTTTCTCTTACTTTTTGAGTAAACACAATTTTACCTTTAATAATTAATTTAAAATCATTTTAAAGTTTGTAATTATTATTTCAACTAAAAGTAATGTATTAATCTCGATCTAAACTTTCCACTTTTGTTAAAAAAAATCACCTATTTTATAAATGGACAGTTAATTTAAGGCAACCCGAGAAAAAATGAATTATAATTTTGAGACGAAAGTAATACACTAATTGATAGGAAAAAGTGGCGCTAGACTTTTGTTTGATTTTGATTTTTGAATGATCGAAGTTGTTCGAATATTGTTAATTGTGTTTTAAGCTTAAAAACAAAAAGTTTTAGATGTCCAAAAATATGTATGTATTTTTGGTCTTGGCTAGACAAAAAAAAAAGAATTTAACTATTGAGAATAGTCATTAGTATTATTGTCATGGTGGTCTAATTCAAAATAATACTCCCTTCATATTTCATTTAAAAAATGTAATTTAATAAAAATATTGTTTTTTCAACTTGTTATATTTTACTTTTTACATAATAACAATTTTACTATTAATCAATTAATTTATATTGCCCTAAAGTTTTAAGACAGTATAAATTGCTCACTTGTCTAAAATTTGTAAAGATATGACACAAGCCAATACAAAAATAAAAGGGATAAAATACAGTATCAAATTTCCAGTTCACGTGATCTTTTTTTTTTGAACATTAGGTCCCGTGATCCCAACCAGGCTTTGTTCTTATTATAGCATGCGTATCAAATACGAAGAGAAAAAGAAGATCAGTAATCAACTTTTGTGTTAGTTCAAATTTCAATGTTGTCTATCTTGCTAGCTACTGTGGTACTTCCTTTTACTTTTGTGAGATTTTAAACTAAGCGCCTATTTAAAATGCAACACCAATTCTAAACAATATAGAGTATGCAGTAATGCGACCAACAAAAGAAATTTTGAGCCTTTATGCCTTACACTCAATATACTCACATACTTATAGCATTTTTATTTATGTCTTTTTTTACTGACTTGATGCATTGCTTAAATCTTTTGCGACTAACTCTAGAAAGCGACTAATTCTTTGTTGAAAATGATGTTTATCATAAGTTAATGTCTACAACATAAAAAGGTTTAATCGTTTTTTATCCCTCACCAATCTTCTGTTGGAAAAATAAAGCAATAACTTGGTTTATTTATCGAAAATGCACAAAGCAACTATTCTTTATACATCACATTTCTCGATAAAAACTACTGTATATTACATCCCTTAATAAGCGTGCAACTTGAAAGTCTTCAACCATTTTGAAATGTTCCATGTCTTGACTTATTTAATCGATGTACTTTAATTCAAATTATAATTTTCTATCACAATCAATGTCACAGTTTGTACTTTAGGCATTAAAAATAGATATGATCACAAACTCATTTGTAAAGCTATGTTCATAATCTCCTTTTCGCATATACAAAGACGGAACGAACAACACGTTAACAACCTCGAACCTAGAAGCGAAGAGAACTCCCAAACAAATTGTTAGTTTTTCTACAATCCATCGTCACTTAAACTTGAAATAAAAGATTAGATATTTCCTCTTTTCTACAATCCAAGTAAAGCCACATCAAATCTTTACGCTTGTGAATAATTGTCGTCTTTATATTTTTTAACAAAGCAAATCAAAAGCACCCTACCATCCTCATAATCTATCATCACTGTATCTTTATTTATTTTTGAAAAAAACACGTCTCTTGCACAAAGTCAGGAAATCTCACATAACAAAGTAGCTATAATTATAATTATAAAAAGAAGGAAAAAACATATTTTTGCAAAAACCATCAATAAAGATCCGTAAAAAAAGCAATCCAGATCTAAAAAACCCCTATACAAATGTTTGAACCAACTAATTAAACAAATATATTAGATCTAACTCTTACACGTACTATATGATTCAAAATATCTTTGTAGAAAAAGAAAGTAAATAAATGTTTTGGAATAATCAACCAATTTAAATATAAAAAGTTTTGATTTACACATCTTCTGACAAACTAAAAACCCGAAACCCAACCTATGATGATGGTGATATATACCTGATAATAAAACAAACAACAAAACCAGATATCCACCTAGATTTGAACGAAAAGAACATTTTTACTAACATTAAAGCTCAAAAGCCACAAAGCAATTTCAAAGTTTTATGTAATGGCTGCAATAATGGAGGTTGCAAAGTGGAGATGTCTCACGCTTTGTCATCCTTCTATTTTACCAAGCCAGTCCACATATAACATTTTTCTGACAAATTCAAAGAGCAAAAAGTGGCACAAAAGTTTTTAAAAATTCAAGCCTCAAATAATAGTATCGACATCCACAAAATCTGGTCAACCCACTTACACCGTACCAAACAACCAAAACTTACAAAAAAATAGATCAAATCTAGACATATGTGATCTAGCAGATCTAGACAAACCAGAACCACCCGAAACGAAAACTAACACTTACACACCCATTGAAACGCCGCCTAAACCAAACATCACCAAGAACCACTAAAATACAACGAATCTACCAACACTCAAACACCACCAATTTTAGAAACATCTGGTGGTTTTGGTGGCTGATTCAGATGGATAGCAGTAGGAGAGTATGGCGGCAACGGCAACGACAACATATAAGCATGTAGTTTAGAGAAAAAGGGAGGCTAGTGTGTGATTTTTTTGTTTGATGAGAGAATATTGTATTTGTTTGTGTGTATTATGTGTTTGGTTGTTAGGTTGCGCCTTTATATTATTTGAGGTTTGGGAGTCTGAATCTTAATTTTGGGTTCGGGGTGATGTTTGGTTTTAGGCTGTGCATATTGCTCTTTTATAAGGGAGTATAGATATAAGAGAGTATAGATTTGTAATATATTTTTAGTGGGACCCACAATTTTTCAACATTCAACATTCAACTTTCAACCATGGGGATAAATGCTTTATAAGATATATAGATAACTAGCTTAACGTTTGAATAATCCTCTTTCTTTAATACACAAGGAATATTTTATCAGATACGTTTAATGCATGTAAGAATAAAATCTTCCAGCTACGACAAACTAAAACGCGATTCAAATTTTGTATATAAACTACTAATCTTATTTTTCTCCCCTCTCTAAATTTATTCATGGGAATGAATTCATATGCAAGAAGATTTACAAAGAGAAGCAAATACCAACGTTTAAATAATGGATACAACATGGAGAAGAAGAAATCGTGGAGGGTCAAAATCGCGAAAAGACTACGTCGGAAAAGAATTTCACCAAGAAACCTATGGACAAAGTTCAAGAATGCATACATGCGATGCGACTTTCATTAGATATTGCTGGGAAAGTTGGCCACTTAACCTCAGGGGCTGCTTTTTCGACACAAAAGCTTCCAGCTCGAGCATCTGGTCGTATAAGCTCCTCAAGACAAGACTTTAACGATAGATTCATTAGTGAAATATTGAAGAACTACATTGCTTCTCGTGAATTAGCTACCGGTTGATATATTGTTTTCTTGTTTATATAGTTCACTTGTTTTAAAGTTTGATCAGTTCGATTATGCACGAGAACTCTCTGTATCTCGACCACAGTGGTCTGATATTCTTAGGTTTACTTTATAAAACCAAATTTAAATATATGGTTTAAAAGTTGATGAGTATTTGGCTAGGTGTTGAAGAGTTGATTCTCAAAGCTCTCTATCGTATTTGTGCTTAACACTGTTGTGTCCATCGATCGACATGACAATATGTTTGTGTTAACCCGTTATGTTAAAGGTTAAAGCTGTTATTAGGAGTTAAATTTAGCTTATTTTATTATTCATTTACATGTTGAGCTTTTAAAGAATGAGATATAAACCATAAACACATAAAATTAAAATTGACAATAAATTTATTGGTTAAAGTCTCATCTTTTATAAGCCCAGCTGGTAACAGGTCCCGCAAACTATATATATATACAAATGCAAAAGCTGTGGGTAGAAGTGCAAGAGCAAGCTTCAGCTCGGCTTAAGGGGCTTATGTTGATTAAGCTCAAGCTCGGATGGCATACCGGCCTCTAGAAGCATTGATCATGATGTAGCCGGGTTGAAAAGTTTGAATATCCACACAAAAATCAATTTGTATACTTAAATTCATGTTAAATGCGTGTGATCTTTTTATTCAATGCCAGAATGTATTTCAAATATATGTACCTACATGATCAATGGGGTTAGATGCGATTTGCAAAAACTACCAAAAAAGTAAAAAGTAATAAAATCTCGACTCGAATGAGCTTGAAATATGTAACAAGCCGAACTTATATAAGCTCAAACTTGGTTTAAAATTGCGTGTTGCGATCCGTTGCATTAAAGGTCTGAAAAGCCATTCCGTGATGCGTGATGCGATTACGAGCGTAATTTAGACGCGTTGCGTTAGTATTAAAAAATACAAAAAATATTAAAGAACAAATAAATGCAATAAAGTTACAAATTAAGTTACTAACATATTAAAATTAGGCGTATAATCTATTTTAAAACAAATAGATCGACAACAAAGCTTGACAAAAAAACACTTAGCAAAATACAAGATAGACCCATTCACTTTAGTTAAATTGTAGGACAGATTTCTGTGCATGTGAAATTAGGAGCGGGTGATAGGGAAGATCAGCGGGTTGAAGTGCTCTCATTAGAGATAGGGAAGATTTTTTGTGCTGGTGAAATTAGATAGCCTTTTTTTTGAAGAAGATATAGAATCATACATGATTTGTGTATTTATATGCATGGTAGCACTTGCAATATTATTATTGAAAACTAATCATGCACGAACCAGATTCAGCTACTTTGTGCATTAGGAAACATAATATATTTACACTTGGTAATTGACACATAACAAGCAGCAAGGAATGGCGTCCAAGTGTAAGTATTAGCATCTCTTTCTTTTGTATAGAATGTATACCCGTTAGAGTTAGATTTATTTTTGACAAAAATGCAGATAATGTTATAGGGCGTCAGAAGATGTTGAAGTTCATCAGTCATCTAAAAGGTTGTCACCTACCGTGGATTAAGTACTTAAAGAAAATATTATTCCTTTTACGAGAACTCTAAAGATGATTTTTATGAATTATACTATATTAATATGATAAAGTGTGTCTAAGCAACTTTCTTAGATAGAAAAGTTAAATGTCTGTCGTAAAACTTGACTAGGATATCATAAAATGTTCATAGAAAACTAAAGTACTAAACCATGTCTAAATTTTGTAGCATGGAATGCAAAGTGATACAACATCGATGTAACCGTGGAATATAATCATGATGTCACACGGCTAATGGGATCGAATCATGCTGTTAAGCAACCTACTGAACCGTCAAGATGCATAACTGATTCGGTTGCTTTTAGTTCATGGATAAATGATGTTCAAAAGTTCCAAAACAATCAACCTTCGCCTACTTCTAGCAAAAGGCCTCACAAAGTTGCATAACAAAAAGGTTCTAATAAAAAAAAAGGTCACCTGCTATTTTTTATATGTTAATTTTTGTAGTAATTTATGATAGTGATCATGTTTATATGTAGAAACCAATGCTCTTTTTTGAATGCGAAAAAGAATTTCAGAGGTGCGTATGAGGTATTATGCTAATGACGAAGTTATGTAGTGTCTGACACAGTTCATGCACTTTGCAGAGTGCAATCATTAGTTAATAAAAAAATACTTTGGCTCAACCTAAGGTGATCAGCTCCAAGATTACCCGTTTTGATCCCTTATCTAACCTGCCTCCTGCCCTTAGTGTGATATCTAATTATCGTATTGTTAAATGTTACTTTGCAGCTATCAGGTTCGAAGTAGGCTCCTTTTAACTGGCCAATTGAATTTTGAGGAGTGGTTCAATGCATCGGTTGCTGCTAAATGTGATGTGACTAACAAGCGAGGAAGAACTTCTGATTATTCTCCACTCAAACCAGGTAGATCTTTTGGGGTTTAGAGTTTATAATTACTTTTTTGATCATGGTTATTCTTAGTTTAGATTATTTGAGGATAAATAATCCGCTTTGGATATCCACTCTCAGACTAGCAACAATAGAACCTATTAGCAAAATGTAGATACAAACACCCCCATGGCCCCATACTCTTCTTCTGCCAATAAAACATCACTGTTCAAGTTAATACGCTGCGTCTTTAATATCCTTTTAGACTGCCTAAGATCACGATAGTAAGAGCTTCATGGACCCGCTTAAAAACGATAGTTTTAAGGAATGCTTGGGTGGATTTATAAGCATTTTGGGGCTGATGTAATACTATTTTTAAAGAGTGTAGTGTTAGAGACTTTAAGGGGTATTTGGGCTTGCTTCAAATCTTCCACAAACGCAATGTTAAAATTGGAGGTATGTAAATGTTTAATCTTTATGCTTCTTTGCTTAAATACTGATCGCATCAGTAATTGGACTATTAATCGCATCAGTAATTGGACTGTTTCTGAATATGAAATATAAAATAAACGAAGATTGGATGCAGTTCCACTCAGACCAGGACAGATTGATAAGCAATGGGCATAGAGAGATAGGATTACTGCATCAATTGCTGGAACGAGACCCGAGTGTTGAATGTCCTGACATGGGTGATTAACAAATGGTGAAAATTCACAAGGATCAGAGAAAGCGCGCTGAAAAGGATGACAGAGATAGGAGAAATAATGATCAACTTTACAAAGATTTTTATCTCGATAGCAACAGGGACATTAATCGTCTCGAAAACGGAAATTTGCTCGCAAAGTTCAAGATTTGGAGTACAGTCAGGTTTGGTTCCATGTGATGATAAGATACCATTAAAAGTAAGTACATCCAAGATGAGATATTAGGTTAGTTCTAACTTCTAATATGTGTGTTTCTGTAGATGGAGACTCGCCTTTTTTTGCAAAATGTACCACAGAAAACGGTGATCAGCAGGTGAAGCAGATTGTCTTATACTTTTAGTTTATGAATAAGCATGACTACCATGCTGCATTTCAAAGTTTTTTGAAATGATACAAAGCAAAGAACTTTTTGAAGCGATGGTTAAACGCCCATGTTTTAAAGACACACCTTTCATCTTGATTATAAACAAATATGATCTGTTTGATGAAAAACTTAAGAAAACACCTCTATGTATGTGCATGTGATGTGAGTGGTACACTGACTTCAGCTTGGTTCTACCCTACATTAACAACCAAAACCTATCCCACCAATCCCTGATTATATGCAAAACTTTGAGAAAACGACTGCCATTGCAAACGGCCTATCCATGTTATAGCCTCGGTGTGTCATTGGTCTTGGTTTGCAAACGGCCTATCCATGTTATAGCCTCGGTGTGTCATTGGTCTTGGTTGACGATAGTCTCCCTTCTGCGGTCGATTGATGGTAGCACGTCCCATCGAGATCTAACACTATCATCACCATGTTTGTTGGTTTACAAGTTGAGTGGATCTTTGCAAAAGAAGGCTTGACTGGAACTAATATAGAAATCAACGATTGATGTTGAGATTTTCGTTAGCTCTTTCTTACGTTTTTTAACTTATGATGCAGATGTGTTATGATTTGTGGTTATGTGTAAGAATGAATCTATCTTCCCTTTCGCATTGCAAGATGCACGTTTACATCCACTCGGTGGAGAATAATCCCCATAATCTCATGCCATTTTGACTATGCTCAATGTTAACATGTGCAACATAATACAAGACGATATCTTAAATTTCCTATTCTCAAATCTCAATATAGAAGGCGTAGAATGTGTAGTCATATTATGTCAAACATTTTCAAGGGGTGGAGCATTATGGCTTATGCATCCGTAACCATGCTAACACTTTGTGAAATTAAATTTTAGCAAATAAACAACCTCAAAAAACTACGTGCTTCGATCTAAAAGCATCTCAAAATATATACATAGTAAGATTTAGGGTAAAAGATATCAATACACCATACATAGATGTGGTAAATCATACTCATTTTGAAAAATATGGCCATTTTTTTTTCATTTTCAAAAAAAGATAGGGCACTTTTTACCCATTCATTATTATTTATGGGCTAAACGGACACACATGTAAAAACTAAATGGGCTTAATGGGCGCCCATATAAAATACTAATTAAACTACACGACGAATCTTTATATTTAATTTTTCATACGCGGCTTTTAAACAAGTTTTTATATTTTTATTTCTACGTTTTTATATGTTTTTCCCCGTTTTAACTTGCGCCCGTTTAGCCCACCCGTTTAGCCCGCACCTGTTTTGTCCGTGCCCGGTTAGCCGCCCGCCCATTTTACCCGTCACCCATTTTGCCCATTGCCCGTGCCCGGACGCCCGCCCGTTTTGCCATCTCTAATCACACACTATCTTTATATTATCCTTATATGACCATTATATCTAATGAAGTTTTTTTTATATATGAAATACATTCTTGCCATGTTAGATATTTGATCAAAAACCTTTATCTGACAATGTTGGACTATATTTGACAAGGACTTACAATATCAGTCCATTTTGCAATGAAAATCATTTGCTAAATTAGTACTTTAATAAAAATTTGTCAGGTTAGTCTAAATGCATTAAAATTATAAAAAATCATATAAATTATATAAAAAATATAAAAATTTGAAAAAATATTAACTTTCACTAAATTGATACAATTAAAGAAACAACAATAATTGTTTTTAGAACGACACATCAATCTCGACTGAAATCCGACCCCCGAGTTATATTAGCCATAAGCTCTGGGACCCGAACCACTAGGAGAGACTCGCGAAGATAAACCTCTAGAACTCATAGCTTCGCACTAAGGAGTAGAATCATAAATATTTGTCTCTTTTAAGACTTGAACCCTAGAGCAAACCCCCTCTCCAAGCTCCAAAAAGAACCCAGATGGCCAACTTCTATAAAGCCATAATAGAAGTACAAATCAATGGCGGAGCTCATAAATTCTTATGACTAACAAAAAAAGTATTTTAAAAACATTAACATATTATTGTACCATTTCACATTTAAAACGTGATAAAACACGATAAAACAAGATGAGTGAAAGATTTTTTTAAATTCGTCTGCTTAATTGTTTTCAAGTGTTATCACAATTACACTAATGGCTCACTTTATTTTTTCCATAAGTTACATGAAAACTTTCATTTGTTTTTTAATATTTCCAGTTTGTGTTTAAGATAATTGCCGTTATTTATTATTTACTTACGCCAAATTATATTTTTTCAAACAATAATATGGGCTCAATTTGATTTGCATTAGTTTACCAAATAAGAAAAGATAAACGGCAATCAGAAGTCATACCCGTCCATCGGACGGGTTTTGCCACTAGTATATATATATATATATATATATATATATATATATATATATATATATATATATATATATATATATATATATATATATATATATATATATATATATATATATATATATATATATATATATATATATATATATATATATATATATATATATATATATATATATATATATATATATATATATATATATATATATATATATATATATATATATATATATACTAGCGTCATAACCCGCCCAAGGGGCGGGGTCGTTTCGTAAATTTTTTTAAAAGTACATTTGTCTATCCGTTGTATCTGCTGTCAGTTATAAAAGATGACATAAAAATAATGTACATTAAACTTTGTATAGTGCATTTTCTTCATAAGTGTCATTTGTCTAGACAATGGGTCCTTAAAAATTTTGAACAATAAACCGTTTTAGCCGTAAAATAAAAATATATCACATCAAATTAATATAAAGTTAAAATATTAGAATAATTCAACAATGGCAAACAAACCAAATGTAAAACAACAATTCTACATTGTTACGCACACTCTAAACTTGGTTGAATAATTAACTTAGCGTAAAATATTAGGGTCTTATATAATATCTTATCTTTTAACTCCATTAATGAGTATCCATCTTAATGATTATATTGCAACGATGAAATGAATACCGTATTTCATAATTCTTATAATAGGTTCCCCGTTGATCAAGGGCTCCCTTTTATACAAGTTTATAAACTGATAATGGCCTATGAAATTTCAAGGCTAGGAAAACAATAATTTTGGTCAATTTTCCTTGTTTTATATGTTACGCTATAATGTAATAAGTTTTTTTTAATACTTTTATGGAGACTTCTTATAGAATACTACGAAGTATTGCAACTCCATGTTCCAGCACATGTTTGAGTATTAATCAACACCTTCGGTCTAAGCAGAAACCTGAATACGTCGCCTAAAGTAATGATACCTTCTATTGCTTCCAGCCTCCAGATCACAACTCGTCTTACGTCTAACCAAACACATCATGTCTTATAATGTGTACTAAAGCTATATACGTGAAAAGTACATGGTTTTGCTAATCTTATATTCCGATGTCAGAAATTTGATAAAGATTAGTTTGTTCATTTGGCCAAGACCACATTTAGAGGAATAACCTTAGAAGGAGCTCCAAACTCTGGTAAAGTGTACCTACAACAGCTTATGGTTTGCTAGTCTAATGATATTTGCAACATTACACATTTACTTATGATTTAGGTAAAAAAATTATCTCCAGAGAACATAAAAGCAAAAAAATAATTGTATTTAACTCTAATTGTAAACAATAAAACAAAAAACAAAATATATATTCCAGCTTGAAATACTTGTCATCAGTTTGCTAAAAACTGTTTACATTAAGTCACGAAAATGACTGGATATATAGCAGGGCAAAACAAGGCGAATGAATTGCAAGATTTGTTCTAAATAGTACAATAACTTATAAATCTGAATATACAATAAGTCAATTTTAGAAGTCCAAATCAGAAGTCAACTGAGTATTTGGTCTCAGATCAATGTTTAGATACATCATAAATAATCACGCATACAGTTAGTTGAGTGTGTTTTTTTTGTTCAGAACAAAAGAATGATCAATAACCATTCATCTTACAATTACAATTACAATCACAATATATATCTGTATATCTACCAGTAACTAATATAATTATATATGTTTTTCTAGTTCCACTATTAATTTCTCCATCATCTTCTTGTACATTGGCATGTAATGATCGTTGATCATCGTTCTAGACAACCTCAGTTTGCCATAAAGTTCACGAGGCGTTTCGTAGAGACCCACATTCTCATGTTCATGTTCTTCAATGAGAGTATCGTGATCATCGTCTTGTTCTTGATCATCTGGGTAATTTGACATTATTGAAACAATATGCATTATTCTTCTAGGAGGATACAAATGATAATTTTCTGAATTGTCTGATGATAGAAGCGGCTATTTTGCGTCGACTGAATCAGCTATAGCTTATTCCTCTTCTATTATTTCTTCAGCCGCAGCTTCTTCTTCTTCTTGTTGTTGGGCTTGAATATGGGCATCGTTTTCTTGCCTCTGAGCCTCTTTTTCGAGTTCGTATAATAGTTCGCTTTCACTTATGTGTTCTGTTTTGGATGTAGTGTGGTCAGCGGGTATTAGAAGCTCATCTTCATCTGAGTCGCCGTGACCAGACCCAGAACCATCACTGGACGAACAATGGTCTATATTATTTGAGTTATGGTCTGGCTCAGTTTCTGATGTAAGAGAATCAGCATGGTTTTCGAGTGTGAGGGAAGTTTCAGAAAAAACATCAGTTGGTGTATTGCCAACTGGACGACGACGTGCACGACCACGCGGATAAGGTTGAATGGGTTCTAAATACTGCTTGTGCAACATCCTGAGCACGCTTCATCACTGCCTACAATTTATCAAGAAAGAAACAATTAGATATCCCCTTTGGGCTTATCTAGGAATTGTATTATCTTCAAGTAACACGTAAAGTTTTATGATTTCAAACAGGTAAACAAAAGTGTTCACTAAATTCTTAATTCTTCTATTATTAAATGTACTTTTGAGCAGGTAAAACATTTTAACAATATAATTTATAGAGTAATTACAGTGTCCCTCATCGATACTATTTTTATCCTAATTGCACTGTTTGCTTTAACTTCTAGTCCCTGACCATTTAGCCTTGAATGACCATTAGAAATTAGTTACACACTTGAGAAACCAAGAGTCAAATGACAAATTCCGTAATCTTCACCAACTGATGATTTATGTAATTTACTCTCTAATTTCTATAATTTGTGTTCAGGACATCAATTACTTTACCTAATATGAAATTATATAAAAAATCTAGTGTTGGCGGGTGGACATAACCAGATTCAATCCATTTGCATATTTTTGGTTAAGTTTAAACCCATTGTAATTTTTCAACCTTTGTCTCCCGTCCGAATCTCATAAACTGATGTCAACTCCTGCAATCACATTTAGCAGGCACAACAGGGTCACTGCAACTGGATGTGCACTTGTCTCGCCAATCAATCAAAACTGCTTAGTTCTCTACCAGTCATGAAAGGTGATTTTCGACCATATGATCTCGAGTAAGGCCAGCATATGCTAAGTGTCACCATAATAGCTAAAACCTTGATCAGAAACGTTACATATAGTGACTGAACACTGGGCTTACCAGAAAAGTGCTCACAGCTGGGAGAACACAGTAGGCCAATAATAAAATGGATGTGGAGGGATACAACGCTTTGTCGGGTTTGGGTATGTTGTTGTTGTTGTTGATGTGGAGGGATACAACCGCACACTTAAATACGCGATCCTTTGCAAAAACTTCATTTTCCGGCAAGCAAATTGACCAGCTTTGAGATTGAGTACTGCACCAGGTAGTTCAGTGTATTGCACCGACTACCCACAGTTCTGCAACCGGTTTTTATTTATTAGTATAATGAGAAAAAATTGCTTATTTTAGTGCATATTTTTTTACTTCATTGAAATAAATCTGTACGTGTTTGGATCATTGTGTAACATCTTTTGGATGCCATTTACATAGTGTGATTAATGACCCTATTTAGAACTTTACGTAGTGTGGGGAGAAGTAACCAGATCATCAAACTGAAAGAAAATGATATAAGAAAATGATACTCTCAATAATACACAATACCTATGGCATGATGAAGATTGCATCAAGACTTCTGGTGCTTGATACATTGCCAAAGACGTAAAAAATTTGTAATTCCTAGAAGAATGTGAAACAAAATAAAAAAACAATAAAGTGTATAAGTTCTTACCCGCACGTAGAGACGCAGCCAGTAAAAGGAGGTGTAGAAAACGATTAAATTAGGCCTGGAAGCACCGAGTTGTAATTGAGGTGCTCTATAATTAGTTGTCATAACTGGGACAAAGGAGAGGTATGAAGTCTTAAACGCTAATGACTTGTAAGGTTGAAAGGCAATATTGTAATTCGTTGTATCTTGTATCTTGAATCTATTTAACTTCCAGCAAGCAAGTACATGTTTATCAATGATTTTGGACCAGGATCCTCTTGAATTTTATATTAGATGAAGTAAAGTTTCTTTCCATGAACCAGACAATGTACCCTTTTTCAGATGCCCTTATATTCAATTAGAAAAGTATGGGTTACCTAATCTTAACATTGACATTTCGGATTCTATAAGTTCTAGTGTACTAAATACAGAAACCCATGTAGTTGCATCTGCTTGAACTTCAAATGCTTGTCACCCAAAATTACGCTTATATCTCCAACAATGAAATTGTGCTTTAATATCAGTTCCTGTGCAAATTTGAGCAACCAAATAGCCTTCTAAACACTCTTTTCTGTAAATATTATAAGATCAACAAAATAACTTTTTAAAGTCCATCTTCACACAAATATTACAGTAACCAAATACCCTTTTAAATATTCTTTTCTATACAAATGGTTAGCAACCAAATACTCTTTTTAGAGTATAAGTTGTTTGATTGCTTGACAAATTAAATTATCAAATAAACGCATTGATAAAACATATATTTGTGGATATAGAAAAGAAATCTTGTAAAATAAAAGGACATGTATACCAACAGGCCAATTGAGATAAATAAGCTTTCTTTAAACTAAACTTCGAAACTTTAAACTCCACTTTGAAATTTTAGCAAGATGAGTTGAGCTTTAAAGAATCGGTATAAGTGATTAAAGATACCTGGGTGTCTAATCATATATTAAACGATGCGGAGTAGAAGACCCTGGTCCACGTAACAAAAGTGCAATTAGCAAGCAATGCAGCCCACAAACCAACATCATGCTCAAAAGGTATGTCCCTTACCAGTTTCCTTATTTATTAAGTTCCCATCAGATGATGCTACATGATCATTTGAGGTTTTCCCTTCTCCATACAATTCTCCGCCCGAATGAAGTCATCATACCTAATAATAATAGAGTTATATTTTTAGCAAGAGATTTTCTAATAAGGGTGAAATTTCAGCCAACATTCATGACCTTTATTTCAAATGTGTCAAGTTTAAAAAAAACCAGTTAAAAGGGTATCAGTTCAAGCGAGTTAAAAGTCATAGTCTACTTTGTACACACTCCTAAATTGTTATAACTTAGAATTTAATGACTATCGTAATAGTATTATTAGAAAAAGCAATCAGAATATTATTTAAAAGTTAAATTGTAGAATATACTTCATAAGTACTATTACAGACATTGATGAGGAGTACCACTGATTATGTTCAATTCATACGGAACTTGAAGCTAGTATTAATATGAGTTATGGGCACTCAAGTCATCATAGAACATGTATATATTTTGTTTCATAGGAAGGTGTCCAAGCTCATAAACAAATCTGCTCCTGAACTTGCTGAGATCCAAGAACAGTTACATATTTTCATATACATATAGGCATCACATTCTGACGTGAGATCTTTGGTACTACCAATAAGCGTATGTTATTTCCATCCCCACAAATCATATCAACAAAACTACTGTGAGTTATATGTTGGTTACATATATTTTGTGCACTCTTTTCTAAACAATGAAGTGATGTTGAAAAGATTCAAATTTTCAGAATAGCATAGTGATTCATTGTAGAAAACATAATACATAATATAGTCACTCACTTCTGTGGGTCGTAACCGAATCGGGTTGAAAGATAGGCTTCAGTCATAGTCAAACTAAATGATCAGCTCTTTAAATGAACAGTAAGTTCTAGACTCTTTGTCAAGTATCTTCCACATGCTGTTGAACAGGTTCTGAAAGAAAAGTGACAATCTAATCTTCAGTTTTGTGCATATATCAGCATAACATTAAAACTGAATAATGACAAGAATGATCTTAATGACATTTGACAAGAATGATCTTCATAATATACAAAGACTCAGATTATTCTTATTGTTATGCCAACATGTGTTTGTAATCATAATTAACCAATCATATCATATGTTAAACAAATTCAACAAATAAATGTTTCTGCATAACCTTGCACAATACTAAAAAGGCTAGTTAGGGCTTTGAGTTTTCATCAAGGAGTGTTATCACTGGTGACCCATAGAAATGGGTGGGTGAAATTTGAATTCTGTTTGAGATCGCAGAGAGGATAACTTTTAAGGAAAGGGGCACTAAGCATACGTATAGGGATTGTGAGTCTACTTACTCCCTCAACAAAGGATCTAAAGGCCACCCATTTCTTAAGCCCATGCTGGTCGTACGCAGAAAGATAATACACCAACAAAACCAAAACTGAAAAAGTTTATATCAAATAACCAAAAATTCCTACCTGATCACATGTTATTAGCACGAAATGTTTGAATCTGATGAGTATAACCCTTAATATGCATTAATTTTTCATTATCATATTCAGTATAAAAAAGGGTTAAAGCGCCATTTAAAGAAAAGAAAAAGAAGTTAGCTATACCTGACGAGAAAGCACAGCGGTGACATCAAAATGAGCGAAAAGAGTTACGGGAGCAGGATCCGTCAAGTCATCAGAAAGGACTTAAATAGCTAAATTTATAAAAGCAGAAAATGGTTAAATTGTTAGTAGAATCATAGTAATACACAAACATCGGATTTACTATTGCTTTTGACTCTTAACAGTGTGGGGATAACGTATAAAAAATGAGAAGAAACGATCATTTGAAAAGGCTCGCCAACGCTTGCTGTTGGAGGGTTTTTGTGTATGCTAAAGAATCCCATCCATCTTTGGCTGAAGCATATAGAACTGAGAACTCAAGTTGCTTCGCTGTGGTACCTAGGTCTGACCGAGCTCTCAACTTCATCACACCTCTCCTCACTAATTGAAGGTCTATCTACTTTATTCATGAGCAAAAATAATTCATATCTTTTCATTTTTTTAAAGCTTTAGCTAAAACAAACTAATCTTGGTCAAATAATAATACGTTTTTAGTTTGTATGTGTTTAGTCATGATGCAAACTAATACACATCACTTAGCAGTTAAATGGTCAGTATGATTTTGATGGATGTGCATTAGCTTCTCCATCCAACACGGCTGCTTGTAGTTCACAAAGTTTGCGAATCAAGATTGTATTTGATAAAAATAAGTAAATAAATAAAAATCATGACCATCATCACATAGCAATTAAATAGACACTGAATTTTTAAATTTAATACCAGAATGGTCCTAGTTGAAATGCAATTCCACTTAGCTAGATGGACATCTACTTTAGTGAAGCAAATAGAAACTCCTGAACTCACAACGGTTATTCTACCTGTTTTCGGCTACTCCTTTGTTATTTATTGCCAATACATGAAATCAAACAATTTGAAAACAGTTCATGCCAATGCATGAACTCAGACCTTAAAGCACCTGGACTATAGTTAACAAAGAATGCGTAGAATATTGTGTCAGGAGCTGATGTGCCCACCCATGGCATCCATCCCTTTAGATCAGTGAAGCTTCCCATCATGTTGTTAATTTAAAATGTAGTTGAATAGGTTTTTCCAAGGCCGCTTCAAAAATGTCTGAACATTGCTCAAGTTCCGTATGGCCAAATAGTGCAATTTTGAATAGAAACACATACTAGTCTTAGGCTCATGGGTGACAGTTGAGATTTCTTTGCCTCTGCATTCCTAGAAAAACCTTTTACCCCTGAAACCCCGTAGAACATTATCATTAGTTTCTAATTTAAGCTGCAAGATACATGATCAATTAACACATTGGTTTCATCATATTTCCATATCAAAATTAATCTTTATGTGATTTTATATCAAAACAGACACAATAAAAGAGATAAGCTCCTTGAAGTGGCCACGCCAACCTCCTGAAAAAGGAGGGCTTTACCTGGTTTGAGTCTGTGTGGCGGTGGGCTCAAACCCCGTGGATTAGTCGGCCAATGAGTCGGAAATCACGGTTACCAAAAAAAATAAAAAAATAAAAGAGATAAGCTCAAAGGGAATTGGTCTAATATGTTGTATGGTTGCAGCACACTGAATTCTATCATTTACTTTCAATAATGTTTTTTTTGTAAGAACAACTTAGCTTGAAACCATCTATATTTGTGTTTCTCACAAGTTGTGCTGCCTACAAGGGAGGAGTAGTGTGCTTATTTCTCATTCAAAGCCATATGCGACATACGTTTTTTCCCCAGAGGAATAGGCGGGGATATAATAGCAGTGCACACAGGACATTCAAGAAGATGAGTTAAGATCTTAATCGATATATCCAACCCGAATCACAAAGTCATTGATCCATGTTAATGAGATAGCCCATCCAGCAGAATTCACGAACTTAGTAGTCAGTACCATAGAGCGGAAATAGTAATTCCAGATGTCAGTTGTTGAAAGAAGAATTAGGCCTGGGAAAATCAATAACAAAAGTAAAGATTTGGATGCAAAGATAAACAACAGACGACACTTTTATGAGACTGATAAAATAAGAACCTCGTCCTCATCAATGCGTCCTGCATCAAATATATCGAAAACTTGCAGGGGCTGCTGTTGTTGTGGCTGGTATAACTGCTTCAGCGGTGGACCTTAATAGCGTTATACCCGCTAAGATTGTAGCTTCGGTAGCCTTACGCCACTACTCCATTTGGACACTCAGCTTCTTCATCTCGATTTCAAGTGCTTCCTTTTCCACTTCAACTTCTTTTAACTTTTCCTTCATGTGAATCTGTTCAAGTGACTATTTTTTTACTCTTCTTCAATAAAGTCCAACTTTAAGTTCCTTGTTTCTGACATTCTTCTTTTGCTTTAGCACAAGATGTTACGTCATTTGCTTCACCTAATTGGGAGCTCCAGTAAGAAAAAAACAGAAAGCACCCTCAGGTTGCAGATGTACTGCCTGAAAATGATATTTTGTTCTTTACCCAATACTCAAAGAAGTGACTCTAGGCCATGTATCTTCATATGGAGTTCCCATTATACTATAAATATGAAAAAAATAAGCAGATATGAAAAGAAAAGATATGTGTGTGTAGAAGACATCAAAATTAGATGAATGTATTACTTGAAAATATCGAGTTTGCCACACGTGCTGCCTTTGCCCATTTTCATTAGCAAACTATATTAACGTTTCAAGTTTTGGGGTCAGAAGGTGTGGAAGTAGTAACCTTTGTGGTTCTTAATAAGATATTGGGTTCTGGAGCGATCTATTTGAAAAGCTAAACCTACACACACAAAATTATAAATTCGATCCAAAATTACTCAAAATCCACCCTCTTTTTCATGAGCACTTACATTATCTTGCTTGAGTTCATCTATTGCAGCCTTGAAATCTTTTTCTCATCCTAGAAACATAAACCGCCATCATTATGTATCATTCAATACATAGATACTTTATATCATATAATTTAAATACTTTATATCATATAATATAAGGATGTATGGCCAAATAGTTAGTACTTACAGCCAATGACTCTAGTAGATTTAGAGGAATTCCCCACTTTTTTACCAACCTGCAAACTTTTAATTTGCAAGCACAGAGAATTAAGGGGAGTTCTTAGAATCTCACGTAACTGATATTCTAAGAAAGCTTCATAAGAACATCAGGGATAGAGGTGGTAGTAGTCTCCTATGATAGATGTTCAAATTGTGACCAACACAAAATCAGATCTCGAAAATGGTCACTGTTTTTTTTGTTACCGGATCCTGAATCTGCTCAGAAAAGGTATCGATGTAATGGTTTATTTGATTCTAGGGTTAAGATAGAAGAGGAGAAGAAGGAGAAGGGTTTCAAGAAAAAAAGGAGGCGTGTTTTTTATTTTTTTTATTTTAGGGTTAAGAATGATTTGACGGGTTTGGAAAAAAGAAGAGCCCGTATAAAAAAATCGGGACGTGTTTTTTTATATAAAAGTGCGTTTGCAAAACGTGGCTTTTGCAAAAATTTCGAAAAATTTAGACTTTTTTTAGGAAAAAGTGAGATTTTTTAGAATTTAAACAAATTCTATTGGCTAAAAGATATGACTGGATATGACTGGATTAAAAACTGTGGTTTCAAATCATAATTATACCTATATATATATAATATATATCTTTACATTATATATAAGAGGAGGGATTTGCCACGTAATCATGTCAGCACATGGGCTTGCGTTATGGGCTTACAAATTCCCGAAACCAAAAAAACATAATCACACCCTATAAAAACCAGACATAAAACTTTAAATTGAATCCCTAAGATATCAGTTTGATCAATCTTCCACTGAACCCTAACTCGATTCATTCGTGATGTAAATTTAGAGCAAATATTGTTAATCAATAACCCAAATCAATCCTTTATCATTCACACATTCCGGATCATAATCTAAACAAAATTATGCAGAACCCTAATCCCTATTCGATTCATCTTATTCAAAATCACCAATAATTTCACCTCTATCACACCATCAAAACTGTCTTATGTATTACTGAGTTATTGATTAAATCCAATGAGCATGATTTATGATATTGAAACAGTCGTGCAGGATTCAGTTTTTAAAGCCTGGTTTATTAATTGAAGTAGCGACACTCGGGCGACGAAGATGCCACTGATCCAATATTGCTGCTCCATGTAAAGGTTAGTCTTACTTCAATATTGTTGCTCCTCTTTTTGCGTGTTATAGGTTCTTTTAGCGGAAGTTGACAAGATGGTTGTTGACTAATTTCAGAAACATAGAGTAGTTTTTTTAAACCAAACTGAAAGTTCAATTCGTTTAGTGGGTGTCTCGAATTGCTTATTACAGCCGCTATCGTTGTAGGGTTTTGCATCTTTTTTATGCAGTTGTTTCCTGATATAAACAGGAAGTAGGTCAGTTTTGCGTTAAATTTTATGGACAAGTTGAAGCGTAAGCAAAAAACAATGTGAACCCAAACACATTCTTAAATGGCACAAAGCTATCTTTTAATGCTGCTCTCAGTTAACCAATCATTGGTAAAAATGGAATCAACTTAAAGCAAATGTGTTTAAAGGTGTGGCGAGGAGTAAGCAGGGCGCAGTTGCAGCTATCAAGTGCGTTAGCAAGCGTTGCAGGCCGGCATCTTCCTTTTTGTTAGTAGATATGTTTGTCTTTCCTATCATTTTGAGAAACTTGAAGTACCAGAAAGAATAACCTTCTTTTAACTATCTGCTTTAGCATTTTTTTCTTTCATTAACTGAATGTTATATTAGGCTTAAGATCTAGAGGTAGCTTCCGGGATGATAAAAGAAGCATTCTTCAAAATATCGAAGTAGAAACAATACATTATGAAAAAAATTATTTGTTCAGTGAATTGAAATGCAGGAAGATAATAAGATTTATTCTATCAACTATCAGTTGCTGATGCAAATGTCATTGTAAGTCAGATTCCACCTCATGAAAACATCTTTTACATTTTCCCTAATATCCCCCCTCTTTGTAGGGTAGATCAGATTGCTAGATGGCATTTGTATCATGAGTAAATCATCCTCTGCTTATAGAACTTTGTACTATCTAATAAATCCAAACTAGCTATACATGATGTACTGAAATTCCCTCAAACAATGCGTTGGTTTTTGCAATGTAGTCTTCAAGTAATTATAATGTGTTATTTGGATATTTTAGCTAACTAAGAAGTGGCACCCAGATGCAAATAAAGATGATCAATAAGTAGAAAAAAGGTTTTGTATATTCACTACACTGACCTAGGCGATGGTATAGATACACAAGTTGATGTATGTTTTTTTTTGACATGTATAAATATATATATGGGGAGAATGTACTTAAGGCAAATATAAGTTCTGATTGGATTTGTCCGGTTTGTCGTGGTATTTGCAGCTGCAGTTCGTGCCACCAAGCCAAAGTCTGGGCTCCGACTGGTGTTATGTATAGAAAGGTTTGTTTGTTTTCTTAGTTTTTGCTCGGTTTCTTTAATCCAAAATAAGCGTTAAAAAATTTGTGTAGCATCATAAGATCATTAGCTCAGCCTTATACAAAGTTTACTCTATATTGAGCAGATTTCAAGTCTTGCCGTCAGTTGCACATTATCTCATTCAAACCCGTTGGGTAGGAACACAAACTAAAAGGTCACTACTCTTTTCAAGTGAAGAGATTGAGCCTGAAGATGGTGTTGCAAAGAGTGATAACTTGAAGTTTGAATATGGTATTACAAATTAAAACAAATGATGTGAATAAGGATGAGAAATTTGTACAAGAGATGAAGTTTGCAGTCCAAAGTTTCTAAAATGTGCTCAAATATTTATCAAAGCAAGCACTCTTACTACGAGAACAAAACATTGTTCTCATTCATTCGTATCTTCACAACAGCTTTTTTCATGAGGTCAAACTTGCTATGTTTTTAAAATTATAAGTTTTTTTCATACTGCTTAAACCTATCCAGACTATGGTATGTTAAATACTTCTGAGTTGACAAAAAGAAGTGGAGTATTCATTTTTCATAGAGTGTGGAAGCGGGTACAAATTGGCTTCAAAGTAATATGAAAAAGATACATGAGTTCTGATTTATTGTTTTGATGATTTAAGGTTTGGCTTCAAAGTATTCATTTTTCATAAAGAATGTGGCAGTGGGTATTAATTTGTTACGTTATACTTATATGTTTCTTTATGATTTACCAGATCATCTTTAGCTGAGCACAATGGTCAAGATACCTTTGAATCATCGGGATCGTAATCTCCTGTTAAACTGAATAACGAAAAACTATTGACCATAATGTGGTCATTTTTTTGAAGAAGGTATTGTTAATGAAAGGAGGTTATCCTGTTGATTTACAGTACCATCAGTGATCTTTTTCAGAAAGTTTGTTAATACGTCAATTATGTATAACAGTTGGAATAAACCACTATGCGAAGTTGGAAGTGGAGCGACGATGAAGTTGCGGCTCTTTAACACGAGAGGGTGTGAAGGGTCTGGCGTATGCCGTATGTAAAAAGTCGTCTTATGGTGATTGCTCTTTTTTCATTTAATAGATCTCCTTAATACTTGTCAATATAACAACTTAATATTATCTCTAGTATCATACACTTCATAGTGCGAGTCCTTTTATCATTCAACATATGCAAGTACAGCTCCTTATCGTTGTCTAGAATTTAGCCTAAAATAATGTATATTGATAGTTATATGATTTTTGTAGATTATACCATACGTTCACAAAGGTGTAAAGAATGAAGAGATATTAATGGCGAGATAACTGTGAGAAATGTTGACAATTGGTCTCCACGTCTACCGACACAAATCAGGTATGTCCATGGTTATCTATATTGTACTTACTAAGGAATGCTTCGGGTTTCCTATTCCGACCCGTATGTTTTTTTCAAACGAAATTAATTGGGTCACGTGTTCAATGATGTAGCAAGACAATACTCATTTTCTGTAGAGAATCTCAGATAAAGGATGAAGTCAAAATTGTTTTAGAATTCATCATTTCTGTGTATGCCGTTTTTCGTTTCACCTTTGGATTGAAAGATCTGGAAACATGGGATAAAGCTGAGAATGCGCTTGCTGATGCATTGAATGAAATTCAGAAGCCATGGTAGATCAGATCCTCCGAGGCTTGACATATCTTCATAGTCAAGAGCTGCCTATAATTCATAGATACTTGAAGTGTGATAGAATATTTTTCAGTGGAAATCATGGAGAAGTGAAAATTGGAGTTCTAGGATTGGCAACACTGATGTTGCCCACTGCTGTCAAAAGTTTGATCAGTAATCTGATCATATTCGTTTGAGAGTGTCACAGATTTTGTTAATAAAAAATTAACCAGGACTTATAGTTCATTCACTGAATTGCAATTGCTGGAACTTCTGAATTCATGGCCCTGGAGCTATATGAATAGAAATATAGTAAACTTGTGGACATATATTCATTCGGAATGTGCATACTAGAATTAATTATCTGTGAATATCCGTACAGGGAATGCAAATATCTAGCACAAATATACAAGAAGGGTTAATTCTGTAAGTTCACCTTTAATTAACTATCTACCTGGATTTGTGTTTTAGAACCCTTTTTGGTCATACTTAGTAATTCATCTAAAAATGAGATGCAACTTCCTGTATTATCTGCTTATTGCACCTTTAGTAGTTTAACACTATCTGCTATTTACTAGATTTCAGATTCTGGTTAATATGATGTGTGATATTGGTCTCCTGTATTGTAGGGTCTAAGAAGAAAGCAAGCCAAATCTTAAAAGGCAGAAGTCTGAAGATGCATCATTTGACCCTATGCAAGACTTGGTTTTTATGACTAATGCTACCTTAGATATGAATAAAATGGTTATGGATATCGGAAACAGTATGCCTGTTGAACAGAAAAAATGGTGAAATAGTCGTAAGCTCGGTTAAAGTTGAGCCACAATTGAGAATGGAAAGTTACCCACCAACGGAAGCTACGAAAGTGTCATGGGAGCAGGTCTTATGTACATTACCCTTTGCAACTTCACGAGACACTGAATTGTCTTTTAAGCTTGGTGGTCCAGTTGTTGATTGCTTATTTTGTTATTACTGTTATATCTTTAATGGTCCATGCTACTGACTTCTTATACCAACATAGACATTCGCCATGGCAGTCTTTTGGGCATCAAATATTTGGCTGTTGTCCCTCAGGTACTATTTTATCAATCACAAATGGAATAACGTATTCATAGAAATTGCTAGACAAAAATGAGCAATCAAATCCCTGTCACATGCTAAGTAGGCGTAACAGTAACCATTGTCTCTACCTATGTTCAGTTTGAACTCATGCTAATAGTGACACGCGTTATCAACTAGATTTCTTTTGCGGATTATACTTTAATAAGTAGCTATAACTATAAATGAAATTGATATGCCAATTTATCATAGTATACTCACATGGGCACTCAAACTCCCTATTGAAACACTATTATACACAATTTGCTACGGAATATAAGGAAATGCATATGGGTCATTTACAATCCGCTATTATTGCAGAAACGTTAGCTTGTGTGCTCGAGTATTCTGAAGTTAGCGCAGGCAAAGATTCCGTTATGGGGATTATCTTGAAATTGAGGTATGTGTTACTAAATCCGTATTATACCTGCATCTAACATGGCAAAACAAAGACTTTTCTTTTAGCGTGTTACTGTATTGTTCTAGAGTATAAACTTGTATAACACACAAACACAAGATTTTGCCATGTGATTTTGTGTTTAGGAATTTGCAGCCTTCATTATGACGTGCCCCCTTGAAGATTCTTTGTAGTTTGAAACTACTCCATTGTCATATGGTGATCCTTTGTTCTCTACTAAGCATTTCCAAAGAATTCCATTAACATATTCATGAATAATACAATCCTCTCTATGTAAATTCATTTAGCATACCTCTAAATTCTGCTTTCACGCTTTGGTCCATTAATGTTGCATGGGGGTCACATCTCTGGTGCTAATGTACGTTGTAAGCTACTTATTATGTGCATTACATTCTATTCATCATTATAATACCATAAGCATTAAAATGTTGGAATCATAGTCATTGAATTGTCGTTGATAGTGATATTTTTCTTTTATATTTTTGTCTAGCAACTCCAAAAAGCATTTAAGTTAGGCTGGTGCAACACGGTTGCGGTCGTCGACTTGGTCGACCGAAGTCGTACTCAGTCGGCCCGTTGCGCCGACCGTGTCGTCCCGATCGAGTGCCCGAAATCGATCCGCCTCACGACCTATTTGAAAATTAGAAAAATCAATAAGAAATTAGAAAACTCAGACGTGGCTATGTGTTGCAATTTGTTTTTGTTGAAGAAGGGAAATATGGATATGGCAAAAGATATGTTCTTTTATTTTTTTTTAGATTAAACTAGATTAGTTTAATTATGTTTTAATTAGATAAATTTGTAATAAATTTTTAAATTTTAATATATTGAGCTTTATTTAATTTTTACCATATATATTAATTTGATAATTTTTAGAGTTAGTTTTAGTTAATACATCTTACTTTATTTATCTTTAAATAAGTTTTTTTCAATCAATTTTTTAATAATATTTAAATATAAATATTATTGTAATGTTTTTTATTTTATTTAAATAATTACCTGAATAAGAAAAGGATAATAAAAGTTGAACTTGGTCGCTTTTTGTGATAAATAGGTCGTTGTAGGTCGTCGGAAAGAAAGCTAATGTGGCAGAAATATAAAAGTCGTAGTTGTGGATAGCCTTAATTAACAAAGTTGTTGCCTAACGTTTAAGTTGATTCAATATTGTCATTTTCAAAACATACTTAAGAGGATGATGAAAAGTGTCGTGAACAATAATCACCGGTGGTTATCAATTTAGGTTTTCAGTATGAGATCAATTTTCTTTTTCTTAGTAAAAAGAAAAAGAAGTAAATGTGATATTATGTGTTTTTAATTTAGTCATTGTGTATAATCTATGCACTTACTACCACTAATGCATCATTTCTATAAGGTATACAATACGTGAGCAAACGGTGAGCCGTTTGTCCGACACCAAGTGCAGCTTGCGTATAATAATGATAGGACCGTCACTCTAAAACAAATCAAGTTGTTGTACGGAGACTAGATGATCAATGAATGTTTTTTTTTTCGTCTTTTCACCTACTAGAGTTGCACATCTTTTTGCTAGATGACTACATTTTCATCGAATCTTTTCCCATATAGAGGTGACAAATCTTCCCATTTAGTTAAGCTTGAGTGATTTTTGACACTTTTTTTTAAAAAAACGGGCGCTTTTTGCCCCATCTTTTTTTTAATGGGCGGATTTGGGCAAGCTGAAAAATGCAAATAGGCTAAATGGGCGGGCATAAATGGGCTGCTATTTCTTTTCTTCTTTGTTTCTTTTTTATTGATTTTATACGAAGTAAATGATACGTAGTATGAATTAAATATTAATAACATTTCTTAAGCAGTTTTGTACAGAGTAAATGTTACTTAATTACTGTACTAATGAATACATTTACCAAGCTTTATAAGGAGTCATTAGTTACCGAGTCACTAATTTACGGAGTCATCAAAAAGCCTCATTTATATTTAATTTTTATCTTCGACTTTCAAACAAATATTATTATTTTTTATTTCTACGGTTTTATTTGTTTCTTTCCTCGAATTAGTTTGCGTTCGTTTAGCCAACCCATTTTACCGCGCTCGTTTAGCGCGCCCACCTATTAACCTCTATTCCCATATATTGTTTTTTTTATATTTTATCCTAAACTCCCAATAAAATTTTACATCAATCAATATGTTTCAGAGTATAAGAAAATTTCGCCACAAACTTTTTTAACACAACAACAAATAAAATTTGAAAACATATGACGACCTACCACATTAATCGAAATATGCCAAAATCGAAATATGACGAACCCTTCCACGACCACCAAAACATATATCTTAAGATGGTGATGCTTTTATATTTTACAACAAGATCTAATAATTTAAAACTACAATTTTCTTTATTATTAATGTATAAATCTTCTAATGTTTTGTCTTATATAATTTTCAATAAATTTAATACGGTAACATCAAAGATAATAAAATATACTTAGTAATATAATAAATAATAACAATTTGATTAACATTACTACCATATATCTACATTATTTATCAAATGAGGAAAATATCACATAAACATTCATGGTCATTAACAACTTAGAATTGTTTTCATATAAAATTTTGTATTTAATAAAGTTTAAAATTTATTTAAAAAATAGGTACTTTCAAAATTCTTCGGTAAATAAAAATTTAACAACAAATACAAGTGATCACGACTCATCGCATTAAAAGACAATTATACTAAAAAAAATTAAATAAAAAATTTACCAACTAAAAAGAGTTAAACAACAAAAGTCACAACCCTCAGTCGGACATTCCGAACAATTTATTTACCAAATATAAAAGATTAAACGACAATTTAAAAATTTAAAGTCATACCCGTCCATCGGACGGGTTTTGACACTAGTGTATATATATATATATATATATATATATATATATATATATATATATATATATATATATAACTAAATAAAGGTGGTTCTCGCAGTTCTGTACATTTATTTGGTTCTGAAAATAACCTTACACATTTGATTTTTATTTTATTAAATTTGAGGATGTTAGGAGTTAGTTAGATGTGTTAGTATGATATTAGGATGATATTAGGACCATAAGAATTGTTAGAATGAGTTGAAAATTTGATTTGGTATGATTTTTAGATGGTCAATTTTAGGCAGTAACTTTAAGGACATTTTTGAATTACTTACTGTAATAAACTTGTTAAACTAATAAGATAGGGTCGTATAGAATTTTGTTAGCTTCAATTTGAGCTAAAGTAGAGCTTCTAGCTCCAAACGAGCGAAAAGTTATGCTAGTTTTAGTATTTGTGTACCGGGAGACGGGTATCGGCACAATCCGAAAATTGTTGTCGATATTTGGATCGAATCTCGTGGACTATAAAATGAGTTTTAAAAATGTTCAAGGACTGTTGTAAGTTTTTAAACCTCAGGTCATGAGTCTATTTTCAAACCCGAGTGTCGGTTTTGCAAACGGAATTGTTTAGATAAGTCAAAATGGTTTTACAAGTCAAAGGCGTAAAACTGTCCGGTTTTTATAACACGAAGGTGTGTCGGGCAGAAGGTCTTAGAAGTAATATTTTTGAATGAAACTTAAACTGAGTCTTATTCATATTATGTGTGAGTTTGTCACCAAGTTTCGTCGAAATCGGACAAGTCTAGATAGGTTAGATTGGTGTGTACATTTGGAGTGTACATGCTGATTGGTATTTTGGACACGTAGTTCAATACTTGTGTGGCGTGAGTTGAGTATTCACTATTGGACATGGTGACTTACTCAAGTGTTAAGTCATTATATAAATGACTTAGTTGCTGGTCCGAGGGAAGTAAAATGATGGTTTGACTTGCGTTGACTTGGCGTCTTATGACGGGTCAATGTCGAGAGTGCAAGTGTTTAAAAGAATAGTGTTGAATAAAAGGGTATAGAAGTATACTTATATTTTTAATTTTTTGGGATTTTCATGGTTATATGAAATTGAGTTTCGTATTATTTAAGTATTATTTATACTTGAGTCGTTTATTAACGAACGCGCCTTATTTGGTAGGTTGCGGTCTTCGTGTTTAACGGGCATCACAAATCGTCGGCGATCGTCACATTACTACTATCGTACCAAGGTGAGTCTATAGCCTCGCTTTTAACATGTTTACTTGTTTTATAAAACCCACGAGGGGGATAACATGCTTATTTTATTGAAAATAAAGGGTACAACGAGAAGTTGTGGAAACCCTATTTTACTTGAAAAGCATTTATTATAAATGAAGGGTACAACGAGAAGTTGTGGTAAACCCTCTTTCTTTTAAAAATTGAACACAAAGGACCCGATTGTATGCTTAGATGAAAGTTGTTATAGAAGTTTGTTTAGCCTGAAAAGACCCATGAATCGTGAATTGTTAATCGAAAGGAACGCTAATACTATGGATAAATCTATCGGGGTGACACCCAGTCCGATCGCGACTAGTTATCGCGTGGTGTTGTGATGCACCAGTAATGCAACATCGGATGCAATTGTATAAGAGAAATATACGCACTTGGCTAGGTGTGTTGGGCTGAAATAATATATGTTAACGTTCAATGTCACGAGACTTATGAAATAACAACGATAATTATGTCTGATCCACATGATTGTCAACCACGGAAGGTTTATTCAGAATACTTGTGTTCGTTTATTTAATTTAAACTCTATAGATTCACTCAGCATTTTTGTTGACTTTATAGCATGTTTTATCTCAGGTCCATGAAGAAGGCACTCAAGGGAGGCGGTTTCATGCAGCTTGCTTAATTAAAATGTTTTGGCCCGCCTTTCTAAACTATGTCCATTTAGGAAACTTTTATCGTTTGGTTGGTTGTGTGAACTTTAAAACTATTTGGGACCGTGTGTGAACTGTTTTATCTTTAAACAAATGAATGGATGTATGTTTTATCAAAACGACTCATTTTGAGGCGTTTTCTATGATATTGAGGTTGAACCATGACAGTAACACCCAATGACTCTTCCGCTGCTATGACCCAAAATTGGGGGTGTTACAGATTGGCATCAGAGCTCAAGTTAGAGAACGAAAAGATTTTCCAAAAATAAAATTTTGAAATCTTTTGACTATAACATCTGCAAGCGAAACCTCCGAGTTGCCAATGGACGAGAATAAGAAAAGTATATATACGTTATAAATATTTAATTATTAATTATGCTTAAAGCATAATGAAATTACATTTATTTATTAATGTTAATTATTTGATTATTATAATACTAATACGTGATTTACAAACGACGCTGATTGTCACAATAGAAATCCCTGTCTTTTGACTCATTCCTAGTGAATCTTCGTTCCTTGTCTAAATTCCATTCTTCGTTCTATCATCCTTTCTTGTTTCATTTCATCTATCTATTCTTATTTTGTGTTATTCATGTTTTGTTATCACAAGCGTTGAATGAATACTCATTTTGATGTGAATTGTGTAACAGGATTATGCCGCCAAAACAATTGACTGAGACTCAGTTACGTGCTATAGTAGCTGATCAATTTCAGGTATCTATGAATGCATTTATGGCAAATATGAATAATGGAGCCGGTGGATCTGGTGGAGCTAGTGGATCTGGTGGATCTGGTGGAGCTGGTGGATCCGGTGGAGCTGGTGGATCTGGTGGAGCTGGCGATACTGGAGCTGGCAATACTGGAGCTGGCAATACTGGAGCTGGCAATACTGGAGCTGGCGCTATGGAGCTGGCGCTACTGGAGCTGGTAATACTAGAGCTGGCAATGCTGGTGCTAGAACTGGTGATGCTGATAGACCAGTGATTCCTGAAAACAAGAACTGTAATTATACCTCGTTCATGAAATGCAAACCTCCAACTTTTAAGGGTACTGAAGGTGCTGTTGGGTTAATGCAATGGTTTGAGAAATTGGAATCTGTGTTTCGATTTAGTGGAAGTGAGGAAGGAGACAAGGTGATGTTTGCCTCTGCTACTCTTCAAGGGCGAGCATTAACTTGGTGGAATGGAAGAATGGCATCAATGGGTATGGATGCTGCTTATGCTACACCATGGGTTGAAGTAAGAAGGTGGATGACCGAGGAATTCTGTCCAAGGAGTGTTATTCAGAGGTTAGAACAGGAACTATATCAGCTGAGACTGAAGGGTACTGACATCGATGGATACACAAATAGATTCCATGAACTTGCTCTACTTTGTCCAAACAAAGTTAACCCAGAATACTTGAAGGTGGAGCAGTATATTCGAGGCTTACCTACCAACATCCGTGGTGATGTGACCTCATCTAAACCTGCCAATATTGATGAAGCTGTTCGTATGGCCTACCAACTAATGGGTCAAATCATCCAAGACAAGGCTGATGGTGTTTCTGAAGGTAGTAAAAGAAGAGCTGAAAATGATAGTGATGATCGTGGTGATAACCGTCAATCTCACAATAGGAATCAAAACCGAAGGAGGGGTAATGCTAATGCGACGACTGAAACTGCATCTGCTGACAAGGGAACTAGATGTCAACGCTGCAAGAAGTCTCATACTGGTGAATGTGCTAAGTGTGGGAAGTGCAACAAGTTAGGTCACAAGACTGAAGACTGTTGGGGACCAGGAAAGAAGGGAGTGACGTGTTTTAACTGCCAAGGTAAAGGACACATGAGGAACCAATGCCCTCAACCTCCAAAGAATGCACGTGGTGGAGATAACCAGGGAAAAGGTAGAGATAACCAGGGAAAAGCTTATCAGTTGGGTGAAGCCGATGCCAAGCAAAACCCGAAAGTTGTCACTGGTACGTTTTTACTGAACAACCGTTATGCTACAGCTTTATTTGATTCTGGTGCGGACAAAAGCTTTGTGTCTACAAGTTTTAGTACCTTAATTGATATCAAACCGGTCGAATTAGACGCGAGTTATGAGGTAGAACTAGCTGATGGTAAATTAGTAAGTACCAATCGTGCGCTCCTAGGATGTTCTCTTAATCTCTTGAACCGTATTTTCAAAATAGACTTGATGATTGTCGAATTGGGAAGTTTTGATATTATTATCGGAATGGATTGGTTATCCAAGTATAACGCGTCTATCTTGTGTGGAGAAAAGAAAGTTAGGATTCCCTTAGATGACAAGACCATGGTTATCGAAGGCGATCAACGTAATTCACGACTGAAAATCGTTTCGTGCATTAAGGCTCGTAAGTATATCGAAAGAGGTTGTGAGTTATACCTAGCTAAAGTATTGGAGAAGGAATCGAAGGAGAAACGTGCCGAAGATGTTCCAGTCATTCGTGACTTTCCTGAAGTGTTTCCAGAAGATTTGCATGGACTTCCGCCTACAAGGCAAGTAGAATTCCAAATTGACCTAATTCCTGGTGCTGCACCCGTGGCTCGTGCGCCATATCGTTTAGCACCATCCGAGCTGAAGGAGTTATCTGTGCAATTGCAAGAGCTATCTGATAAGGGTTTTATACGACCGAGTTCGTCACCTTGGGGAGCTCCTGTCTTATTCGTTAAGAAGAAAGATGGTTTGTTTCGTATGTGTATTAATTACCGAGAGCTGAATAAGCTAACAATCAAGAATCGTTATCCGCTTCCAAGAATTGATGATTTATTTGATCAACTTCAAGGTTCTCTTGTTTTCTCCAAGATTGATCTTCGTTCTGGTTACCATCAACTTCGCATACGTGAGGAAGATATTCCTATTACAGCGTTTAGAACTCGTTATGGTCATTATGAGTTTCTGGTTATGCCATTTGGTTTGACTAATGCACATGCTGTATTCATGGACTTAATGAATCGCATTTGTAAGCCGTATCTTGATAAATTCGTGATCGTTTTCATAGATGATATTCTAATCTACTCCAAGAGCAATGAAGAGCATGCCGAACACTTAAAGATTATCTTGAACTTGTTAAAGAACGAAAAGTTGTACGCTAAATTCTCAAAGTGTGATTTTTGGCTTAATTCTATACAATCTCTCGGACCTGTGATTGATAAAAGTGGAGTACATGTTGATCCTGCAAAGATCGAAGCCATCAAGAATTGGAGTGCTCCGACTACTCCAACTGAAGTACGACAATTTCTAGGTTTGGCTGGTTATTACTGAAGGTTTATTGAAGGATTCTCTTTGATATCGAAACCATTAACTAAGCTGACTCAGAAGAATAAACCATATGTGTGGGGCGATGATGAAGAAGAAGCTTTCCAAACCCTGAAGATGAAACTCTGTAGTGCGCCGATCTTATCGTTACCTGAAGAAAGTGAAGACTTTGTTGTCTATTGCGATGCATCTCTTCGAGGATACGGTGCTGTTCTTATGCAACGTGAAAAGGTGATTGCATATGCCTCTAGACAATTAAGGAAGAATGAGGAGAACTACACTACCCATGACTTGGAATTGGGCGCTGTGGTTTTTGCTCTGTGACTTTGGAGACATTATTTGTATGGCACGAAGTGTACAGTATTCACTGATCATAAAAGCCTACAATACATATTGGATCAAAAGGAGCTGAATATGAGGCAACGTCGATGGGTTGAACTCTTGAGTGATTACGACTGCGAAATTCGTTGTCATCCAGGAAAGGCGAACGTGGTAGCTGACGCGTTAAGTCGAAAGGAAAGGGAGAAACCGATTCGAGTGCATGCTTTGGTGGTGACAGTTCATAATGACTAGCCTGAGCAGATTCGAAACGCACAAATCAAAGCGTGCAAGAAGGAAAATATTGCAGCCGAAAGATTTAGAGGAGACGGTGAAACATTTGAGACGCGAGCCGATGGTATCAAATGTTTGAGAGGTCGAATCTAGTTACCATTATATGGTGGACTGAGAGACTTGATTATGTTAGAATCTCATAAGTCCAAGTATTCTATTCATCCTGGATCGGACAAAATGTACCAAGACTTGAAAAAGTTATACTGGTGGCCGAATATGAAAGCTGATATTGCAACATACGTCGCGAAATGCTTAACATGTGCAAAAGTGAAAGCTGAATATCAGAAGCCGTCAGGATTACTTGTCCAACCTGAAATTCCAATCTGGAAATGGGAGCGAATTACGATAGACTTCATCACAAAACTCCCAAGGACACCGTCTGGGTTCGATGCAATTTGGGTTATTGTCGATCGTTTAACTAAATCCGCTCATTTTATTCCAATCAACGAGAGGTTTGGTTTGTAGAAACTCGCCGTATATTTATCTGAAGGAAATCGTGTGCAAGCATGGTGTTCCTATTTCAATCATTTCTGATAGAGATAGTCGTTTTGCTTCTGGATTTTGGAGATCACTTCAAAAGTCATTAGGAACCAATTTGGATATGAGCACAGCCTATCATCCGCAAACTGATGGGCAAAGCGAAAGAACAATCCAAACTTTGGAGGATATGCTACGTGCATGTGTGATAGACTTTGGAAGTAGCTGGGATAAGCACTTACATTTGGCCGAATTCTCGTACAATAACAGTTATCACGCGAGTATTAAAGCTGCACCTTTTGAAGCACTTTATGGGAAAATATAGATCACCCGTTAGCTGGAGTGAGGTTGGAGATGCCCAACTCACTGGACCAGATTTTACTAGAGAGATAATAAGTGTGAAAACACTTATCCTTTTACCACTTATTTCCAATAATAACAAGACCAAAACGTGTATTTTATGTCGTAAAAGTTGGAATTATGGGTGGTTTGTGTTTTTATTATGTTTTAGGACCAAAATATGAAAAAGGAAGAAAACACGGGCTTTTATCAAAGAAAACGAGAAAAGACAAAGTCAAAAGATCAAGAGTGCTTAAAAGACGGATGTCCAAGACCTATTCTGAAGATTTATCGAAGAACAAGTCTAAAGACGGAAGTTTAATGAAGTCAAAGAACTCGAGTCTAAATAAATGAAGAAATGTTAAGACGAGTTTAATTAATCCCGAGACGACATCGAGAAAGACAAATGAATTAAATCGATTCGAGAAGAAAAAGAAAGAAGGAAGCACCACACATGCACTTCCCACTTCCCTATAAATACCCTCCTAATCACATTAGGAGGGTGGTTAGCTAGTTTTAGTTTTTTCATATTTTTCTTTCTTTCTAGTTTTAGAGAGAGAAAGTTTCCAACTTTCTCTCACTAAGTTTCATTTTTTTTAGGTTTGAATCACTCTTGTATTTGGATTTCATCAATCTAATTCAAGTTAAGCTTTTTGTTCTTTAATCTCTTTCTACCTTTCTTTATTTCACTTTGTTCTTAATCCGAAATTTCATGGTTGATCCGAATGGTTCTCGATTCGTATTGATTTTGGTGTTTCGTGATTAAAAGGTTAAGATTTCTTATTCTGCATAAGCT
The DNA here is from genome assembly GCA_025667525.1 of Glebionis coronaria. Taxonomy (NCBI): domain Eukaryota; kingdom Viridiplantae; phylum Streptophyta; class Magnoliopsida; order Asterales; family Asteraceae; genus Glebionis; species Glebionis coronaria. The sequence goes on along the minus strand of CM046875.1, from coordinate 527,548,201 downwards.
TTTGAACGTATAAGCTATAAGCTCTTCATGCTTATTGGCTTATTCGATTATTTGGCTTATTTACTTTTTAAGTTTTTCTAAAAGATTTATTGTTATTAAATCCGTTTTATGGAAGTTCGAATGTTTTAGATTTCAAAAGTTTTAGAATTCGTGCTTATTTACTCTTTTATAAGTTTAAAAATGCTTATTGGTTACTGCTTATTGGCTTGAGCTTATTTCCTTTTGTACGCCTTTGCCATCTTAGGAGGGTTTTACTTGGTCCCGATCTGATTACGATTGCATAGCTGCGATCTGGTTCCTTCCCTGGTACGATCCACGCCCACGATCACCTATTGCGATCTGGGGTGCGATCGGGTTTCTCCTCCCTGCTTTGATCGCATTGATTGCGATCGGTTTGTTACGATCCGGAACCACGATCAAAGACCACGATCACTCATTGCGATCGTGGTTGCGATCTGGTAGTACGATCGCCTCTCCCATCGTACTAGTGAGTACGATCGAGTCTCTTTTGTTGTAATCGCATTGAGTGCGATTGGTGGGTACGATCCCCATTGCGATCAGATTATGATGGTAAGTTACGATGGAAGGTTACGATGGAGTTGCGATGGAATGGTTGCGATCTGAGTGCGATCGCAGTGCACATTTATTTTAGTCTTTGTTCTATTTTCCTAAGTTTCAAATTTACTCTTTCCCACCTTTTGTCTTAGTATATTTTAAACATCTTTTCTAGTTTTAAATCATTTACATTTTAGTTTCCTAGGTTGCAAACTTTTATTTGTAGTTTAATTCTAAGATTTCCATTTTACTCAACGACAACTTTAATTACTTGCATTTAGTTTAAAAATTAGATAACTAAACCAAACCATTCTCTTGTTCACCAAAAGGAAATTGAGTCGCACTTTAGACTGGAAATCAGATCGAAAAGATTTGGGACTACGAATTTTGATACCTGGATAAAACCGGGTATTAAATGGCGCCGCTGCCGGCTCTTTTCGTTACGATTAACGGTTTCTAGTGAGAGACGCATTGAATTTTGGGATCCGTTCTTTGAACGTTATTTTCCTTGCTTCAAAAATTTTCAAAAACCCTAAAAAATATAAAATTCTTCAAAAATACAAAAACATTGAAAAATCATAAAAAGCAATTCTTTTCCAAAGGTTTGCACCAAAAAGATTATATAGATATTCTCTCTGTGTATTTTTCTTTTGCAGGTGTATGCGTACTAGATCTTCGAACTATTCTGAGCCCGAGACTCGTGACGATTTAGATATGGCTGGTGTTCATAACAACAATAATAACCCACCTCTACCCAATTTGAATAATAATAACAACAACAACAATGTCCCCCTACCTGATTTACGAACAATGGAGGAATTGTGTCAACCCACCATGAACGGACGCGGAGGCCCGATTGCGCCAATGCACATCACGGCTCAGGAGTTTTCGTGGAAGCATCACATGATCCAACAAGTGTAAACTAACCAATTTCGCGGAATTCCGGATGACGATGCCAACAAACACCTCGACAAATTCATTACCATCACCCAAAGCATGAAGTCCCCCGGTGTTTCTATGGATGACCTTCGCCTTCAACTATTTCCCCACTCGCTTTCTCACCATGCCGAAAAATGGTTTGACCGTCTCCCAAAGAATTCTATTCATACTTGGAATGACATGACTCAACGCTTTTTGTCGCGCTACTTCCCACCATCCATGGTCACAAGCCTTTGTAACCAAATTAGTGGATTCATGCAAGACAATGATGAATCGCTCTTTGATGCTTGGGAACGATACAATGATTTGATCGACCGCTGTCCAAATCACAACATGCTCCCCGTCACTCTCATTGATACTTTCTACAATGGTCTCACTTTTCGTGATCGTGACACGATCAATGCCACCGCCGGTGGTACTTTTATGAAAAGGAGACCGGAGGAGTGTAGAGAGTTGATTGAAAACATGACTACTCACCACAAGAATTGGGATTCATCCGCATCCTCAAGATCTAACTCGAGAGTCAATGTTTCTTCTACTACTTCCAATCCCGATATAACCGAACTTACCCAACAAGTCGCAGAGATGAACAAGAATTTCATGACCATGGCCACAAACCACTTTCAACAAGCTAAAGCCGTTTCTATTTCTTGTGACACATGTGGTGGTCCTCATTCCTACAATGATTGTCCTTCCACTCAAGGTAATTTTTCTGAAAACGTTAACGCGGCATACGGTACTTATCCCACGGGAGGCTATCAAGCTCGTCCTCAAGGAGACCGTAGCTTGCTAAGTTATCGTTCAAACAACTATCTTGCTCCACCCGGTTTCCCTCCTCCAAACCAAAACCAACAACAAAGCTATAACCGAAACAACCAATCCCAACCTCGTACTAACAATCAATATCAATCCCAAAGAAACCCATACCTAACTCAAGGAAATTCTCAAGCTTACCAAGCTCCACCTCTCAATCAACCGATGGCATTGAATCCAGACGTCGAGACGTTCATGAAGACTAATAGAGAGATGGTGACGAATCTTCAGAGTCAATTCGTCAACTTGAAGGGAGAAATGGCGAAACAAGGGAACGATATTCGAACCGAGCTAAGGAATGACATGGCAAAACAAAGCAATGAGAATCGTGCAGACATGAGAGACTCTTTCAGCACTCAAGCGCTTAACATACGTGATATGATCGGTTCGCTCTTCCAAGGTAATCAACCCTCTTCTTCGGGTACTCTTCCGAGTAACACCGTTGCGAACCCAAGAGGGGAGATGAAAGCAATCACCACCCGTAGTGGAAAAGGTTATACGGAACCCGAGCTTCCTACACCTCCACCCGTGATTGTGAACAAGGAAAAAGAGCAACTTTCCCCACCTCCTTTGCCTTCTACCCCCATTCCCCCACCACCCGTGGTTGTGAGTAATCCTACTCCCCTAAAGCCTTCTTCTTCACCCGATATACCTTATCCTTCAAGGTTGAGGAAAGAGAAGCAAAAGAGCAAGGATGATATTCAAGTTTCAAACTTTCTCAAAATGTTTAAACAATTGAATTTTAACATCTCCTTTGCTGAGGCTCTCGCTCACATGCCCAAATACGCGAAAATGTTTAAAGATCTTCTTAGTGACAAGGAGAAGCTTCTTGACATTGCTCAGACCCAACTTAATGAGAATTGCTCCGCCGTTCTCTTAAGGAAATTGCCAACCAAACTTGGTGATCCGGGTCGCTTCTTGATTCCTTGCAACTTCCCGGGAGTAGAGAATTGCATGGCCCTAGCCGATCTAGGTGCCAGTATAAACTTAATGCCTTTAAGTGTTTGGAAGCAATTATCTCTCCCCGAGCTTGTCCCCACCAAAATGACTTTGGAATTAGCTAACCGTACGGTTGCTTATCCAGTGGGGATAGCCGAAGACTTTTTCGTTGGCGTTGACAAATTCACCTTCCCGGCGGATTTTGTTGTCGTTGACTACGAGATGGATCCTCGTGTTCCATTAATCGTTGGACGTCCCTTCTTGAGGACCGGTCTCACTCTCATTGATGTAGCCGCGGGTGAAATAATCATGAGAGTTGGTGACGATAAAATTATCTTCAATATGGGTAAGATTTCTAAGCAACCTTATTCATATGAGAGTGTTAATGCTATTGATGTTCTCGATGAGGCTTGTGAAGAACATTTTCATGATGCTTGCAAAAGTACTCTCTCTTCTCTACCCAATGTTGAGACCGTTGCCTCATTCGCTCCATCATTGACTCCTTTTGGAGAAAGTGACTTGGATGATTTCTAAGCTAGCTTGGGTCCTCTCGATATTAAGTATGATGATTCTTCCACCGATTGGGATGAAGACATTCGTACTATTGAGAAACTTCTCAATGCTGACCCGTTTTCTACTCCTTCTCCTAAAGAGGTGACTAATGATGATCCATCATTAGTTACACCATATATTGAGAATCCTCCTACTCTTGAGCTTAAGGACCTACCTCCTCATCTAGAGTACGTTTTCCTTGAAGACAACACGAAGTTACCGGTCATCATCGCAAAGGCCTGAAAGAAGAAGAAAAATCCCGACTTATCGCCGTGTTGAAGAAACATAAAAGAGATATCGCTTGGAAAATCTCCGACATTCGCGGAATTGATCATCACTTTTGCACACATAAAATTCTCATGGAGGACGACTTTAAGCCCACAATTCAAAGCCAAAGAAGGGTAAATCCTAAAATCCATGACGTCATCAAAAAAGAGGTTATTAAACTTCTTGATGCGGGTATGATTTACCCTATTTCGGATTCACCATGGGTTAGTCCAGTCTATTGTGTGCCTAAGAAAGGTGGAATCACCGTTGTGCCCAATGCCAACAACGAGTTGATTCCGACACGTCTCGTTACTGGGTAGAGAGTTTGTATAGACAACCGCAAACTCAATGATGCCACGAGAAAGGATCATTTCCCTCTTCCTTTTATGGACCAAATGCTTGAACGTTTAGCGGGTAATGAATATTACTACTTTCTTGATGGTTTCTCGGGTTATTTCCAAATACCCATCGATCCCCAAGATCAAGAGAAGACAACATTCACTTATCCCTATGGCACATTTGCTTACAAAAGGATGCCTTTTGGCTTATGCAATGCCCCCCGGACTTTCCAAAGGTGCATGTTGGCTATCTTCCATGACATGGTTGAGCAAACCATGGAAGTCTTCATGGATGATTTCTCGGTCTTTGGGGATTCCTTCTCTTCTTGCCTTGCCAATTTGGAACGTATGCTTAAGCGGTTCGAAGACACTCGCCTTGTTCTGAATTGGGAAAGATGCCATTTTATGATAAAAGAAGGCATTGTGCTAGGACACAAAATCTCTAAAGCCGGTCTTGAAGTAGACCGTGCTAAAGTTGATGTCATAGCCAAATTACCTCCACCTTCAACCGTGAAGGGTGTGAGAAGTTTTCTGGGTCATGCGGGCTTCTATCGTCGATTCATTCAGTATTTCTCTAAAATCGCTCGCCCGATGACCCACCTCTTGGAAAAAGATACTCCTTTTATCTTTTCTAAAGAGTGTATCGAAGCCTTCCATCTTCTTAAGGATAAGCTAACTAAGGCACCGGTCTTGGTTACCCCTAATTGGAAGCTACCCTTTGAGTTGATCTGCGATGCTAGCGACTTTGCTATTGGTGCGGTTTTGGGCCAAAGAGTGAATAAACACTTACAACCAATCCATTATGCTAGCAAGACAATGACGGGGGCTCAATTGCATTATACGACAACCGAAAAAGAGATTTTAGCTGTTGTCTATGCTTTTGAAAAATTTCGCCCCTATCTTGTCCTGTCCACCACCATCGTGTATACCGACCATTCCGCGTTGAAGTACTTGTTAACTAGGCAAGATTCTAAGCCAAGACTTCTTCGTTGGGTTTTGCTTCTTCAAGAATTCAACATTGAAATTCTTGATAAAAAGGGAGCCGAAAACCTAGCAGCGGATCATCTGAGTAGACTTGAGGATCCATATCAAGGGGATCATCCGAACCAAGAGATCAATGACTCTTTTCCCCTTGAGACCTTGATGTCTATTCACTCCAATCTTGATGAAACCCAGTGGTTTGTGGACATTGCAAACTACTTAGCGGGTGGTATTCTCATCAAAGGGTTAACATCCCAAGAAAAGAAGAAGTTCTTTAAAGATGTTAAGACTTACTTCTGGGATGACCCTTATCTATTCAAACAATGTGCTGATCTGATCATTCGTCGATGTGTTGATGAACCGGTAGCTTTGCAAATCCTTGCTGCTTGCCATAAAGGACCCACTGGTGGTCACTTTGGTCCTAACTACACCGCTAAGAAAGTGTTTGACTCTGGATTCTATTGGCCCACCATTTATCGTGACGCTCGCGAAATGGTTAAGCATTGTGACGCTTGCCAACGCCAAGGCAAGATCACACATAAAGATGAGATGCCTCAAAATTTCATACAAGAATGTGAAATCTTTGACGTATGGGGCATCGACTTTATGGGGCCATTTCCATCCTCCAAAGGGAACAAGTACATCCTCGTAGCCGTTGACTACGTTTCTAAATGGGTTGAAGCTAAGGCTCTCCCAACGAACGATGCGAGGGTGGTTGTGAACTTTTTAAAGCAGCTTTTCGCTCGATTCGGCATTCCTCGTGCTATTATCAGTGACCGCGGGACTCATTTTTGCAATGATCAATTTGCTAGAGTCATGGCTAAGTATGGTGTTAATCATCGTCTTTCCACCGCCTATCATCCCCAAACCAATAGACAAGCCGAGATTTCCAACCGTGGATTGAAGCGAATTCTGGAGCGTACTGTGGGAGAGCATCGTGCCGCGTGGGCCGATAAGTTAGATGATGCTCTGTGGGCTTTCCGTACAGCTTATAAGACCCCGATTGGTTGTACACCGTATCGTCTTGTGTACGAGAAAGCATGCCACCTCCATATCGAGCTGGAACATAAGGCGTACTGGACCTTGAAGTGGGCTAACTTCGACATCAACAAAGCCGGTGATCTTCACAAGATTCAACTCAACGAGCTCAACGAACTGAGGAATGAAGCTTACGAGAACTCACTCGTCTACAAGGAGAAGACCAAGATCATTCATGACGCAAGGATTAAGAACCGAGAGTTCCACGTTGGTGATCAAGTCTTACTTTTTAACTCTCGGTTGAAGATCTTCTCTAGCAAGTTGAAGAGCCGCTGGTCTGGTCCATTCACCGTCACCAAAGTCTTTCCATATGGGACCATTGAGCTTTCTCAGCCAAATGGGCCTAATTTCAAGGTGAATGGCCAGCGTTTGAAGCTGTACTTTGGTGAGGACATTAATAAGTGTGTAAACACTTATCCTTTTGCCACTAAAATCAAGGAAAAACAAGACCGAATCATGTGATTATTATCATAAATGTCGGAATTACGCGTGGTTTTGTATTTTTGTGTTAAAATAGGTACGAATGATCAAAAGAAGAGAAAACACGGGATTTCACGGTCAAAAGTTGAAGAAAAGTCCAAAAAAAAGACGAAGACGAAGTCAAATACCAAAAGTGTGCCCAAGTTCACGTAAACCGACACGGTTTTGAAGATAATTTCAAGAAAACCGAAATCGAGCTCGATTTAGTGGATTAAATCATTTACGAAGATAATCAAGACAAGTGGGTCCCACATTCGGGTTAATGGGCTCAATGGCCCATTTGAAATTCTATTTTGCTTATTAAAAGTACTTGGCCCAATTAAGCCCTAATCAAACAAATGGAAGAATTAAATGGGCCAAAGCCCATTTTGGCTTGTTTAAATTAAGGAGACGGAAGAATTAAATGGGCCAAGCCCAGTTTTCTAATCAAATGGGAGGAGTAATATGAAATTTGGGTCAAAGCCCATTTCATAATAAAGATAGAACGAATAATTTGCTAGTTTTGGTCAAAATTCACATTCCCCACTCTCCACACGTGTTCTTCACACCAACCCATCCCCACACACAATTACAATAATAAAACGCTTTTTTTCCAACTACCTCACACCCTTGTTTATTTTCGATACAACCAAGATAAATTCACTGCTCACCCTTTTCTCTCCCCAACACACCTCCATCTCCATTTTTACCCTTTTCTACACAGTTAAACTTCAAACCCTAATTATCATCACCCAAAAATTACTCAAAAGATTTTGGGGGTTTTTACCTCATTTGATAATTAACACAAATCCACTTAAATCCCCCAAAAAAAACGGAAGATCCACAAAGTGGTCCTCATTCTCTCTCCAACGTGGCAATCCGTGGGATCAAGCCCTTTTCATCCGTTTGATCAAAAGAGAAGAAAGAGAAGATTGGAAGAACGGCCAAGATTCAAGACCTTGGGCACCAAGGAAATGGTTTGAGGGTTTCTCCTATAAAAACCCCCTTTCACATGTATTAGAGGAAGCTTTCAATTATTTTTCAGTTTATTTTAATTAATTTAGGAGTAGATTTAAATTAGATTTATTTTTCAGTAAATTAGTTATAGATTTAATCTTGTATTTTCAATTTCCAGTCTTTGTAATTATTTTTATATTAATGAAAAAGTTAATTTTTCTTAATTTTCGTCCCATTTTAAATTTCTCTGTCGAAGCAGTATTAAATTTAATCTTGAATTTCTCTTGTTTATGTTACTGTTAATTCGATTATTTTAAAAAAAAATAAAAAAAATAAAAATAAAAAAAAATAATTACTGTTCGCAAGTTTACTGTTTGGTTCGAGTGGATTGATGTTCGAGAGACGAAAGAGGCGATTCGAAGGGGTGAGAGTCGTTCGATTCACAAAGTTCGCTCAGCGCGACACTTCGGCTCAACGGATTCATCTCAAGGTTCATTTTCTTTCTTTTATTTTTATAAGTTTTATTTAGATGAATTAAGTTATGAGAATCTGCTTATGGTTGTTTTTGGATTTAATGATATTTATCTGCTTAATCTGATTTTGTTTTGTTAATTTTGAATCCGATTATTATTATTTCGTCTAGGTATAAATCTGTTTTGGTTACTTTGATTTGTGTAGGATGTTTTAATATGCTTATTAGTCTTCTGCTTTTTGATTTTCAGCTTGTCATTTTGAGTATTATTCTTCTAGTACTATATGAGTTCCTGACTGCATTTAATTTAAGTAGTATAGTTTATAGCTTATTTGTTTGCCACTGTTTAGAATATCGTTTCTGTTTAGGATCTTTGCTTATTTAAGTTTGCTTATTTGAATCTGCTTATTATCTTATTTTTCAGCTTTTATTGCTTTTTGTTACTTTGTTATCTGCCTCTCTTAATTTGATTTCGTTTACTGCTACAATTCATCAGTACTTATTTTCTGTCTATTTTGATTGTCTATAATTATAGTCTAAAAAAAATATTAAGCAAAATTTTGGTCTGTCCTGGGGTTCGAACCCAGGACCCCTCGCTTAGCAGTCCAGAGCCCTAACCAACTCATCTAGTGGTCCTTTTGATTATTTCATTGCTTAGATTAATTAATATAGTTCTTTATATATAGTGGCAGTTTTTTTTATTAAACTAGTTTAATATAAGCTTTATTAGTTTTAATTTTAATTAAAAGGTTTTATCATTTAATTCAGTTTTTATAAAAAAATACAAAAAGACAAAAATAATATTTTATTTACTTTCTTTTATTTTCAAAATATTTTTATTTACTTTTATAACTTTTAATTTGTTTTCATTTTATTTTGTTCATTTAAAAAAGATTTCATTTAAAATTTACTTTTATTTTAAAATTGTTTTTATTTAAAAAGTTTGTTTTAGTTTTAAATTAGTATTAAATTTAAATTAGATTTGTTTCAAAATAAGTTTTTATTAAAATTAGCTTTAAATAGTTTTTTAAAATTATATAGTTTAGTTTAAATTACCAAAAAAAATTCTTTTCACCAAAAACAAAGTTGAGTCGTAACGTTAAACCAGAAATCAATTCGAGTCGAATCGAGGAACGATAAAAGTAATATAAAAAGGGTAAACAAAATCTCTTTTTCAAAATGGCGCCGCTGCCGCTTCGCTCGTACGATTGACGATTTTTCGTGAAGACGTTTGGATTTTGGGATCCGTTCGCTTTGAACGTTAATTTTCTTGCACAAAAAATCAAAAATACAAAAAAATCAAAAACATAAAATTACAAAAAATTAAAAAATCACAAAAGCAATTTCTTTCCTAAGAATTGCAACAAAAAAATTAAAAAAATCCAAAAGTAATACTTTTTCCTAAAAGTATTACACCAAAAATATTATGTATTAGTGTTAATTTTTAGTTCGATTTCTTTCGATTTTTCTTGTGTATATATTTTTCTAAAAAAATACAAAAATATTTTTATTTTATTAATATATATTACGTAGCATAATAATTATTGTTATTTTTGATTTGTTTCGACACTACCATGGATAATCGTCCGATTTGGGAAATCTTGCAAGAAGAGCATTATAAGATTATGTCCGAGGAGTGTTCGACTTGTGGTGGGCCTCATGCTTATTTTAATTGTGACAAAACTTATGAGGAGGTTTATTATAGTGATACTTATTTTGGCTCCCCTAGTTTTCCTACGACTAGTGACCCACCACAATATGATCAACGATTTTATGGGGAATTTCAAAATCAAGGGTTTTCAAATAATGAAGGTTTTTCAAATGAAGGCAATTTTCAAAACTATAATCAAGGGAGTATTTCACAAATGGATTTAATACTTAATAAACATGAGAAAATCATGGAAGAAATGCTAGAATCTACTAGACAAATGCAAGAGTCCACCGATAGGAAATTCATGATCATTTTAGAAACCTATCAAGATCAATTTGATATTGAGCCGTCTTTGAGTGATGATATTGAGGCTAACACCACTACTAGTAGTGATGTTCCCACTGTGGATCCTTCCATCTCTCCGCCAATAAAGGAGAGACAAGGCCCGGAGATTATCATGAGTTTTACTCACCCTCCGGTGTTGACACCCACGGATACTATTAGCTCACCTATTGAGGAAAATCCCGAGATTATTCTTGAGCCTCCATTACCCATTGATAACCTCATTTCTTTTATGACTCCTTCACCTACCCCTTCAAATGACTTTATGCTTTCTTCAAATCCTCTTAGCGAGACATGTTTTGAGAAACCAATTTTTGAGGAGTGTGAAGAACTTTATAATGAGTGCATAGAAGAAGAACCTATAAGTTGTCCTACACCTAAGAAGTTTGTAGATAGGGATGAGTTATCTTGTGATTCCGACTACATTTTTTATTCCTCGGGATCGGATGAGGATAATTCGCCTATTTTACCAAGACCGACTTTTGAAAACCATGATACTAATGATTTATCGGATTCTTTACTCCTTAGTGATGACTTTTATACCCCGAGTATCGAGAAATTCCATCACGAGGATGCTTTTTATGATCCCGTGTTATTGGATTTCTCGCATGAGCTTAATTGTGATCATGGTATTGATGAGAAGGCAAATGGAGTTTTAAAACTTGATATTGATATTGATTTTGAAAACTCGGATTTTGATAAATTCACATTTGCCTCTTCGCCAATTACTTTTGATTCTACCATCGATTCTCATCCGATTCTCGAGGAGTTACCTAATCAACACTCCTCTAATGAGAATTACGTTCACCACATTCGTGAGGATTTAACTTATCAACAAATCCCACAAATGAATGATGGTTTCGTACTTGATCGTGATCTCTTCGTGAGAATTTCTAAAATCCTCAATGAGGGGAACGACAAACCTTTGTTTGACGAGCCTATCTATGATAAAGAAATCAAAGAGATTCACGTTCATGAGGATGATTGCTTTGACCCGGGAGGTGACATTGACCATTCTTTGATTGATACCTTTACGGCTTTGCCGAATAGTGACCATCCATTGTCTTTGGGGGATGAGAATTTGTCTCCTTTACCCACCCCACCTCCCGTGGTTCACGACCTCACATACTTCTCGTATGTTGAGCGGACTTTTCTCCCATCCAAGACTTATCCTCCCGCCTCTCATTTATTATGTTCATCCGGGACCGAGGACAAGATCTTTGATCCCGGTATCACATTCGAGGCTTCCCCATGGACCATTTAATTCGGGGTCGAGTCAGGCTCGTGACTCGATTAACAAAAACAAGCGCTTCTCGGGAGGCAACCCGATTATCTATCTTTTATCTATTTTCTACAATAAGTGTAGGGGGGAGCCGTGTAGGTTGTTTGTTTTGTGTGTTGTGATTGTGTAGGTACATGTGCTTCAATGATCCACTTTTGGTACTTTTGACGTGACCCGTGTTCCCGTGTTTCCCGTGTACCCGGTTCCTTCGATAAGTTTTTGCTATTGTGATTCTATCTTGTATATAAATAAATGTAATCACTTTAGTTGTCCCTTCCTTAACTCGATTTTAAACAACGTACTCAATGTCCTAAGTGTAGGGGAGTTTATTCTCCCACATGCTTAAACATTAAGGACAATGTTTCTATTAAGTGTAGGGGGGATTTCTATCGAAATTTTAGTGGCCTTTTCCATTAATTTGACCCTATTTTACCAGAAAATTTAAAAAATTTTCAACGTTTTTCAAAATTTTGATCTATTTTGGCCTTGTAGTATTTTTCTTTTATTTTCTTTCTTTTTGTCATCGCATCTTATTTTTATTTTCCATTTTAAGAATAAAGTCAAAAATAAATAAATAAATAAAATGGTTTTTACAAGTTTAGATATCTTTGACATAGTAGGCCCGTCGTGAAATTTTGACTCAACCCGAGTTTACTTATACAAGTTTACTCTAGCTAGTATCCTTAACCATATGGACCTTAATTGGTTTATTAGGCTAAGCATCCACGAGTCTCATTCCTTGAGATTTTAAATTGTGGAGAACGAGAGATGATAGAGTTGATAATAAGTTTAAGGGTTAATTTTTGCTTATATGGTTTTTGTGGCTCTTTCTTCCCGCTTGTATATTTAAATTGCTTAATAAATGAGGATTTTTGTGGTGTCGATTCGATATCTTAACTCTTAGCCAAATCTTTATTCTCCTTGTAATTAAAGCATGAACACATTGAGGATGCCAGCGTTGTGGACTTCCGACTAAGGTGGCTCATAACCACTAAGTAGGAGGTATTCAGACCATGGGACCTCGGAATTTGGCCTACTATATTATATCATAAATAAGAAAGAATAAGATTAAAACATGACCTCAAGGAGCCTTAGGGTGTGGGGCATGTAGCACGAACCTTGTCATTAGAGCCTTAGGGTGTATGGCATGGTAAGTGTTGAATAAAAATTGATCAATAAAATCAATTCCCTCGTTTATCGTTCAAGGAGCCTTAGGGTGTGGACAATAGACGGGGAGCATTTTTACATCTTAAAGAGCCTAAGGGTATATGATGTGAATTTGCTAAACTCCACATAAAGTCTAAATGACTTTGGAGGAAATAATTAATAAGTAGTACTATTTGGCCAAATTTTGGGTCGGGGAATTTATTCCCCAAATCGTGTTAAATCATCCTTGATGTGGGCTTACTTTAGTGACAATGATTTTGAGGACGAGGTTAGGTTTTGAGTGTCGGGTTTGCACCGTTTTGCCTTCATTTTTGGAATAATAATTATCAAATAAGTCAAATGAGCCTACGGGTGAATGTCAATTAATAAAATCTAGAGATACTAAGTAGGAATTGGAGAAAGAGTTTACACAATTGTCTTATATAAGTGGTTTTAACCTAAGAACTTATGGTAAACAATGATCTCGTTTTTGAGCTTGGTATGGGGAACGTGAAACTTGAGGGTGATTAATATTCATGACAACAAAGCCCTAATTAAAGTCTTAGATTTCTTTACAAGTTTCTTCCATCAAATAATTTCCAAGTTAATAAATCCTTAATAACTTTTGTCTCTTTTAAAAGTTTTTATCTTATCGTCGTAGTAGTAGTAGTGATAATAATAAAGGCCGAGATGGGTTATTAATGAGAAAAATGTAACTTATGCTTTAAAATAATGCATTGCATGGGGTCATTGCAATGGTCAAGTGTAGGGGATTTAATAAGTGTGTAAACACTTATCCTTTTGCCACTAAAATCAAGGAAAAACAAGACCGAATCATGTGATTATTATCATAAATGTCGGAATTACGCGTGGTTTTGTATTTTTGTGTTAAAATAGGTACGAATGATCAAAAGAAGAGAAAACACGGGATTTCACGGTCAAAAGTTGAAGAAAAGTCCAAAAAAAGACGAAGACGAAGTCAAATACCAAAAGTGTGCCCAAGTTCACGTAAACCGACACGGTTTTGAAGATAATTTCAAGAAAACCGAAATCGAGCTCGATTTAGTGGATTAAATCATTTATGAAGATAATCAAGACAAGTGGGTCCCACATTCGGGTTAATGGGCTCAATGGCCCATTTGAAATTGTATTTTGCTTATTAAAAGTACTTGGCCCAATTAAGCCCTAATCAAACAAATGGAAGAATTAAATGGGCCAAAGCCCATTTTGGCTTGTTTAAATTAAGGAGACAGAAGAATTAAATGGGCCAAGCCCAGTTTTCTAATCAAATGGGAGGAGTAATATGAAATTTGGGTCAAAGCCCATTTCATAATAAAGATGGAACGAATAATTTGCTAGTTTTGGTCAAAATTCACATTCCCCACTCTCCACACGTGTTCTTCACACCAACCCATCCCCACACACAATTACAATAATAAAACGTTTTTTTTCCAACTACCCCACACCCTTGTTTATTTTCGATACAACCAAGATAAATTCACTACTCACCCTTTTCTCTCCCCAACACACCTCCATCTCCATTTTTACCCTTTTCTACACAGTTAAACTTCAAACCCTAATTATCATCACCCAAAAATTACTCAAAAGATTTTGGGGATTTTTACCTCATTTGATAATTAACACAAATCCACTTAAATCCCCCAAAAAAACGGAAGATCCACAAAGTGGTGCTCATTCTCTCTCCAACATGGCAATCCGTGGGATCAAGCCCTTTTCATCCGTTTGATCAAAAGAGAAGAAAGAGAAGATTGGAAGAACGGCCAAGATTCAAGACCTTGGGCACCAAGGAAATGGTTTGAGGGTTTCTCCTATAAAAACCCCCTTTCACATGTATTAGAGGAAGCTTTCAATTATTTTTCAGTTTATTTTAATTAGTTTAGGAGTAGATTTAAATTAGATTTATTTTTCAGTAAATTAATTATAGATTTAATCTTGTATTTTCAATTTCCAGTCTTTGTAATTATTTTTATATTAATGAAAAAGTTAATTTTTCTTAATTTTCGTCCCATTTTAAATTTCTCTGTCGAAGCAGTATTAAATTTAATCTTGAATTTCTCTTGTTTATGTTACTGTTAATTCGATTATTTAAAAAAAAAAAAAAAAATACTAATTACTGTTCGCAAGTTTACTGTTTGGTTCGAGTGGATTGATGTTCGAGAGACGAAAGAGGCGATTCGAAGGGGTGACAGTCGTTCAATTCGCAAAGTTCTCTCAGCGCGACACTTCGGCTCAACGGATTCATCTCAAGGTTCATTTTCTTTCTTTTATTTTTATAAGTTTTATTTAGATGAATTAAGTTATGAGAATCTGCTTATGGTTGTTTTTGGATTTAATGATATTTATCTGTTTAATCTGATTTTGTTTTGTTAATTTTGAATCCGATTATTATTATTTCGTCTAGGTATAAATCTGTTTTGGTTACTTTGATTTGTGTAGGATGTTTTAATATGCTTATTAGTCTTCTGCTTTTTGATTTTCAGCTTGTCATTTTGAGTATTATTCTTCTAGTACTATATGAGTTCCTGACTCCATTTAATTTAAGTAGTATAGTTTATAGCTTATTTGTTTGCCACTGGTTAGAATATCGTTTCTGTTTAGGATTTTTGCTTATTTAAGTTTGCTTATTTGAATCTGCTTATTATCTTATTTTTCAGCTTTTATTGCTTTTTGTTACTTTGTTATTTGCCTCTCTTAATTTGATTTCGTTTACTGCTACAATTCATCAGTACTTATTTTCTGTCTATTTTGATTGTCTATAATTATAGTCTAAAAAAAATATTAAGCAAAATTTTGGTTTGTCCTGGGGTTCGAACCCAGGACCCCTCGCTTAGCAGTCCAGAGCCCCAACCAACTCCACTAGTGGTCCTTTTGATTATTTCATTACTTAGATTAATTCATATAGTTCTTTATATATAGTGGCAGTTTTTTTTATTAAACTAGTTTAATATAAGCTTTATTAGTTTTAATTTTAATTAAAAGGTTTTATCATTTAATTCAGTTTTTATAAAAAAATACAAAAAGACAAAAATAATATTTTATTTACTTTCTTTTATTTTCAAAATATTTTTATTTACTTTTATAACTTTTAATTTGTTTTCATTTTATTTTGTTCATTTAAAAAAGATTTCATTTAAAATTTACTTTTATTTTAAAATTGTTTTTATTTAAAAAGTTTGTTTTAGTTTTAAATTAGTATTAAATTTAAATTAGATTTGTTTCAAAATAAGTTTTTATTAAAATTAGCTTTAAATAGTTTTTTAAAATTATATAGTTTAGTTTAAATTACCAAAAAAAATTCTTTTCACCAAAAACAAAGTTGAGTCGTAACGTTAAACCGGAAATCAATTCGAGTCGAATCGAGGAACGATAAAAGTAATATAAAAAGGGTAAACAAAATCTCTTTTTCAGACATCTCCCATGAGATGATTCCATCCCTCACCACGTTCCCCATGAACTAAATTGGGTCGAGTCAGGCTCGTGACTCGGTGAACAAAAACAAGCGCTTCTCGGGAGGCAACCCGTGATCTATCCTTTACTACTTTCATAATAAGTGTAGGGGGAGCCCCGTATGCGTTTGTTGTCTTGTTTCTTGTGCTGTGCAGGGATTAAAGCTTCAAAGATCCACTCTTGATGACATTTGACGAACCGTGCTCCCGTGTTCCCATCTTCCCGGTTCTATCCTAAACTCTTGTGATTCAATATTTCATATTTTATATGTTCACATTGAATTCACTTTAGTTGTCCTTTCCTTAGCAAGATTTAAACAAAGTGTACAATGTCATAAGTGTAGGAGAGTTTACTCCCACATGCTTAAACATTGAGGACAATGTTTATATCAAGTTTAGGGGGGACTTCTATCGAAGTAAGTGGCCTTTTCCATGAATTTGCCCTCATTTTAACCGGAAAATTTGATTTTTCGACATTTTTCAAAATTTTTAATCTATTTTGGCCTAGTTGTATAGTTGTATTTTCCTTTGTTATGGTTATTTTCTTTCCTTGCTAGAATAAATTTTAATAAAGTGGTTTTAAATTTTTCTTAGTCGTGAACATTTTGACTCAACCCGAGTTTACTTATCTAAGTTTACTCTATCTAGTATCCTTAACGTGTTTAAGTCAAGTTTTGCTAGGCTTTTATTTAGGGAGCTATAAAACGCGAAAGTCTTAACTCTCACAGGTTAAGAACAAGAACTTTTCGCAAGTTCCTATAATTGATCCTAGAGAGTTGTTTATCAAGGGAACTTTAAAATGCGAATTCTAAACTTGAAAAAGTCTAAGAATTTGCAAGATCCTATAGACGACTCGAAAACCCAAAACTTTGATTTAATAGGCTAAGCATCCACGAGTCTCATTCCTTGAGATTTTAAACTGTGGAGAACGATAGATGATAGAGTCAATTATAAGTTTGGTATTCTTTCGTGAATTTATGTGAGTTAATTATAAGCCTATTCTCCCTTCGCTTGTTAATAAATTTATCTGCAATAAATAAGGTTGTACGATTTAAAAGGTTACTTAGCTTCTAGCCCAAGATCGTTTAAAAGTTGCTCGGTATTAATTAGAGTTCATAGCCAAGGCATAACTTATTGAAGCGGGATGCGAAGATTGGCGAGTCCGAAAAGGCCCTAACAAGGCATGAGGGCTACATTTTGTTGCTAAAGATCCAAAAGTGATGTGAAGAATCATTTATCGAAAAACAATATGAAGGATCGAGACACACGACGAAAAGCAAAAACTCCCCAAAAGATCCTGGAGAAGTCTATCCAAAAAGGCCCTAACAAGGTATGAGGATAAATAGATCCAAGTCCTAAAAGGAGGCGGATCGTTGTATATCAAAGTCCAAAACAAATATTGGAGAAAAATGAAGAAGTCGTGGTCCAAGTATGAAGAATCTCTCAAAAAGTTCAAGTGAAGAAATTCCTATTATGAAGAGAAGACCATTATTTCATGAACGTATCTCGAGATTTGAAGTATAAAGTCGCTGCCAAATATCGGTCCGAGAAAGGTCTCAAATCGTGAAGCAAGTTATGCCAAGATATGAACTTTAAGAGGTCCCGAGAAGCAGTTTTAAAAGATTTTGTCCTTTAGCTAACTATTGATTAAATCGTCCCACTTTATTTTCGGCCTAAATAACTATAGAAATAAGTCAAACAATGCATCCTCGTGATCATTTAAGACAAAAATAAAATATAAGAGATACACCTAGGAATAAGGGAGTCTAAGTGAATAATTGGCCCACATGAATTCGTGTTAGTCTGCTAACTTATAATAACAATGATCTCGTTTTTAAGCTTTATATGGGGAATATGAAACTTGAGGATGATAAACGTTCATGGCAGCCAAAACCCAATGTAAGTATTTGATTTCTTTACTTGTTTCTATAATTTTATTTTTCTTTGATGTTTAGTATTTAATAAAGGCCAAGGTGGATTATTTATGATGGAAGATGTAAACCGTGCTTTAGAAGTAATGCATTGCATGAGGGCATTGCAATGGTCAAGTGTAGGGGATTTAATAAATGTGAAAACACTTATCCTTTTACCACTTATTTCCAATAATAACAAGACCAAAACGTGTATTTTATGTCGTACAAGTCGGAATTATGCGTGGTTTGTGTTTTTATTGTGTTTTATGACCAAAAGATGAAAAAGGAAGAAAACACGGGCTTTCACGGGCTTTTATCGAAGAAAACGAGAAAAGACAAAGTCAAAAGATCAGGAGTGCTTAAAAGACGGATGTCCAAGACCTATTCTGAAGATTTATCGAAGAACAAGTCTAAAGACGGAAGTTAAATGAAGTCAAAGAACTCGAGTCTAAATAAATGAAGAAATGTTAAGACGAGTTTAATTAATCCCGAGACGACATCGAGAAAGACAAATGAATTAAATCGAGTCGAGAATAAAAAGAAAGAAGGAAGCACCACACATGCACTTGTCACTTCCCTATAAATACCCTCCTAATCACATTAGGAGGGTGGTTAGCTAGTTTTAGTTTTTTCATATTTTTCTTTCTTTCTAGTTTTAGTGAGAGAAAGTTTCCAACTTTCTCTCACTAAGTTTCATTTTTTTTAGGTTTGAATCACTCTTGTATTTGGATTTCATCAATCTAATTCAAATTAAGCTTTTTGTTCTTTAATCTCTTTCTACCTTTCTTTATTCACTTTGTTCTTAATCCGAAATTTCATGGTTGATCCAAATGGTTCTCGATTCGTATTGATTTTGGTGTTTCGTGATTAAAAGGTTAAGCTTTCTTATTCTGCATAAGCTTTTGAACGTATAAGCTATAAGCTCTTCATGCTTATTGGCTTATTCGATTATTTGGCTTATTTACTTTTTAAGTTTTTCTAAAAGATTTATTGTTCTTAAATCCGTTTTATGGAAGTTCGAATGTTTTAGATTTCAAAAGTTTTAGAATTCGTGCTTATTTACTCTTTTATAAGTTTGAAAATGCTTATTGGTTACTGCTTATTGGCTTGAGCTTATTTCCTTTTGGACGCCTTTTCCATCTTAGGAGGGTTTTACTTGGTCCCGATTTGATTACGATTGCATAGCTGCGATCTGGTTCCTTCCCTGGTACGATCCACGCCCACGATCACCTATTGCGATCTGGGGTGCGATCGGGTTTCTCCTCCCTGCTTTGATCGCATTGATTGCGATCGGTTTGTTACGATCCGGAACCACGATCAAAGACCACGATCACTCATTGCGATCGTGGTTGTGATCTGGTAGTACGATCGCCTCTCCCATCGTACTAGTGAGTACGATCGAGTCTCTTTTGTTGTAATCGCATTGAGTGCGATTGGTGGGTACGATCTCCATTGCAATCAGATTACGATGGTAAGTTACGATGGAAGGTTACGATGGAGTTGCGATGGAATGGTTGCGATCTGTGTGCGATCGCAGTGCGCATTTATTTTAGTCTTTGTTCTATTTTCCTAAGTTTCAAATTTACTCTTTCCCACCTTTTGTCTTAGTATATTTTAAACATCTTTTCTAGTTTTAAATCATTTACATTTTAGTTTCCTAGGTTGCAAACTTTTATTTGTAGTTTAATTCTAAGATTTCCATTTTACTCAACGACAACTTTAATTACTTGCATTTAGTTTAAAAATTAGATAACTAAACCAAACCATTCTCTTGTTCACCAAAAGGAAATTGAGTCGCACTTTAGACTGGAAATGAATTCGAAAAGATTTGGGACTACGAATTTTGATACCTGGATAAAACCGGGTATTAAGAGACGACGGATATGATTGTGCAAATCAAGAATAGGTTGTTGTCTGCGCGAAGCTGACAGAAGAGTTATGCGGATGTGAGAAGAAAACCATTGGAGTTTAGTGTGGGAGATAAGGTTATGCTAAAGGTATCACCATGGAAAGGTGTTGTACGATTTGGATAACGTGGGAAGTTGAGTCCTCGTTATATCGGACCATTCAAGGTTACATCTAGAGTAGGACCCGTGGCATACCAACTTGAACTACCACAAGAACTGTATGGGATTCATAACACTTTTCATGTGTCGAATCTGAAGAAGTGTTTATCCGATGAAGAACTCATTATACCGTTAGACGAGGTTAAGGTTGATAAAAAGTTGCACTTTATCGAAGAACCAATCGAGATCATGGATCGCGAGGTCAAGCAACTGAAGCAAAGCCGAATACCTATTGTCAAAGTTTGATGGAACTCTCGGAGAGGACCGGAGTATACTTGGGAACGAGAAGACCAAATGTGGAAGAATTACCCTCATCTCTTTGATTTCAACAAGCGATCGGGCAAGAACGCGAGTTGATCTTCGAGGGCGAAGATCCTAATTTGGTGGGGATGATGTGACAACCCGTCAATTTCAGGTCGTTATTTAAATCTCGACTATTACGTATTACGTGTTTACTTTAATGAGAATTTAAAATTTATCGATTAACCGAGAAGGTTATGACTTGAAACTAGCGTAAAAATGTCGATTAAATGAAAACCGACAAGGAATATGTTAGGTATCGATATTATATTCTCAAATAATCATAAAAATGATTTTTATTATATTTAATCTTTATTTCTCGTGTTTTACATTTTAGCGAATGACGATAACTATTAGTGATCGCGATACCGACGGATGCCCAAAAATTTACGTTTTATTATCGAATGTCTCGATATTTAATATTTTCGATGTTTTCGATTTAATTGCGTTTTAAGTCGTGTCGAAGCTTTATTATTATTTTTATGAAGCGTTTTAACTTTCGAAAAGTATTTTTACGAAACCCGAGCCCCGTAAATATTTTCAAAATTTAAAATTTACATTTTCTACCTTGTAAACTATTTACTTGCATTTTGTACCAAAACTATGCCTAAATAACAAAATCTATCCTACCTTTGGACTATTTAAGGAAATTCCACTAACCATTTTTATTTAAAAATTTATTTTAACAAAAAAATCACTCATCTCTCTCTCTTTCCCTTTGTTGGCCGTCCACCCTCAAACCAAATACCCTTCAAAAATTTTTGATCCACTTTGAATCAAGCAAATCTAAAAGAAGTCACATCCTAGAAATTTCAAGAGCTTCAATTTGGTATAAAAATTTCCCACATGCATCCACTAAATTTTTATTTTCATATTTTGATGAAGAACATCATGTTTGATCCATTTCTATGGCTATGTATGTTGTTAATATTATTATATTCATAGTGGGATGATGTTGCATGTATGATTTCTTTATATTTGATTTTTATTTTATTAAATTTGAGGATGTTGGGAGTTAGTTAGATGTGTTAGTATGATATTAGGATGATATTAGGACCATAGGAATTGTTAGAATGAGTTGAAAATTTGATTTGGTATGATTTTTAGATGGTCAATTTTAGGCAGTAACTCTAAGGACATTTTTGAATTACTTACTTTAATAAACTTGTTAAACTAATAGGATAGGGTCATAGAGAATTTCGTTAGCTTAGATTTGAGCTAAAGTAGAGCTTCTAGCTCCAAACGAGCGAAAAGTTATGCTAGTTTTAGTATATGTGTACCGGGAGACGGGTATCGGCACAATCCGAAAATTGTTGTCGATATTTGGATCGAATCTTGGGGACTATAAAATGAGTTTTAAAAATGTTCAAGGACTGCTGTAAGTTTTTAAACCTCAGGTCATGAGTCTATTTTCAAACCCGAGTGTCGGTTTTGCAAACGGAATTGTTTAGATAAGTCAAAATGGTTTTACAAGTCAAAGGCGTAAAACTGTCCGGTTTTGATAACACGAAGGTGTGTCGGGCAGAAGGTCTTAGAAGTAATATTTTTGAATGAAACTTAAACTGAGTCTTATTCATATTATGTGTGAGTTTGTCACCAAGTTTCGTCGAAATCGGACAAGTCTAGATAGGTTAGATTGGTGTGTACATTTGGAGTGTACATGCTGATTGGTATTTTGGACACGTAGTTCAATACTTGTGTGGCGTGAGTTGAGTATTCACTATTGGACATGGTGACTTAATCAAGTGTTAAGTCATTATATAAATGACTTAGTTACTGGTCCGAGGGAAGTAAAATGATGGTTTGACTTGCGTTGACTTGGCGTCTTATGACGGGTCAATGTCGAGAGTGCAAGTGTTTAAAAGAATAGTGTTGAATAAAATGGTATAGAAGTATACTTATATTTTTAATTTTTCGGCATTTTCATGGTTATATGAAATTGAGTTTCGTATTATTTATACTTGAGTCGTTTATTAACGAACGCGCCTTATTTGGTAGGTTGCGGTCTTCGTGTTTAACGGGCATCACAAATCGTCAGCGATCGTCACATTACTACTATCGTACCAAGGTGAGTCTATAGCCTCGCTTTTAACATGTTTACTTGTTTTATAAAACCCACGAGGGGGATAACATGCTTGTTTTATTGAAAATAAAGGGTACAACGAGAAGTTGTGGAAACCCTATTTTACTTGAAAAGCATTTATTATAAATGAAGGGTACAACGAGAAGTTGTGGTAAACCCTCTTACTTTTAAAAATTGAACACAAAGGACCCGATTGTATGCTTAGATGAAAGTTGTTATAGAAGTTTGTTTAGCCTGAAAAGACCCATGAATCATGAATTGTTAATCGAAAGGAACATTAATACTATGGATAGATCTATCGGGGTGACACCCAGTCCGGTCGCGACTAGCTATCGCGTGGTGTTGTGATGCACCAGTAATGAAACATCGGATGCAATTGTATAAGAGAAATATACGCACTTGGCTGGGTGTGTTGGGCTGAAATAATATATGTTAACGTTCAATGTCACGAGACTTATGAAATAACAACGATAATTATGTCTGATCCACATGATTGTCAACCACGGAAGGTTTATTCAGAATACTTGTGTTCGTTTATTTAATTTAAACTCTATAGATTCACTCAGCATTTTTGTTGACTTTATAGCAAGTTTTATCTCAGGTCCATGAAGAAGGCACTCAATGGAGGCGGTTTTATGCAGCTTGCTTAATTAAAATGTTTTGGCCCGCTTTTCTAAACTATGTCCATTCTAGGAAACTTATATCGTTTGGTTGGTTGTGTGAACTTTAAAACTATTTGGGACCGTGTGTGAACTGTTTTATCTTTAAACAAATGAATGGATGTATGTTTTATCAAAACGACTCATTTTGAGGCGTTTTCTATGATATTGAGGTTGAACCATGACAGTAACACCCAATGACTCTTCCGCTGCTATGACCCGAAATTGGGGGTGTTACAATCTGCGCGACCACCGTTCTATACATATAGCACCATGGTGAAACAATTATCCGCCATTACTTCAACCTTGACCATAGAGGAACTAGACCAATTCACCAGAGAGTTCTATATACCTAACTATCTACACCCAGAAGTTCCTAACCCTCGACATAATATATGCCAGGCCCCACCGGGAAAGATAGGGGTGTACACCCGGTTCTTCGACCACGCAAACCAGCGTATACCCATGTCACGCTTCCTTCTTAGCGTGTTGATGAATTATGAGACCCACATCTCTCAATTGCATTGCATAGGGGATGCAAAACTCAGATTAACAAGTGGTATCAGAGCTTGTTGAGAAACATATCTTCTAAGTATAAAGAATATCTTCACAATATTCTTCATACTTATCTTCATTCTCTAGAATCTTCTGAAGATCTATACATCTTCAATAAGACTAAAGGTACTTGCGTAGGCTAGGGTTAATGGTACATAGATTGCACTAGCGGTACTTGGATTGGACTAGCGGTACTTACAAGTACTTTTAGTTTTGTTATCGTCAAATCTTAATTCCCGACATATTACACATGTGTAATAGTATAGGTTTGATGTATTTGGTATAATGAATACCTTGTTAGAATAGTAATATTGGTGTTCTTATTATTATTCTGCTGTGTATACAATATTACTATGTCCCTAGTTCAAAGGTCTAAACAACCTAGAGTTCTAACGATCCTAGTAAGTCTGGTTCCAAATCAGATTTAACAATGTCAAGTACCGTCAGTGTAATTTAAGTACTGTTAGTATTATGCAAGTATCGTTAGTGTTAACGCGGTACATAGTAAGTACTGCTACTTATAAAGTAAGTACTGCTATATTGATTAGGACGAATATATCTTTGTATAAGATATGTCATAGTTATAGTTAGAGTATATCTTATGTGATATACTTAAATAGTTAGAATATTGATAATATATCGTCTATGATATAGTTATCTTTATAGAATATTCTAAGGTTTCTAGGGTTCCTTACTCCATAAAAGGAACATAGGTACAATGTCATTCATGTACCTCATTCAAGTCGATTAATAAGAGAATCGAATAGTTAAAAGTAATTATGTTCTTCTGTGCTTTATAAGTTAGATTCCGCATAACTTATTTAGTTTGAGTAAGAGTTATCAAAGTGTTTTAGTTTGATTACAAACTACTATACTAGTTCTTAACAGAATATATATCCAATCAAAGGGATCAACAAGTGGTATCAGAGCTTGTTGAGAAACTCTAAAAAAGAAGAACACAACCCCAAACACTCCAGTCACACCAAAACTCAATGTCTCAACCAGAAGGTGATGATGCCCACTTTGATGATGTTCAAGACCCTGATCTATACCACAGGGACAACCACAAGTTGTGCATCCTGCACCAGTACAAGGTGTTCAAGCTGTGAATGCTATAGCTACCTCTACAACAACACCTTCTCATACTCTATCTGCTGTTAAACTCCCAGTTCTCAAAGGTGACAATTATGAGACATGGGCTATGCAGATGGAACATTACTTGAATCACACTGTGTCGCAAGTTATCAAGAATGGGAACACACCTAAGAAGCTACACTGGTTGTTAGACGGTACATGCTATGCTTTACCTGCTGTGACTGCTGATGAGGTACAAGCAGAGATCAGAGAGAGAAAAGCCAGACCTGCTTTGCTATGGCTCTTTCAGAAGACATCTTACCAAGCTTTCATCATTATAAGGATGCTAAAGCTATATGGGATGCTATAAAACTTAGATTTGGAGGTAATGACAAATCTAAGAAGATAAAGAAGATTGTTCTTAAGCAAGAATTTGATAACATCTCAATTACTAGTATAGAGGGAATACATGGTGGCTATGGAAGGTTCAGTAAGCTGCTTATTCAATCGGCAGCTTATGGACAAGTAATTCCTAATGAAGAAGCTAATCTAAAATTCTTAAGAAGTGTTCCACCAGAGTGGAAAGCAATGGCCATGCACTTCATCACAAGAGATGATCTGGAAACAATTCCTTTTGATTATCTAAACAACAATCTTAGAGCATACGAGATGGATGTGAAAGGAACTAAAGTAATTAAAGCAGCGACTACTATAAAGTCTAACTTGGCTTTTATGTCAGATGGAAACAGCGGTACTTATTTTCATAATACCACTAGTGGATCAAACAGCGGTACATACTTCACAAATACCGCTGGAGGACTTACAAGCAATACTTACCCACAAAGTATTGAAAGCAGCCCCATAGTCTCTCAAAATCCACATGGAAGGTCTTCACCATTGTTTAGTGACAATGATGCCTTCTCATTCTTCGCTAGACAAGACAACAGGCCAAGATTAACTCTTAATGACTTGTTCCAAATGGATGATGCTGATGTCGAAGAGATGGATCTTAAATGGCAAGCTGCTATGATGTCAGTAAGATCTAATAGGTTTTTCAAGAAGACTGGAAGAAATATGACTGTTGATCCTAATGAGCCATTAGGATATGATAAGTCCAAAGTTGAATGCTATAACTGTGGAAGGAGTGGACACTTTGCAAGAGAATGCTCTAGAGACAAAGTTGAGAGTAGCAGTCAGAAGTCCAAGCATAACTATAGAACCAGTCCAAGAATAACTGAAAGTTTTCCAAAAGGAAACAACAGGAGTCCTAAAGGAACCAAAGCATTGATAACTGTAGATGGAGTGGTGAACTGGGCTAAAGATGAAGAAGAAGAAGAAGAAGAGCTTGATCTAATGGCTCTCTCACATGAAGATACTGAGGTACATCCTTGTTCTAAAGACTGTGTTCTTAAATTTAATAGCTTAAAAGTAGAACTAGAGGAACAGTATCAAAAGGTTAACACATGCACTGTAGAATTAAATGCTTTTAAACAGGGTGTTGTTAAATTAGAAGACAATATAGTTTTGTATAAAAAGGCTCAACAAAACTATGAAGAGAAAATAAGAATTTTAACTCTTCAAATGAGGGAAAAAGATGTGGAAATAAAATCTTTTGAAAGACAACTGCTAAAAGTGTCAACAGAAAATGAAGCTTTAAAAGCTAGTCTTTATAATGAAAGGGAAGTGATTAATCATTGGCAAAAATCCTCTAAAGGATTGGGAAAATTGATTAATTCACAAATGGGGTATTATGATAAATCAGGCCTAGGATATATTGAGGACCAACCTGGGATAACTTTAACTAACAAGGACTTATCAAAATGGATTTTTGATAGTTCTAGTGAGGTAGATAATACACCTGAAAATGATAGATATGCTGAAGGAATGAAAGCAGTTCCTCCACCACTATCCGGAATTTTCATGCCCTCTAGTAATGACACAAGTATAGAGTTAGAAGAACCAAAGGTTAAAAATACCTCAAACTCTAGTACTTTGTCCCAAGAAAAGACTGTTGTGACCAAAAACATTGTTTATCCACCTTTAATGAACAACTTTGTTTCTGAAGAATCTAAGTCTGGTTCTGCTCCCAAGCAAGTAAAAACTCCTAACAAGATATTGGAAAACAATATAAAACATGTTGGGAATAAATTATAGCCAATCTACTTGAGCGCTGACAAGAGTAAAACAAGCGTTGGCAGGAGCAAAACAAACGCTGACAGCTCAAGCGTTGACAAGATAAAGTCAAGCGTTGATACATTGAAGACAAGCACTGATAGGAAGATATACTCTACGCGTTTATTGTATTCTAGATTACTTCTAGTAAAGATAGGAACAACAATGTATTTTCTATATTTATCTTTACCTATAATAGCTGATACGTAGATTATTGTACAAGGCTTCTTATGTCTATAAAAGAAGACCTTTAGGTTAATGTTTGATATAAGTTTTCATACGTAAACTACTTTCATTGTAAGCAAGTTTGATACCATTAATCAAAGTGAAAGTTTGTTTATATCATTGTGTTCTTGTTTAAGTGTTAATTCCGCATAACACTTAGATTATCATAAACATATACAAAGGTTTCTCTAAGTGTATTACTTGATCTAATCTCGTATACATAAAGCTAAATCGATCTAAGTTTGGGATCAACAAGTGGTATCAGAGCTTGTTGAGGAACTTTTGATCTTAAAGAACATAAGAACCCTAAAAATAACCAAAACCCTAATTTTCTCAAGAACCCTAACAACATCATGTCAACTCCAGAAATAACCTCCTCCTCCTCACCTTTACCAAACATCAAGATTCCCATGCTTGCTGCAACCAACTTTGAATTGTGGAAATTCAACTTTGAACAATACCTGGGGATCTATGACTACACACTCTGGGAGATTATTGAATATGGAAACACATTCAATAAGGCTCAAAAGATTGCTAATGTTATTGCTGAAAGAACAGATGTTGCTGGATGTTCAGAAGCAGACAAGAAGGAAAAACCTGATGATGGTAGAGCTGTGTCTGCTGAAGACATAGCAAAGAAAAGAGTTGACATGAAAACCCTAAATATTCTGAAACTCTCTTTGGGACAAGAGAACCAACATAAATACAAAGGTTATAAATCTGCTAAGGACCTTTGGGCAGCTCTTGAAGTTGCATATGGTGGCAATGAAGATACTAAGGAAGAGAAGAAGAAGCAACTCATGCATGATTATGCTGTCTTCAAGGCTCAACCTAATGAAAAGCTCAGTAGTGTGAGAAGCAAATTGCTTGATATTACAAGTAATTTGTCCTTCATGGGGACACAACTTGGTGATGTTGACATCAATGCTACTTTTCTTAAAAGTCTTGGTGAGGCATGGAAGATTGAGGCAAGATCTATTCTTGCCAATAATACTCACAAAAGTTCCACGTTTGATGATATCTACAACAAACTGAGGCTGTTGGAAGATGAAACTCTTTTAGAGCATGGAAGTAAGTCCACCAGCAATAACATGGCCTTCTTTTCTCATAGTGAAGGTCAATTCAATCAGAAGGACTCTTACATGCATCCAGTTACTAGATCATCATGTGTCAGCGCTAGAACATGTCCTGTCAACGTCTCCTTTTCAGATGCTGACACATTCAAAAGTGACTCACCAAGAGTTAAACCTGCTGGTTTGGATCTGGATACTGTATGTGCTTATATTGCTTCTTTTCCCAATGGTTCAGTGATTACATATGAGGACCTTGAGCAGATAAGTGATGAGCACTTGGAAGAGATGGACATTAAGTGGAACATGGCTCTTGCTAGTATAAGAGCAAACAGGTGGAACAGAAGGTTTAAGAAGAAGACGACCTTCAATGCAAAGGACACAACTGGATTTGATAAATCCAAAGTTGAATGCTATAATTGTCATCGTATGGGGCACTTCATGAGGAAATGCAGATCTCCTAGAAGATCTGATGCTGGTAAACCCTCAAGTCAAATTGTTAAAGCTCAGGATCCTAAGGCCATGGTTGCAGTTCAAGGAATTGATGGGATGGGATTGGAGCTATCTGGCTAAGGATGTGGAAGAGGATAAAGCTTTGGTTGCTGAAATTGAAGAAGAAGAGCATGTTGAATATGCTCTCATGGCACACTCCTCCTTTTCATTTGATAATGAGGTATACGATGATGCTTTTTGTAGTAAAGGTTGTAGGTTAAATATTGAGAGACTTAACAAAGAGGTGTTAAGATTATTAGATGATATGAGTACTGAAAGATGCAAACTGTCTAATTACCAACTAGCTCTCATTGAAACTGAGAAAACAGTTTCTGAATACAAGAAAATGGAATTTGACTTAAAAGATAAAATAAATATCTTAAAACATGAGTTAAATGCTAGTATGGATATTAGAAACATCATGGAAAGGGTTAATGGTGAGTTACAGGCTAAATTAGATGAAGCCATTAAAAACAAAGATAATGTTGGCCTTAAAATCCAGAGATTTGATAAAGCAACACAAACCCTAGGAGAATGTGTGAGTAAACAAAGGGATCCTAAGGACATGACTGGGATTGGGATGGAAGACTACTCTGTGGTTCCACCACCAGCTGGTGACTTCTATGGTGTCCAACAAAAGGACCTATCTTGGACTGGTCTGCCAGAACTCCAAGAGGAGGAATTCATTCCTCCACCAAGAGTTGTCACCCAGTTGAAGAGTATCAACAAAAATTGACTGACCTGAATGAATGGAAGAAAGCTAACCCTACATTATTTGTTAAGGGTGGCTTGCTATATGAAAGTCCTATTGAGTCAACTCCCATTAAGGTTACTAACCCAATCACTGGTAAAGCTGTTGACCTTGGCTCAAACACTATTAGAAAACCTAGCATTAAGTATGCAGAGATGTATAGGAATACTAGGTCACCTAAGAGCCAAGTTAGCAATGATGGAACATGCTTATTCTCTTCTAGACCTAGGGTTGTGTCTAGAAAAGCCTGTTACACTTGTGGTAGCTTTTCACACTTGGCATATAAGTGTGTCAACGCTCCCAAAGTCAGCGCTGACAGGAACAAATTCAGCGCTGACAGGAACACAGTCAACGTTGTTAGAAAGTCAAACGTTGTCAGACCCAAACCTTGTGTGCAGCAAAGTCCACAAGTGATTAGACCTGCCCCATTCTTCACTAGAGGGTCTAACACTCATGGACAAACACCATTTCAAAAGACAAATACTTGGTCTAATAGGCAATGGGTTTCTGTAGCAAACCTTAGGTTCAACGCTGACAAGGGAAATTTCAGCGTTGACAAGACCAATTCCAACGCTGACAGAAACGTGACCAGACCTAAATATTTGCAACCACAGGGTAAGGGGTCTAAAGCTTCTTCAAGCTTAACATGGAGACCAAAGAAAGATCAAAACCCTAATGATAATGGGATTTCAATGACCTGCAACAGATTTAATTACATTTCAAAGGTCATTACAAAACCTATTGGGGTTAATTGGGTATTTCATCCTAAGAAGGATGAAAATGGGTTGTGGTGAGAACTAAGTCTGTTCTTATTGAACAACCAGCTGAATCCAAGTCTTCTAAGGCTTGGGTTCCCAAAGAAAACTAATTTGTTTTCTTTATGTGCATGGCATTCAAAAACAAGTCAATGATTTTGGATATTGGGATAGTGGATGCTCAAGGCACATGACAGGGAAGGAAGACTATCTGACGAACATCACTCCCATTAAAGATGGTGATAAGGTTTACTTTGGAGGCGGATATGGTACTATCACAGGCAAAGGAACCCTTCTCACCAAGAACTTACGTTTTGAGAACGTATTTCTAGTAAAAGAACTTGATTACAATCTTTTTAGTGTATCACAAGTTTGTGATAACAAAAATAAAGTTCTGTTTACTGATACTGAATGTTTGGTGTTAAGCAAGGATTATAAGATCCCTGATGAGAAATATATTGAATATAGAACACCTAGGCATAAAGACATATACAATGTGAATCTAAATAGGATTAGAATGAATAACAATATGTCTTGTTTTTATGCTAAAGCTTCAGTAGATGAGAGTAATTTGTGGTACAGGAGACTAGGGCACATAAATTTTAAGAATATAAATAGGCTTGTGAGACTTGGCTTGGTTGATGGTTTGCCTGAGAAGGCCTTCCACAATGACCACTCTTGTGTTGCATGTCTTAAAGGCAAGCAGCACAAGGTCTCATTCAAGTCCAAACATGTGCATTCTAGTTCTAGACCTCTTCACTTGCTTCATATGGACCTCTTTGGTCCAACCAATATAGAAAGTTTGAATGGTAAGTCATATTGCTTTGTTATCACAGATGACTTTTCTAGGTTTACTTGGACATTCTTTCTATCTATGAAGAGTGACACAACTGATATTTTAATTGATTTTATCACTCAGATTGAGAAGAAGTCTGGCAATGAAGTTAAAATGCTTAGGAGTGATAATGGTGGTGAATTTAGGAATAAAAAGTTAGATGAATTCTATGCCAGGAAAGGAATTACTAGGCAATTTAGTATTGCAAGAACCCCACAACAAAATGGGGTTGCTGAAAGGAAAAATAGAACCCTAATTGAAGCAGCCAGAACTATGTTGGCTGATGCTCATTTTCCTATAGCCTTTTGGGCTGAAGCTGTTAATACAGCTTGTTATGTTCAAAATAGAGCATTGGTCATCAAAATTCAGAAGAAAACACCTTATGAGTTACTTTGGGGTAGAAAACCTAATATTAGTTTTCTCAGACCTTTTGGTTGTCATGTAGTAGTTTTAGATACTAGTGATGCCTTAGGTAAATTTAGTGCAAAAGGTGATGAAGGCTACTTCATGGGGTATTCAGTGCAGAGCAAGGGATATAGGGTTTATCTTAAAGAGGAAAACGTATACTTGAAAGAGTACATGTTAGGTTTTTAGAGAATAAACCTAGTGATCCTGAAAGTGGTCTAAATTGGTTGTTTGACTTGGAACCTTTATCTAGAACTTTAAATTATATGCCTGTCACTAATCCAGACATTGTGAAGGTAACTTCAAATGTTGTGGAAGAACAAGTTGTTGATGTTTCAGGTACACAGGTTCATGAAAAGGTTGGATCACAAGCAGAGAAGTCATCTCCTATCCAAGAATATGTTACAATCCCCATTTGGACAGATGCTTTTGTTGCTGCTGCTGCTGGTGGTAAAGATAATGGTGGTCCCCAAATACCATCAGATACAAACATGCATGGTCCTTCAGGCGCTGACAAAGGCAAATCTAGCGCTGACAAGACCAATTCAGACGTTGATGGCTCAGACGTTGACAACAACAGTTCAAGCGTTGTTAGCCCAAGCGCTGGCAAACAAGATTCAGGCGTTGACAACACTTTTGCACATCTTTTCTCTTCCACTGTTGAACAAGGTGAACCTTCCAATTTATATGAAGAGGTTCATCCCCATGTAGATGAAAGAGAGTCTGATGAAGAAGATATTGGCAACATGGAGAATGAGGTTGAGGACACCAGACTTTTTGAAGGAGGAGTTCTCACTTCTACTATGAAGAATCACCCCACTTCTCAAATCATTGGGTTCTAAGAAACAAGAGAGATGAAAGAGGTATTGTAGTCAGAAACAAGGGATGGTTAGTGGCTCAGGGATATACACAAGAGGAGGGGATAGACTATGAGGAGGTATTTACACCAGTTGCAAGGATTGAAGCTATTAGGATCTTTTTAGCCTATGCATCCTGCATGGGCTTCACTGTCTATCAAATGGATGTCAAGAGTGCCTTCCTATATGGTACAATTGTTGAGGAGGTATATGTGATGCAACCTCCTGGTTTTGAGGATCCAGAGAATCCAGACAAGGTGTATAGAGTCAAAAAGGCTATGTATGGACTTCATCAAGCCCCTAGAGCATGGTATGGTACTTTGTCTGCTTACTTAGTGGACAATGGATTCAAGAGGGGCACCATAGATCAGACACTATTTACAAAGAAGAAAGGTAAGGATGTGTTGCTTGTTCAGGTCTATGTTGATGACATCATTTTTTGGTCTACTGATCCAAAGATGAGTGAGGATTTCTCCAAGCTGATGACTGACAAATTCAAGATGAGTGCTATGGGGGAGATGAACTTCTTTCTTGGTTTACACGTTCAACAGAAAGAAGATGGTATCTTCATCTCCTAGGATAAGTATGTGGCAGAAATCTTGAAGAAATTTGACTTTTTGAAGGAGGAGTTCTTACTTCCACTATGAAGAATCACCCCACTTCTCAAATTATTGGGGATATCATGACTCCTGTTCAGACAAGAAGATCTCATCAGAATCTTGGTGGATTTATTGCCAATATACACAAGAAGGTTGATACCCCTCTTGTTCAAGCATGTTTGTTTGTCTGTTTTCTGTCACAACAGGAACCCAAGAAGATTTTTGATGCTCTCAAAGAACCAAGTTGGGTGGAAGCAATGCAGGATGAGCTTCACCAATTTGCTATTCAGGATGTTTGGGAGCTGGTTGATTGTCCCAGGTATGTCAGACCTATTGGGACAAGATGGGTTCTTAGAAACAAGAAAGATGAAAGAGGCATTGTGGTCAGAAACAAGGCACGTTTAGTGGCTCAGGGATATACACAAGAGGAAGGGATAGACTATGAGGAGGTCTTTGCACCAGTTGCAAGGATTGAAGCTATAAGGATATTTCTAGCCTATGCTTCATGCATGGGTTTCATTGTCTATCAAATGGATGTGAAGAGTGCTTTCTTATATGGCACAATTGTTGAGGAGGTATATGTTATGCAGCCTCCTGGTTTTGAAGATCCATAGAATCCAGACAAGGTGTATAGAGTCAAGAAAGCTATGTATGGACTTCATCAAGCCCCAAGAGCATGGTATGGCACATTGTCCACTTATTTGGTGGAAAATAGATTTAAAAGGGGCACCATAGACCAGACATTATTTACAAAGAAGGCTGGTAAGGATGTCTTACTTGTTCAGGTTTATATTGATGATATCATCTTTGGCTCCACCAATCCAAAGATGAGTGAAGACTTTTCCAAGCTTATGACAGAAAAATTTTAGATGAGTGCAATGGGGGAGATGAACTTCTTTCTAGGGTTGCAAGTTTAGCAGAAAGAAGATGGTATCTTCATCTCTCAGGATAAATATGTGGCAGAGATCTTGAAGAAGTTTGGCTTTTCTCCACATGAAAAGAGGGCTACTACTCCTATGGATAGAGAGCACCCTTGGGGAAAGATTGGAGATGGGAAAGATGTTGATGTCAGGCACTATAGATCCATGATTGGATCATTGATGTACCTTACAGCCTCCAGACCTGACATCATGTTTGCTGTGTGTGCTTGTGCACGCCATCAAGTGACTCCCAAAGAATGTCACCTTTATGCTGTGAAGAGGATCTTTAGGTATCTAAGATGCTATCCTAGTCTTGGTTTGTGGTACCCAAAGGATTCACCATTGGACCTGATTGCATATTCAGATAGTGACTATGGAGGTGATAAATTTGATAGGAAATCCACAACTGGTGGATGTCAGTTTCTTAGGAGCAGGTTGATATCTTGGCAATGCAAGAAACAAACAGTGGTGGCTAATTCTACAACTGAAGCTGAGTATGTAGCTGCAGCTGGTTGTTGTGGACAAGTTTTGTGGATTCAGAACCAGTTGTTGGACTATGGGTATAATTTCATGCATACCAAGATATTTGTTGACAATAACAGCCCTTTATGCATCATTAAGAATCTTGTACATCATTCTAAAACTAAACACATAGAAATTAGACACCATTTTATAAGAGATTGTTTTGAAAAGGGTTTAATACAACCAGATAGGGTTGACACTGAGGAGAATGTGTCAGATTTACTAACTAAACCTTTTGATACTGGGAGGTTTCAATACTTGGTAACAAGTATTGGAATGATCAATCTCACATAATATGTGTTTTGGAGTCTTTTTGTAAAAGTATGTACAGGATAATGCATTGTTATTGGTCTGTTGATTTTCCACTATATTTTTCTAACACTGACAAAGGTTACTTGAACGTTGATAAGTGTTTTGGTAACGTTGTCAGCAATATATTTGTCTAACGCTGACAAATCTTCCCTCAACGCTGTCATGTGTTATCGGGGCTGATGAGATGGCATTTATACATGATCTCATCGTTCTTTTCGGGCTTTTAATGCACTAATATGTCATAAAATACCATATATATGCTTGTGTTTGTTTACTTGTGTATTTTAGGTACGGATATCGTGAAAAAGACAAAAAATCACAAGATACAAGGAAAAACGAACACGAGAAACGAAGCCGTACAAAGAACTGGACCCTAATCATGGAATTTTCATCAAATACCCTTGAAGACTTGAAGACAAAACAAGATTAATCCTCCAAGAATGAAGAAATGACACTTAAAACCCTTGTAATTACAAGTTTGGTCCCTTAAGTTTGTCAAAATTGCAAAAAGGTCCTTCAACTTTGAAGAAATGGCAAGAATAGTCCCTCAACAATTTCAAATTGCCAATAATGGTCCCTCATGAAGTGAAAGATACAAAGAAGACCTTGGAAGATCAACAATGTTCAAAATCAGCCCTTGCAATATTCAAAAGTGTCAAAAATAACCCTTGATAACCTTTTTATTAAGTTTGTGCCAAAAATGACAAAACATGAAAGTTGATACAAGCTTAATAAGGCGCTGATGGGTTTTTAAAGTGAAAAGACAAAAGAAAGGAAACACAAGGACCAAAAGTGTCAAGTGGAAACGTTTAAATCAAAAAAGGCGCCTAACAACTTTCTTCCCCTAATATCGGATCAAAAGGGGTAACTGTTCACTTTTTACACTCCCAGGTTTCACCTTCATTTTACTTGGGTAAAACCCAATTAACCTTGCACACGAGTAATTCACACATGCAGAAAACAAACCCACACCTAAAATCCCCAATCCCACGCCTTGTGGACCCTACCCCCAATTCCCTCTCAGCCAATCACATCATTCCTTTGGCTCCAAGGCAAATGACGTGTCCCCAATCAATGGATAAGATGTTTTGCTTCATCACAACGCAAAAAGGAACGGTGAA
Organism: Glebionis coronaria; assembly: GCA_025667525.1. Lineage (NCBI taxonomy): Eukaryota > Viridiplantae > Streptophyta > Magnoliopsida > Asterales > Asteraceae > Glebionis > Glebionis coronaria. The sequence goes on along the minus strand of CM046875.1, from coordinate 527,512,317 downwards.
GATCAAATTTGGACAAAAATCGTCTAGAAGCTTTTGAGGGCATTTTAGGATTTTTCTTGTATTAGGGTTAGTGTTTTTAGGGTTCTAGGTTCTTCTATAGAGCACTATAAAAGGAGACCCAAGCTGTGGTGATCCCTTTGTTCCAATTTCTCTTCAAAATTTTGTAATCCTTTTTAAGATAAAATAAAAGTTTGGTATTTGTTTGAAAACATTATAATTCCTTTTTATGTTTATTTGAAGTGGTGTTTACTGTTGAAGAGAGATTGAGTTCCATATTTTTTAAATTTGGTTAAGTAATATTGAGGTTTCAAGTTATTTCAAAGTTTCTGAAAATTGGAAGATTTTTGGTAAGGAATCTGTCCAAGGTTTTTGTGTTAAGAATTTCAAGTTATTGGTGTTTAGGAGTTTAGAAAACGTGTTTCAAAGGTTTGAAAAAGTTTTTAGAAGGATTAAGAAAGAAGAAAACAAAAATCAGTATTATATCATATTGCTTGTTTTTGTTTTCTTTGATTTGTGATAAACAGGGATTGAAGGTTGTTGATAATCAGTTCTGCACCAGCCCCAGCTGGTAGGGAGGTGGTTAAGCAACCACAAGGACCCTTGGATGTAAGGGTCCTTAGGTAAATTACTTTTACTCTTGAAAAAATTTCAGAAAAAGCAGTTTGTATGATCTTAGTTTATTTTGTGCTTTAGTGTGTTAAAAGGTGATTGATCTGTGTTCATTTAAGTTTTTATGCATGATTGATGCTTGTTGGATCAATTTGGAGTAAGTTTGTAAGGTTTTGATTTGTTAAAAGATGGTTTTCAGATTTTAAAAGGGTGTTTGGCTAAGCATTTTAGCAGGGTAAAATCCTTGTTGATTGATTTTCAAAAGTGTTAGAAGGTTTAAAAAGGATTAAGATAGGGTGTTAGTGAGTAGTAAGTTAATTTGGAACAAGTTTGGAGTAAGTTTGGTAAGTAAAAAGGAAAACATAGCTAAGAATCTGCTTATGCCCAAAACTGCTTGTGTTCAAGAATTTTAATGCTAAGAACTTGTAATCTGTTTAGATTTAGGGTGTTTCAGGTTTGCAGTCTGCTTGTGCATCATTGTGTGAAAGTGTGTGATTAATTTGGGTCTTGGAAGTTCATTGAGGTGCTTGGAATCTGCTTAACAGTCCATTAGACCCTAGGTTTTGCATCAGAAACTAGTTATAGCTTGTGCAGGCCTTGTTTTTGATCTTTTGGTTTGTTATTTGATTGCTCCTTGTGTGCCATTGACTCCTTGTGCTTAAACAAGCACAAGGGTGCCCCATTGCTCCCAAATCATCATTCAAATAAGCCCACAAGCCTAGTCCTCTTGGCTTGCATCACTCTTGGAAAAATCAGCAAACACAAGCAACTGCTTGTGTTCATTGTTTAAGTCTGGCACGTTTTGGATTATAATTTAGCTTAATCTTGGATAAAAAGTGTAACTGGTTGGTGATTAATAAGTTTAAAGGTTACTGATTGTTTTAAAATAAAAAAAAAATAAAAAGAGCAAAAAGGGGTTGCTAAGACTCGAACCCTGGTCTCCACACTCACACACATAACAAGTTACCATTGCGCCCTGGGGACTTTGACTGAGAGTTTTGGTTTCCATAGTTATTTAATACGTTTTGTCTTTCTAGTTAAATAAATAAGCCGTGGCTTATTTTACCATTTCTAGCTTATTTAATAAGCTTATTTTGTGTAGCTTATTTTTCCTAGGTCTTTAATAGGTTTATAGACTTTTCTGAATTGGTTTCAAATTTTTCCCATTATTTGTTTATTTTATAGAATTTATTTAATATACGTTTTTTATAAAGTCAATAAAAAATACCAAAAAGATTTTTAATTTTTAGGAAAAATAGTTTTTAGCTTTTTTAATATATAACTTGAGGTTTACATCTTATTTTGGTTTTATAAACTTTAATTTTTAATTTTATATTATTTTAAGGTTTTTTATAAACTTTAAAGATTTTTATAAAATTATTAAAAAGGGTTTAGGAGCTTAGATTTGGGTTTTTCTCTTAGTTATATTAATTAGGATTTTTAGAAATTTTTTTATTTCAAATTTTATAAACTTTTTATTTTTAGCAATATTTTAATATTATTTTAATATTAAAATTTCAAAATTTTATTTTTCTTTCTTTTTCATTTTTCTTAAGTTCTTTATCATTAATTAGGACTATTTCCATTTTTAGAATATTTTTATAGCTTTTAGATTTATTTTTATAATTATTTTTAGTTTAATTAGGTTTTAATCATTTTAAATCATTTTTAAGTTTTAAAAAATAGTTTTAATAGCTTTTAATTTTTAGAAAATTACTTTTTAGTCTTCTAATAATATAAGTTAAGTGATTATTCAATAAAATCATATTTTAGACATTTGAATTAGTTAAATTTAATTTTAGGGCTTTAATTAGCATTTAAAATTAATTATTTAATTAATAAAAGGTTTTAAAATATCTTTAGTGGATTTTTAACTTTATTTATATTATTTTAGACTTGTTTTAGTCTTTTTAATCTCTTCTTGATTTTGTTTTTGGTTTTAGTATAATAAATTTTTTAATTTGGGTAGTTTTTCACGGCTTTACGTTTTCATCGTAGTTTAATTTTCACGAAACCGTCTTTCCATCTTCTCAATATTAATCTCAAATAACTACAAATTAATTCACACACATATACCTCCTTGGGAAACGAACTTTCTCTTCTCTTTATTTGATTGAGGGTCATTAGTGCACGGTTTTCCTAAACCGTCGTACTTAATACTTTCCGCTATTTACGCTCTTTTCCTAAAGGGTAGTAAAAGGACTACAATCATTTTGGCGCCGCTGCCGGGGAGGTGTGTTGTGCTTTAATTCGGAAGCTTTTGTTTTTGATATTATCCATAATAGTATTTGTGTTAAGTGGAACTCCCTTAACACGTATTATCGGTTTTCTTGGTTTTTCTTTGTGAATATTATTAATATATTGTATTAAGTATCACAATCAAAATACAATATCTCCAAAAGTGTGAAAACACAACCTTAATTGGGATTTGATCTCCTAATTATTGTATTCGAATCTCAAACAAAAAGAAAAGGCAAAAATAGATAAATACTTTCGTGAAGCTCGATTTTGAAAGATACGAACTATAAGGTGGGTATAAGGCGGGTATTATAAAATATACCCTAAGGAAAAAGGCTCTTAAGTGCTTCGCGCCGCCTCGTTTCCCCGCTTGCTTGTGAGTATTTGATTTTGAAGGCTAATCGAGGGTTTTGCCGCCCAAAGTATTAATACGTATACTATATTTGCTTGGTTTCTTTGTGATTAAACCCTCTTGAACAATTTGGTTTTCACCAAAGTTCTAAAGTCATTAGAAGGCGTTCACTCCACGTGATCGTTTTCATTCCTTTGAGGCTTCTTTAATCAAGAGTTTGATTCGAGGAGAGATTTTGTAGATTGTTGTCTACGAAGATACACCAAAATCCAAAAAAATTAAATATCATCAAAAACACAAAAAAATTGAAAATCCACAAAACAACCAAAAAGAATCTTCTTTGCTCACCTCCCATTCTACGTGTAGTTTATGATCACTCGTAATCAAGCTAAACGAGCTCGTAAACGTCTTCAAAAGCAAGCAAATCAAGGATCGTTGATTGTTGAAGAACCTCCAATTGTTGAACCTATTATAGAACAAGAAGTCGTAATGGCTAATCGTACTATGATGGAGTTGCTACAAGCACCCACCGAGGGTTTTGGAGAGGCCATTGTTATTCCCGCCATCCTTGCGGAGAATTTCGAGATTAAGACGGGTTTAATGTCTATGTTGCAAGCAAACAAATTTCGAGGTCATGAGAAAGACAACCCGCATTACCACATTAGGAATTTCAACCGTCTCACCGCCACTAGCAAATTCAAAGATGTTCCACATGACGCCATTAAGATGATGTTGTTTCCATATTCGTTGGATGGACCCGCAAAAATTTGGCTCGAGAAAGAACCGCCAAATTCGATTTTGACATGGACCGATCTCGTTTCTAAGTTTGTGAACAAATTTTTTCCACCATCGAAAACAACACACTTAAAAAATGAGATTTCACGATTTATGCAACGTAACAATGAAAGTTTTTCAATGGCATGGGAACGATTTAAGGAGATGTTACATGAATGTCCTCACCATGATTTCTCGGAATTACATCAAATTGATACCTTTTATAATGGGCTTAATGATCATGAACGAGATTATTTAAATGCCGCCGCGGGTGGTAATTTTTTGTGCAAGACGACAAATGAGGCTTTACAAATCATTGAAAATCGATCTAAGGTTTATAGCCCTCGTAACACACCGAGTGTTGCCAATATGGGTTCGTCATCTTCGTCACAATCGTCTCGTAGCATTAACGCCTTACATGATGAAGCTAATGAGGAAAATCGGTTTTTTGATAGATTTGCTAATCTAATGTCCCATTGGAAGGCTCAAGAAGCTTCCAATTCCGCTTCGGTTAAAGCGGTTGCTAAGAGTTGTTTATCTTGTGGAGGAGCTCATGATCTTTCCGAGTGCATTACCGCGGATGGTAACACTTCGAGTGCTTATGTAGCAACGGGAACTTACAACCAAAACGGCCAAAGTTCCCGCCAAAATCAAGCTCCACCAAATCAAAATGCTAACAATTATCGAAACAACCACCAAGGTAATTACCAAGGCAACACACGCAATTACAACAAAGGGAATTATCAAAGTGGGAATGGACAAATCTCTAATCAAAACCAAAACCGTGATTTTCAAAACAATACTCAAGGTTTTCAAAATGCTCACACGAAAAATTTGCAAGGAGAATTTTTAGATTATGCAAAAGCAAATGATGCTAAATTTGATAATATGCAACGTGAGATGATTAGCTTAAGATCCGAGTTGAAAAACGAGCTTAAAAATGAACTTGCTAATGAACTTAAAACTCATGCAAACAAAATGGAAGGAAATGTCCAACGTCTTCAACAAAACCAACAAAAGATGGAATTAGGACAACATGAGATTAAGCAAGAGTTATTGAAAGCGGATGCTAGGCAATCAAAATTTGAGGACCGAATGGGTAAAATGTTTGAAGCAATCATGTGTAAGCCCTCTTCTTCGGGTGGTCTTCCTAGTGATACCATTAACAACCCGAGGGGAGAATTGAAGGTTGTTGCTACACGAAGTGGTAAAACTTTCAAGGAACCAATCTCTCGACCAAGTACTTCTAAGGAGAAGGAAATCGAGAAAGAACCCGAGGTGATGGTCGAAAAGGAGCACATTACAATCCCACGAAGTACCGCTCATACCACACCTACGGTTACACCAATACCAATTATGGAACCCGAGTTTCCAAGGCCGTTGCCTAATGACCAACCCACACCACCTTTACCCTACCCTTCGAGACGAAACAAAGAGAAAGCACAAGAACGGAACAATTATCAATTTGAGCTATTTATGAAAATGTTTCGTGATTTGCATTTTAACATAAGTTTTGCCGATGCTTTAATCATGATGCCTCGATTCGCCGCAAACTTCAAAAATATGCTTAACAACAAAGAAAAGTTACAACAATCGTCTAGTTGTTCATCGGTTTTTCTAAGCCGCATACCACAAAAAGTCGGTGATCCCGGTAAATTTTTGATTCCGTGTGCAATTCAAGATATGGAGGAATGCTACGCCTTGGCCGATCTTGGTGCTAGTATTAATTTAATGCCTCTTGATATTTTCAAATCGCTTTCGCTTCTGGCTCTTACTCCTTCGAACATGTCCATCGAGATGGCCGATCATTCTACGATCATGGCATGTGGAGTAGCCGAGGACGTTTTCGTTAAAGTCGGAAAGTTTTACTATCCCGTTGACTTTATTGTTGTAGACATTCCCATCGATCGAAAAGTTCCTCTCATTTTGGGTCGTTCATTTTTGGATACATCAAAAGCACTTATCGATGTTCATGCTCGAAAAATCACCCTTCGTTTCAATGAAGATGAACTTGTCATCAATGCAACACAAAACTCCAATCTTTCTCATGTATATTCTATTGCAACTTTAAACCATGGTGACTCGACCAATGTCATTTGCAAAGAATTTTCACCAAGAATTTTAGGGAATGTCTCCAAAAACAATTTACCATTTCCTCCGCCGGTGGAGGTTATGAGTGCTAAACCTACAAAGAAGAAACCATCAATACTTGAATCGAAAAATCCTTCACCTTCATTCTTGAAAAGTGTTGATAAGTTGCCGGTTTCTACGGAAGATCTTTCGGATGATGAATATGTAGACCCCAATGGGGAGGTTTTCTTTGTCAATAAACGTTTTGAGAACTTGCCACCACCAAAACCAAAACGGTTTCAAAATGTGAGAATTTTTAGTGTAACTAACATTGTTTTAGAAACACCGAATATTTTCGACATAATCAAAAAGGGTTTTCATAAGGAGAGTTTAAAAGATAACAAAGAAAAAGATCTTAAATGTGATTTAATTGATTTTTCTACAAATCTAACTCCGTCATCACCACGTGATTTGAGTGCTACAAACTCGTCTACTCCTTTTGACGATGTTTTGTGTGGTCTTAGTATGGCGGAAGCCCCATATGTTCCCTCATCCTTATCCACCGAGGACGAGATATTCGATCTCGGGATTTCATGTAAAGGGAAATCTCGGGCCTCCACCGATGCAATAAATGGAAAATCTTTCTATTTGCTTGGTGCGAGTCTACCTCGAGTAGCTCAAACGTTTGTCTTACCAATTGTCTCACCCTTCTATTTCTCATCTATTTTCTTCAAACTCTTTGAGTTTATGGCACATGTTGAAGTGACGTTAATTTGTTTTTCCAATGGAAACGAGAACGCCATCTTCGACCCCGGTATTTTGCATCATCTAAGGACTTAGTCCTTTTTACCGGTTGCTTTTTGGGCCTTGTTTATCATGTAAGCCCCACCAAAAATTGACCACACAATGATTTTCCCTAAATGTTCACATCTTAAGGGGATCGAGTCGAGCTCATGACTCGGTAATCAAAAACGAGGTGCCTCGTGGGGGAAATCCCATGCTTATCTTTATGCTTTTATATTCACTAATAAGGGGACTTGTACCCTTCCAACTCGTTGTCTCGTGGTTGTTTGTGATTGTGCTATCTAGATCATCATCATCATCTACGATTGAAGACTCTCGTGTTCGTTTACGTGAGCCTCCATTGTTCGTTTGAAGAAGTTTTTCACGAATCCATGACATATCCTTTATTGTTCTAACAATTATCTTTTAGCATAATTAATAAACGGCTTTAGATATATTGTTGATCACCCTTTCCATGCTAGATCCTAAGCATTCGACTCTTCGTCTCTAGTATGGGGGTGCTCCACCTTTAGACTCGAAACATTGAGGACAATGTTTACTTTTAGTATGGGGGGGTGAATAGGTACTTGCTTTGCTACGCCCTCACGTTTTCCAACTTTCAATGTTTTGTTTTGCTAATAAGGCTAAAAATGGCCAAATTTTAAAATTTTTCTTAGTTTTCATAAGTGTTTTTAAGACACGAATGTATATTTTCCGATGGGTAGAATAAGAGTTAATTTTTGACTTGATGGGCATTTGGAGCCATTTACATTCCTTAACCCGCTCAATTCAAGTTTTGCTAGACTATTATATAGGGAGCTTTAAAACGCGAAAGTCTTAATTCATTCGGGTTAAGAACAAGAACTTTTCGCAAGTTCCTATAATTGATTCTAGAAAGTCACTTATCAAGGGAACTTTAAAACGTATTCTCTAAACTTGAAAAAGTCCAAGAAAGTGCAAGATCCTATAGGTGGCTTGAAAACCCAAAACTTTGATTTGATATAGTCTTAATGAAAGCTAATCCAAATTTGGCTTAATTTTGACTTGCATGGCTAAGTATTCACGAGTCTCTTTAATTAGAGGTCTTTAAATAGTGAAGAACGAGAAATGATAGAGTTAGACAAGTGATCATGCTAAACGTAGAACATGAAAATGTTCTTTCAAAAACTCATATGTTTTTAATTGTGGCTTTTTCTTCCCATAAGATCAATGCATTAGGAATAAAACATAATTGCAATAAGTAAGGTCGTACGATTTGAAAGGTTACTTAGCCTCTAGCGCAAGATCGTTTAAAAGTTGCTCGGGGTTGAATAGAGTTCATAGCCAAGGCATAACTTATTGAAGCGGGACGCGAAGATTGGCGATCATCCAAAAAGGCCCTAACAAGGCATGAGGAGCTCTATTTTTACTAAAGATCCAAAGATGATGTGAAGTATCATTATTCCTAAATCAATATGAAGGATCGAGACACACGACGAGAAGCAATTACTCCCCTAAAGAATGGAGAAAGTCTATCCAAAAAGACCCTAACAAGGTATGAGGATAAATATATCCAAGTCCGAAAAGGAGGCGGATCGTTGTATATCAAAATCCAAAGTAAAGATTGAAGAAAAATGATGAAGTCGTGGTCCTATATGAAGAATCTCTCAAAAACGTCAAGTGAAGAAATTCCAATTATATAAAGAGAAGACCATAATTTCGAGAACGTCTTCCCAAGATTTGAAGTATGAAGTACATGCCAAATATCGGTCCGAGAAAGGTCTCAAATCGTGAAACGAGTTATGCCAAGATATGAACTTAAGGAGATACACGAGAAGCCGTTTTAAAAGATTTTGTCCTTCGGCTAACTATTGATCAAATCGTGCTACTTTGCTTTCGGACTAATAACTACTCAAATAAGTCAATATGAATCACTTGTGATCCATGACAATTAGATAAAAAATGCTAGTAACCCATTTCCTTTTATAATAACTAGGATTGCGGGGAGAAAAAGTATTACACAATTTGGACGTATGAGTAGTGTTAGCATTGTGACTTGTACCAACAATGATCTTGTTTTTGCACTTAGCATGGAATGTATGACAATCAAGGATGACGAAATTTACTCTAAGGAACATTAACTTGTTTCTATTCTTTGACCCTAAAAGTCACATTTTAGTGATGAAAATCATACATTATGTCTTTACACAATCTCGTAGTGTTGCAAGTCTTTTACTCTTCAATAAAGGTTAATAAAATTGAACTTTGGTGATGCTTAGATACTTTATTCTAGCATTGCGTGAGGGCACGGCAATGGCTTAGTATGGGGGAGTGATGAGATGGCATTTATACATGATCTCATCGTTCTTTTCGGGCTTTTAATGCACTAATATGTCATAAAATACCATATATATGCTTGTGTTTGTTTACTTGTGTATTTTAGGTACGGATATCGTGAAAAAGACAAAAAATCACAAGATACAAGGAAAAACGAACACGAGAAACGAAGCCGTACAAAGAACCGGACCCTAATCATGGAATTTTCATCAAATACCCTTGAAGACTTGAAGACAAAACAAGATTGATCCTCCAAGAATGAAGAAATGACACTTAAAACCCTTGTAATTACAAGTTTGGTCCCTTAAGTTTGTCAAAATTGCAAAAAGGTCCTTCAACTTTGAAGAAATGGCAAGAATAGTCCCTCAACAATTTCAAATTGCCAATAATGGTCCCTCATGAAGTGAAAGATACAAAGAAGACCTTGGAAGATCAACAATGTTCAAAATCAGCCCTTGCAATATTCAAAAGTGTCAAAAATAACCCTTGATAACCTTTTTATTAAGTTTGTGCCAAAAATGACAAAACATGAAAGTTGATACAAGCTTAATAAGGCGCTGATGGGTTTTTAAAGTGAAAAGACAAAAGAAAGGAAACACAAGGACCAAAAGTGTCAAGTGGAAACGTTTAAATCAAAAAAGGCGCCTAACAACTTTCTTCCCCTAATATCGGATCAAAAGGGGTAACTGTTCACTTTTTACACTCCCAGGTTTCACCTTCATTTTTACTTGGGTAAAACCCAATTAACCTTGCACACGAGTAATTCACACATGCAGAAAACAAACCCACACCTAAAATCCCCAATCCCACGCCTTGTGGACCCTACCCCCAATTCCCTCTCAGCCAATCACATCATTCCTTTGGCTCCAAGGCAAATGACGTGTCCCCAATCAATGGATAAGATGTTTTGCTTCATCACAACGCAAAAAGGAACGGTGAAGATCAAATTTGGACAAAAATCGTCTAGAAGCTTTTGAGGGCATTTTAGGATTTTTCTTGTATTAGGGTTAGTGTTTTTAGGGTTCTAGGTTCTTCTATAGAGCACTATAAAAGGAGACCCAAGCTGTGGTGATCCCTTTGTTCCAATTTCTCTTCAAAATTTTGTAATCCTTTTTAAGATAAAATAAAAGTTTGGTATTTGTTTGAAAACATTATAATTCCTTTTTATGTTTATTTGAAGTGGTGTTTACTGTTGAAGAGAGATTGAGTTCCATATTTTTTAAATTTGGTTAAGTAATATTGAGGTTTCAAGTTATTTCAAAGTTTCTGAAAATTGGAAGATTTTTGGTAAGGAATCTGTCCAAGGTTTTTGTGTTAAGAATTTCAAGTTATTGGTGTTTAGGAGTTTAGAAAACGTGTTTCAAAGGTTTGAAAAAGTTTTTAGAAGGATTAAGAAAGAAGAAAACAAAAATCAGTATTATATCATATTGCTTGTTTTTGTTTTCTTTGATTTGTGATAAACAGGGATTGAAGGTTGTTGATAATCAGTTCTGCACCAGCCCCAGCTGGTAGGGAGGTGGTTAAGCAACCACAAGGACCCTTGGATGTAAGGGTCCTTAGGTAAATTACTTTTACTCTTGAAAAAATTTCAGAAAAAGCAGTTTGTATGATCTTAGTTTATTTTGTGCTTTAGTGTGTTAAAAGGTGATTGATCTGTGTTCATTTAAGTTTTTATGCATGATTGATGCTTGTTGGATCAATTTGGAGTAAGTTTGTAAGGTTTTGATTTGTTAAAAGATGGTTTTCAGATTTTAAAAGGGTGTTTGGCTAAGCATTTTAGCAGGGTAAAATCCTTGTTGATTGATTTTCAAAAGTGTTAGAAGGTTTAAAAAGGATTAAGATAGGGTGTTAGTGAGTAGTAAGTTAATTTGGAACAAGTTTGGAGTAAGTTTGGTAAGTAAAAAGGAAAACATAGCTAAGAATCTGCTTATGCCCAAAACTGCTTGTGTTCAAGAATTTTAATGCTAAGAACTTGTAATCTGTTTAGATTTAGGGTGTTTCAGGTTTGCAGTCTGCTTGTGCATCATTGTGTGAAAGTGTGTGATTAATTTGGGTCTTGGAAGTTCATTGAGGTGCTTGGAATCTGCTTAACAGTCCATTAGACCCTAGGTTTTGCATCAGAAACTAGTTATAGCTTGTGCAGGCCTTGTTTTTGATCTTTTGGTTTGTTATTTGATTGCTCCTTGTGTGCCATTGACTCCTTGTGCTTAAACAAGCACAAGGGTGCCCCATTGCTCCCAAATCATCATTCAAATAAGCCCACAAGCCTAGTCCTCTTGGCTTGCATCACTCTTGGAAAAATCAGCAAACACAAGCAACTGCTTGTGTTCATTGTTTAAGTCTGGCACGTTTTGGATTATAATTTAGCTTAATCTTGGCTAAAAAGTGTAACTGGTTGGTGATTAACAAGTTTAAAGGTTACTGATTGTTTTAAAATAAAAAAAAAATAAAAAGAGCAAAAAGGGGTTGCTAAGACTCGAACCCTGGTCTCCACACTCACACACATAACAAGTTACCATTGCGCCCTGGGGACTTTGACTGAGTGTTTTGGTTTCCATAGTTATTTAATACGTTTTGTCTTTCTAGTTAAATAAATAAGCCGTGGCTTATTTTACCATTTCTAGCTTATTTAATAAGCTTATTTTGTGTAGCTTATTTTTCCTAGGTCTTTAATAGGTTTATAGACTTTTCTGAATTGGTTTCAAATTTTTCCCATTATTTGTTTATTTTATAGAATTTATTTAATATACGTTTTTTATAAAGTCAATAAAAAATACCAAAAAGATTTTTAATTTTTAGGAAAAATAGTTTTTAGCTTATTAATATATAACTTGAGGTTTACATCTTATTTTGGTTTTATAAACTTTAATTTTTAATTTTATATTATTTTAAGGTTTTTTATAAACTTTAAAGATTTTTATAAAATTATTAAAAAGGGTTTAGGAGCTTAGATTTGTGTTTTTCTCTTAGTTATATTAATTAGGATTTTTAGAAATTTTTTTATTTCAAATTTTATAAACTTTTTATTTTTAGCAATATTTTAATATTATTTTAATATTAAAATTTCAAAATTTTATTTTTCTTTCTTTTTCATTTTTCTTAAGTTCTTTATCATTAATTAGGACTATTTCCATTTTTAGAATATTTTTATAGCTTTTAGATTTATTTTTATAATTATTTTTAGTTTAATTAGGTTTTAATCATTTTAAATCATTTTTAAGTTTTAAAAAATAGTTTTAATAGCTTTTAATTTTTAGAAAATTACTTTTTAGTCTTCTAATAATATAAGTTAAGTGATTATTCAATAAAATCATATTTTAGACATTTGAATTAGTTAAATTTAATTTTAGGGCTTTAATTAGCATTTAAAATTAATTATTTAATTAATAAAAGGTTTTAAAATATCTTTAGTGGATTTTTAACTTTATTTATATTATTTTAGACTTGTTTTAGTCTTTTTAATCTCTTCTTGATTTTGTTTTTGGTTTTAGTATAATAAAATTTTTAATTTGGGTAGTTTTTCACGGCTTTACGTTTTCATCGTAGTTTAATTTTCACGAAACCGTCTTTCCATCTTCTCAATATTAATCTCAAATAACTACAAATTAATTCACACACATATACCTCCTTGGGAAACGAACTTTCTCTTCTCTTTATTTGATTGAGGGTCATTAGTGCACGGTTTTCCTAAACCGTCGTACTTAATACTTTCCGCTATTTACGCTCTTTTCCTAAAGGGTAGTAAAAGGACTACAATCAGGGGCGTTGTCAACAACAATGTTAGTTTTGTGGTTTTCAATCTAAATGTGCAGGTGGTGTTAGCAGTATACCATTGGATACAGAGTTGCTTGTGGATCCATGGAGAAGCATTTGGGCATGTTTTTGTTTATGGATGATGGTTGGAATGTTTAATTCCTATCTTGACATAATTTTTTTTTTTATGTTCATGCATATTTTTAGCAACTTATGTATCATAGTTTAAGGGGAGGTTTTAGGAAGCTTTAGGATGTTTGGGTATCCATATGATACTCTTATCACAATTCTAGATTGTGTCCACAGGTGAGTATGAGTTAGTTTTACTAAATCATGAGGCACTGTAGCATGCAAAGTTGATATACTATGCATGCTGCCAAGACATTTTTGGCCTAGAATTGCTTGTGGTCTGTTGGGAGACTTGGGAATGCTTTTTTTATGGGATTTACCTGGGAGTAACAAGGAATTTTATAAGGTAACTTAGTTGTTAAGAGTTTTGGTTAGCAAGGGACACTAGAGGACTGTTATGTCTATCTTGCATAAGTAAGTGTGCATAACTGGACAGTGCTTGCCGCCCTATAATAATTATTAACTTTTTGGTTATCTTCTCTAGGATAAATTACTTTGTTAAGGTCATTTTTCATTTTTAAACATTTTTATTTTTAGACGCTGACAAGTATTTTTCCAAACGTTGTTGTGACCAATTTAGACGCTGACATGGCTATGGTAAACGTTGACAAGAATATAGCCGTTGGGCGTTGATAGGTTATTTTTGACCGTTGACACTCAATGGGACCTACCCAGTTGTTACTTTTTGACATTTTTTTAGGCCGTAATTTTGGGAGTTGATAACTTTCACTTAATGCATGAGATAAACTTATTATTTTTCAATATTTTCATGATTGCATTTTAAAAATACTTGCCTATTTTTGGGCCAATCACATGCATTTTCTTCTCCTATATATTTGACTCCTATTTTTAAACAGGGTTCCTATTATTCTTGTCTAACACAATTTTCTCTTATCAACTTCATCTTCATCAATCATTTTAACAGCTTTCAACAATGGCACCATAGTTTAAACCAACGGATTTGGAATTGGGGTTCAGAAGTCAACACAACATGATCGCGTATCTTGAAGCTGATGATACTCTGTTTCCCCAATACACACAAATGGTGGCGTATTTTAACGCATCCCCCTTTAGGTATGCTCTTTCTCATGCACCACTCATTCCTGTCACACATATTAAACAGTTTTGGAACACTGTTAGTTCCTCAACAGTTAATAGAGTGACTACATTATCTTCTATTGTTCATGGGAGACCTTGGGTGGTTACTGAAGCCTTGGCACGCCAAGCTTTGCATCTTGATGATGCTGATGGTATAACCACCCTTCCCATTAGTGAAATAGAACAAGGACTAAAGGCTTTGGGTTATCCTTTTCCTGATGAAGGAACTTTAAATAAATATCATAAACAGGATTTTCCCCCAGCCTGGAAGTACCTAATACATGTCCTCCTACAATGTTTGAGTCCCAAGTGCACTGCACATAATGAGATCAATAGAACTATTGCAAGTGCTATTGTGTGTATTGCTACTAGGCAAAAATTTAATTATTCCAAAATGATTTTTGAAGGCATGTGTAAAAATAAAGGGAAGAAAATGACTTTAACTTATCCCAGATTTTTACAAATGGTTTTTTATGTTCAAGGATACTGCACAAGGGATCATAATGATTTTTATGAGATCCCTGTGCAAAAGAAAGCAATATTTATGAAGATGAACTCTCCCCCACATCGTGACCTACCCTTAACCCAAGCTATGCTTGCTGTCATTGCAACAACACAACCCCAACCAGACCCCCAACCCCAAATTGACCCACTCCCAGAACCTTTACCTTCACCCCAACATATGCAAATTGACCAAGAACCCTTCGACGCTGACACGTTAAATGTTGGCGTTGATGTGCCTATTTCAAACGTTGACACACAACCTTCACAGACCCAAACACCCCTTAACCAACCCACATCCACCCAATCCACATCATCATCTCCACCAACCCAATATAGGTTACAAAAACACCAAAGGACTACTGGAGTGTTCTCCTCTAGTGGTCCTAGCCATGAAGTAGAGAGAACCACCACCACAAGTGTGGTTGGTGCTATGGATGAGGCTGGGACTATTGGTTCTGGCTTATTAGCTGGCCAAGACAGTCCTAACATCATTAAGACCTCATCCATGCCCAGTGAATCTGACTTGGGAGGTCAAATACCCATTTTAGAATAGGGCAGATTGGAACCAATGACCCTAATGGAATTGACGGCTGTCTGCATGAGCTTGCAAAAGCAAAATGCAGACTTGGTACAAGTTGTCAGCACACAAGGCCTTGAACTCAAGCAATTGAGGGAGAGGATTGTTATTTTGGAGACTGCTAGTGCAAGGGGAGGGATGGAGGAATCTTCCAAAGAGGAGGATGAACAAATAAATGTGAGTGATAAGGGCAGCCATAATGGTCAATCTTTGGATGTTGCTGAGGCCCTAACAAGTTTGAAGAAACAGTCAGGTTTTGATACGTCTTTAGTCTCTCCTACAAACTTAAATTTATCATTTACAGTCATGTTGGAGGAAATTGCAAAAGGCGCTGAGGCAGGAACTTTGGGCGTTGACAAGGAGAAGTTGAACGCTGACATGAGTATTTTGGGCGCTGACACAGCAAAATTGGGCGTTGACAGACCTGTACATGAGGGTGATGTATCCCAGTCATCATCCATCATCAAAGAGGTTTTTTCACAGGTATCACCATCTATCTTACCAACAATTGATCCATTAGATAAGGGTAAGGGTATTATGGTAGAAGAGGTTGTTCCAAAGAATGCAACACAAATTGAATTTGATAGAAGGTTGGCTGCACAAATTGTGGAACAAGAAAAGAAAAAGGTGGATGAATCACCTTTTGTTGTCACTTCAGAAGAGCAAGAGGGAAGTGATGAAGCCAGCTCAGACTCAAGTGTTATGATCATAGAACAGCCAGAAAGACTTGAGTATGGAGATGAGTTGGCCAAGGAGAAATTGAGAGAGTTGAAATTACAGGTTGACTTTGATATGCCAGAGGTGGTTCAAATGTATCATGCTTGGGAAGAAAGATGTATGGAGAATCCACACTTGACCATTTCAGATCAGATATGGGGTTTGGAGATTCTTCTCAGAGTACAAAAGGATTGCCAGATCATTTTGAAACACAAGGCAAGCAATGTTCTCTCAGAGTTGAAAAGGGATAGAAGGGAGTTGTACTGCATGTTGCTCAGGTGTCATGGAACAGGGTGGACTTATCAGAAATTGAGGGCATTGACATTTGATGAGTTGGAATGTAAAGCTTATCCCATCTGGGTTAGAGTGTAGGAAGCAAACACTCTAAGACTTCTTTCTGATGAAAGAAAAGAAGAACTTGAAGAGGAAATGGAGCTCAAGAAGGCAATGTTTGTTCCCAGACCAGTGAAAAAGGGAGTTCCTATTGAGTTTCCCAAAGATATGGATCCATTACATCCAAGTGAAGCTGTCATAAGAAAGAGCCTCAAGCTCTCACCATTAGAAGCTTCAGATATGGTACAAGTGTTACCACTAGATTCCAGAAACCCAATTGTGAGCTAGGAAGAAGATGAATGTGGGTTTTGGAAGATTGGCAGGTATGGCAAAGAGGTTCACACTTTTACCACCCTTATATCTTTGTTTGCAAGTCTTGACAGAGAAGACTTGGTAGACCTATGGAGGTTGTTAGAGGCCAAGTATGAGGCTGAAGCACCAACTTCAGCCAATGGAATAAAACTGTGGTCCACATTCAAGAGAATGTGTGGACCAAAAGATGAGGATCCTGCTATTTGGAAGGATCTTGAAGATGACCTCAGTGGTCTTCAATGGAGATTGTATTCAGCTGCTGGTGTTTATTATTTGAGTTCTACAAAGTTTGCTGAGTATCTACTTGTGGATGGTCAGTATTTCATATCCAAGGATATCTTGGAGAAGATGAAGAATACTCAGCTGGAAATTGATTATTCAAGTGATGTGGCAAAAGACTTGATCAGATTTATTTATTACCAATATGAGAAGGTTTGTAAGATTCCTCCTAGTTCTTAATGTTTATTTAGAAACTTGATCATTAGAGTAGATATCAAGTTTAGGGGAGGATTGTTGGGAATAAATTGTAGCCAATATACTTGAGCGCTGACAAGAGTAAAACAAGCGTTGACAGGAGCAAAACAAACGCTGACAGCTCAAGCGTTGACAAGATAAAGTCAAGCGTTGATACATTGAAGACAAGCACTGATGGGAAGATATACTCTACGCGTTTATTGTATTCTAGATTACTTCTAGTAAAGATAGGAACAACAATGTATTTTCTATATTTACATTTACCTAGAATAGCTGATACGTAGATTATTGTACAAGGCTTCTTATGTCTATAAAAGAAGACCTTTAGGTTAATGTTTGATATAAGTTTTCATACGTAAACTACTTTCATTGTAAGCAAGTTTGATATCATTAATCAAAGTGAAAGTTTGTTTATATCATTGTGTTCTTATTTAAGTGTTAATTCCGCATAACACTTAGATTATCATAAACATATACAAAGGTTTCTCTAAGTGTATTACTTGATCTAATCTCGTATACATAAAGCTAAATCGATATAAGTTTGGGATCAACAAAACATAATAAAGCCAAAAGGGGTGGGGTAGGTTTTGAGAAAGTTAAGTCAAAACAACCTTTTGGGTCTTATTTAAGAAGAAAAGGATGTAATGTTTTTGGTAGTCTAAGTCATTTTATCAAATATTGTACTTTACATGAAGATAAAATTATGAAACAAAAGGCTGCACAAAGAGTCATGAAAAACAGTAATGGGAAAAATGCACAGGTTAATAGGAATCAGAAACTTAGGAATGACAAACCTAAGTTTGATCACTCAAGGGTAGCCAAACAGATTCAATATAACCCTACCAAAAGTTTTGTTCTTAGGGCAGTACTTATGAAACAAGGTCTAGTACCTTTAAAGTCTGGTAAACCATGTACCGGCAAGTCTAGACCTGCAAGTACTGCTAGACCAAACTTAAGTATTGCTGGTTTAAATTCTGTCAAACCAAAGTTCTCTAAGACTTCTGAGAATGTTGTTGAAAAAGCTAAAACATCTAGAAGTAAGGATAATGACAAACCAGTGCAAATGTGGGTTCCTAAAAGAGATAAATCATGTGTTAAAGCAAGTACCGCTAAAGCAGTACTTAAGGCAAAGAAGTCTGAGAACATAGAGTCACACTATGTCTTTGACTACATAACTGATACCATGAAGTATAAGAGCAAAAGTAGCATTACTGAGAATGCTTCAGAACAAACTCTTAAGTGTGTAGGTCCCACAAGATCCGAGCCAAATGTGGCTTGGGTCCCTGTTAAAAACTAATGAGTTTAATTTGTGTGCAGGGGCATCTAATTGATGAATTGAAGGATAAAGGTATAGTAGATAGTGGATGCTCAAGACACATGACCAGAAACAAAGATTTTCTTGCTGAATTTGAAGAACTTAGAGGAGGACCAATAGCCTTTGGAGGTAGCAAAGGTAGAATTACTGGCAAAGAGAAAATCAACACAGGAAAGTTGGAATTTGAAGATGTGTTCTTTATGAAGGAATTGAATGAGTTCAATCTCTTTTCGGTATCATAAATGTGTGATAAGAAGAACAAGGTGCTGTTCACAGACAAAAGACTGCTTGGTGCTGTCTAAAGACTTTGAGATGCCTAAGGAATCTCAAATACTGCTTAAAGTACCTAGGCAAGAAAATATGTACACCTTTAATCTTCATACTATTACTCCAACAGGTGGTATTACATGTTTGCTAGCTAAGGCTTCTTTTGATGAGTCTAATTTATGGCATAGAAGGTTAGGTCATGTGATATTCAAAAATCTTAACAGATTAGTGAATAGGAATTTGGTTAGAGGTTTACCTAACAAATCTTTTCAAAACGATTTCACATGTGGTGCCTGTCAAAAAGGTAAACAACATAGAGCGTTTTGTAAGACCAAGACTGTCAACACTGTGACAAAACCTTTGCAGCTTTTGTATATGGATTTGTTTGGTCCAGTTTCTATAAGAAGCATTAGTCATAAGACCTTTTGTCTAGTCATAACTGATGATTATAGTAGATTCAGTGGGGTTTTCTTTTTAGCTCTTAAAAGTGAAACAAATGAATTAATTAAGGATTTTATCACTTTAGTTGAAAAGCAGTTCACTAAACAGGTTTTAATCATTAGGACTGATAATGGGACAGAATTCAAGAATGCTGAATTTGATGAATTATGTAGGTCTAAAGGAATTAAGAGACAATTTAGTAATCCTAGGAGTCCACAACAAAATAGAGTAGCTGAAAGGAAGAATAGGACACCGAATGAGGTTGCTAGAACTATGCTAGCTGATTCTCTTTTGCCAAATACCTTTTGGGCAGAAGCAATCAACACTGTATGTTATGTGTTAAATAGAGTCTTAGTGACCAAGCCTCAAAACAAAACACCTTATGAACTTTTGACTGGTGTAAAGCCTATCATAAGTCATTTAAGACCTTTTGGGTGTCATGTGTCTATACTAAATACTCTTGATTATTTGGGAAAGTTTGATGGAAAGTCTGATCCAGGATATGTTGTAGGATATTCAGTGCAAAGTAAAGCATATAGGGTTTATAATTTGGCATCTATAAAGGTTGAAGAAAATGCCCATGTTAATTTCTTAGAAAATAAACCCAATGTCCCAGTAATAGGTTATGCTTGGATGTTTGATTTAGATTATCTAACTAACTCCATAGATTACTATTCTTTGCAAATGGATTATCAAACTGACAATGCAGGTGAGGAGTCAAGTGAAACTAATGCAGGTACTAAAGAAGATGTTTCTTCATCAGATGATGATGTTCATATCTATGTGCCCAATATGCCTACTATTACTCCCATGTATGCTACTCCCAAGAAGCAAACTATGCCATCAAAAGATGATCAAGCCTCCCAAGAGCTTCAGAGGCTTCAAGATCAAGAAAAGAATGCTACATCTGCTAATAAGCATTTGGAAAAGACTCTTTTGAGGCATAACACTCAGCAGTACATACTACACCTAGCGATACTTCATCTGCAAGTACTGCTAAGTCAAAATCTGCTAAATCTGTTGACTCACTAGAAGAGATTTTACAAGCTATGGACGATGAAGACTTATATGCTAGTAAACCTGAAGGAATATTCTCCAAAGCTTCCTATGCTTATCAGGGTGCAGTAACTGATTTTAACAATTTGGAACCAGAAATTCCAGTCAGTTCTATTCCCACTCATAAAGTCAACAACAACCATCCTACTACATAGATCATTGGAGATCCCAAATCTGTTGTACAAACCAGAAGACAACTTCAAACCAATATTGAAACTCATGCACTTGTGAGTTATGTCAAACAAAAACAGAGAACAAATCATAAAGATACTCAGCATTGTTTGTTTGCCTATTTCTTATCACAAGTACAACCCAAAAACATTTCTCAGGCTCTTGATGAAGAAAGCTGGGTAGATGCCATGCAAGAAGAATTAACACAGTTTAAGCTACAAAAAGTTTGGATTCTTGTGGATCTTCCCTCAGGTAAGAGGGTAATTGGTACTAGATGGGTTTTCAGGAACAAGAAGGATGAAAGAGGAGTTGTTGTGAGGAACAAGGCAAGACTTGTTTCTCAAGGCTATAGACATAAAGAAGGGATAGACTATGATGAGGTTTTTGCACCTGTGGCAAGGATAGAAGCCATTAGGTTATTTTTGGCCTTTGCATCATATATGGGTTTTATAGTCTATCAAATGGATGTGAAAAGTGCCTTTCTATATGGTACTATTTCAGAGGAGGTATATATCTCACAACCTCTAGGTTTTGTAGATCCTAAATTCCCCAATAGAGTCTACAAGGTTATCAAAGCACTTTATGGTCTGCATCAAGCTCCAAGAGCCTGGTATGCAACTTTATCCAATTTTCTGCTAGAGCATGGATATAGGAGAGGAGCCATTGACAAAACTCAGTTCATAAAAAAGAATGCTAAGGATATCATTCTAGTTCAAGTCTATGTTGATGACATCATTTTTGGTTCTACCAAGAAGACATGGTGTGAAGAGTTTGAAGCTTTGATGAAAGGAAGATTTCAAATGAGTTCTATGGGAGAACTAACTTTCTTTTTGGGACTACAAGTAAAACAAAGGAAAGATGGAATATTTATCAGCCAAGATAAATATGTTGCTGAAATCTTGAAGAAATTTTCATGTATGGATACAAGGAGTACAAGCACACCTTTTGAAGATAAGAAGTCTTTATCAAAAGATGAACATGGAGAAAATGTTGATATTCATCTATACAGATCAATGATTGGTTCATTGATGTATCTTACTGCTTTAAGGCCAGATATTATGTTTGCTGTGAGTGCCTGTTCAAGGTTCCAAGTTCATCCAAAGGTGTCACATCTACATGCTGTGAAGAAGATTTTTAAGTATCTTAAAAGTCAACCTAATTTAGGAATATGGTATCCTAGAGATTCCACCTTTGAATTGGAAGCTTACTTAGACAGTGATTATGCTGGAGCCATTCATGGCAGTGTAAGAAGCAAACCATTGTTGCTACTTCTACAACTGAAGCTGAATATGTAGCTGCTGCTCATTGCTGTGGACAAGTACTTTGGATTCAAAATCAATTGTTAGATTATGGGTTTAACTTCATGAACACCAAGATTTACATTGATAATGAAAGTACTATATGCATTGTCAAGAATCTAGTATTTCACTCCAAGACCAAGCATATTGAAATAAGACATCACTTTATAAGAGATGCTTATGACAAGAAGCTTATTCAAGTCTTGAAGATTCATAAAGACAACAATGTAGCTGATTTGTTGACCAAGTCATTTGATGCAAAGAGATTTGAATTCTTTGTGACAATCCGTCAATTTATGATTGATAATTTATTCTCAAGTATTATTTAAAAACATTATTTTAATCTTATATTATGAACTCACTCAGTTATGGGAAGAAATTTGGGTTTACGTCTTGAAGTAGCATCGACTACGTCTAAACTGGAGGATTCTACGTTACGTGCTTACTTTTACATACACCGTTTTTGGTGACAGTCCGACATTTTAGGAAATAAATTTATTCTTGAATATTATGATGGAATTTTAATTTGTGTTGCTTCATAAACTCACAAATTTAGGAGAAGAAATTAGGACTTACATACATAATTTAACGTCCTTTACGACTAAACCGGAAACCATAGGATTACGTATTTACGTTTTTGAACTCCGTTTTTGATGAGACAATTTTTATTAGAATTGTTTCGTGCCGTAGATTCATAATTTATAAAAATGTTTTTCGTAAATCGACCCGAGAGCACGTAAATTGAGGAAACTATAATCGAGGAGTACCCGTAAATTAGTGTAGATGAGACAAGTTTACACTTGCCTCACCCCCACTATGGGTGGCAAGATTACATAAACTACAAGGACACTTGTCCTCCTATTTCTACAAAACTATCTAACCAAAACCACTAAACTCCTAACCACTTTCTCATACATGCAAACTAGCTAAACTTTATCAATCTCTCCTCCCCTCCCTCTTTATGAACGTCCACATTCATCAACAACACCACCATTGATAAAAAAAATCAACCATAAATCATATGTATAATTTATATATGATGAAAACCCATTGAAAAGATGAAGATTGAAGGTGGTTATAACATGTGAAAAGGAGTTTCCATGGAGTTTAGGGGCTGATTTTCAAGAAGGTATTCATGCATATGAAGATCTCAAGAAGTTCATTTGCCAAGTTAAAGAAGTGGTGTTGATATCTCATAAGATTGGTCACCCAAAACCAAGTCTTATTCATCCAAAAACTCATTATTTCATCACTTTGGTGGTATAGAGATTATTTCTTCCTATCATCTTGTTATTTTGAATACGTAATATTGTATTTTCTTCATTTATGTATATGTATATGATGGTGAATGATGATCAAAAATATTATGTGGGGATTTGCTGTTGATAGATTTGATTAAAAAGATTAAAATCTACTTGAAAAGATGTTAAAATCATGGCTAAATATGTAGGCTGTATAAAACAGTAAAGAGCTAGATGATAACTTGTTAAAATGACTTGGTAAAATTAATATAGAGTAAGTTATGTGTCTTGTACATATGTGAGAGTTGGTCATGCAATGGAATCATTATAATGAGTGAGATATGATCAAAACAAAATTGAAGTGCAAATCTGCATAGACTGTTTTGGACGAATTTATTAAAATACTTAGATGCTGATTCTATAGTAGCTATAAAAGAGTTAAATGGAGCACATATCACGTAGTTTCTGCTATAAAAATTTGGGGTTCCATCTCCTTATAGAACTCTAGATATGGTTATTTTAGTGGACTGAATATTAATAATCAGATTTGTAAAAATAAAAAGTATATAATATAAGCACTCAAATAATGTTATTATAAAATATATATATATCTTACTATATTATAAAGCATTTCGAACTTTTTATTTCTAGAAAGTCTGAAAATTCAGACATCCCTAGCTACTTCATATGGAAAGATTGATGTTGAAGAATTGATGTCTCCTAACCATCGTCGGCGTCACTACCGCCGTCCTCATCCTTGTCTTCTTCACCAGGTTAACTATGGCTGACTGGGGAAGACGACACACAGAGAGAGAAAGAAGTTTTTTAAAAAATTGTTTTTTGTCAATGTATGAAGTAGTTTAATGCCACGTTGACGTAGTCACGTGAGTGCTTGGTTTTCTCATCTTTATTTGCTAGCTTTTCTTTGAAAATAGAACTTTTATTTATTTTTCTATTTCTTGAAAACAACATTTACCAATAACCAATGAAATAGGAGAGTGGCGAGTGACATTTACAAGTGAGTTGGCTAAGGCCCATCCCAATATTGTATGGGTTACTATGTACTACTATAGACTGTGGATATGGGTTAATAACTAAAACATACATTAGCCCACCTAAATGCTCCAAAGCTTGAAATATTTGTAAACCCATACAAATATGTCAACACAATTAGATAAAGCCATTATCACTTGTTAGATGTTACACTCTAATTTAAACATACATTTGGTTATACTATTAGTCCCATCAAAAGTTTCTTATATAAAAAGTCCAAGTGTAGTCGTGTAAGTCATTTTTGGGCATCATTCAAGATTCAAAGGTTTTAAAATAGAACACAAAAACTTAACGATTTCTAGCAACGACATAGTATCCATTATCGATTAATTGTTATTTATATTTGGCCCACTCGTATATAAAATTCTAGCTTCGTTAATGAAAAGTAATCCATTATTCTTTAAATGCATGTTTTCCACTAATTGATCAAGTTTTCTTTTAATATACTATCTTAATCGTAGAGCTATTTATTTTGCCTATGCAGTCTTAAAAATTCTAATTCACTACGCTTTTCATCAAATCAAACATCATTTTCACCACCAAAATCATTTTACTCAAAATCAAAAATATTAAAACAAAATCTCCAATAAAAAGTGAGCTAACATTATAAAAATATATCTTGAATGATAATCGTCTCAATGTATATTTAATGATTAAAATGTACAATCCTCTGAAGATGTATATAAAAATTAAACATACATAAAAGTTTATTTGTGATCGATAAATATAAGGCGAAAACTAAATGTTTTAAGCATTGGCACGTTAACCTTCCCCAGTTCAATCAAAATATGGTCATATTATTCAATTTTCTTTGATTTTTTCTCTATTTGAATTTGTATAAAAGTCAAACCCCGTTAGTTGTTAGTTTACGTCATTTAGTCGGTGCATATTTTGTCAATTTCGTTTAGGGCATCAAAACTACTTCTTTCTATACAGTTAAATGTTAAATGGTTTTTGAAAAAGGAGAGTTATTGTTTGATACGCACAAAAGGGGTGTACCGGATCTTAGATCTAATTATCTCTTGACATGTTGGTCGATGTGAAGGTGTGGCTTTTGAATTGATTTTTTACTACTTTTTAATCTATTTTGGAATCGATTGTTTGTTTTTTTCATTCTGGTAAACTTTTGCATTATACATTTTTCGATCATTTGTTTATGGGATTGAGAGTACTTTATGTAAATCTTTAGTAAATTGTTAGAAATGTACATGTTTTTTTAAAGTATATTTTATATCCTTAATCGTTTACTTTGGAAAAAAACTTTATTCCGCTGCTTTGCGCGGGTTACCAACTAGTATATATAAACCCACTAACTACTAATAATATTTATAAATAAGTTATGTACTATGATACTTAAATGTGACATGTTATAAAAATTACAAATTTGATAAGTTTTATAAGTTATAAAACTATAAACATAAGTTTTACGTCTTTTTGGCTAAAACCGTAAAACTAACGTTTTCGTCAATTAAAACTTAGACGGTCGGACCCGTCTAATGTAAACTTTGTATAACTCATATACTGATATATACGTACATATTACAAGTAAAAACTGATAAAACCCGAGCTTTATAACTTATGGACATTAACGGGCCAAATTAGCCTTATTGGACTATTAATCCAACTAATTTGGCTAAACACTAATAAACTTGCTTATTGGGCTTAACCCACTTGGGCCCAACATGTAAGCATAGGACTGATGTTAAAAGTATAAGATGGACTAAAATAAGGTAATGGGCCTATAATGCGCTTATTGGGCCTTGACAAGTAAAGAATTTAAACTAGTGAAACTAGTATGAAAATTTACCAACACATGACACTATAATGAGTAAATAAAGATATACAATCCCACTTGATCATCATCATATTTATAAAATAATCATATATATACATAGTTATTGTTTTTATAAAGTCATTGGACAAGAGTCTAAGACGAGTATTATTTGTCTAGGTATCCGTGATTGAAGCACGTACCGTACATCCAAATCGCCGATAACCGCCTTTCCCAATCAACGTGAGTTCATTGCCTCGCACTCTTTTAAATGTTTTTATGAAATGTTTTATAAACCCGCGAGGGAGATAACATGTTAGTTTTATTAAAAATAGGACACCAGTTGTCCCGATTGTTTGCTTATTGATTTGGACCCGAATGATTATATGACCCAATGAATGATTATATGACCTGATGAATAAAATGAAATGGATTATTATTAGTTAGGTTATGTCACTAAAAGTCCCATTAGCATGAATTGTGAACTACCGGGATTTGGTAGACGCTTATGCATATAACAGTACTATTTGGGGAAGATCACCCCAGTTCGCGCCTTGACGGTTGATCCACGTCGTGCCACATTAATTGGTAAGCGAATTTATGTATGAGAAGATTTATATAAGCGTGATTATTGTGACGACACGCTATTTTAGATAGGCAAATGAGTTTCGGGTTAGCTACCCGTTGTTTGTTATAGTAAGGTAGCAATGTCATGCGGCTTATAATAATCCAATAACGAAAATACTGCTATATGCATTGAATTACAATATATTGCCTGACTAGCAATACGGGGTCTTATTATTAATATTATGTTCGTGTTTTGGTTTTACATAACCATATTCATATAAAGGTTTTTATTTAACTCTATACAACGTTATAAAACGTATTGTATGATGTTTTTACGACATTGGTTTGTATAATGGTTTTGAAGGCAAAAGCCAATAGTATGATTTATAACAAAGATTTGTATAAAATGTTTTTGGCTTATTTTATGGCCTACGACAAAGAATTGTACAAAATGATATTCGGTAATAATTTTATACCGATGATATATTAATGGATTTTATTAAACTATATGAATTCACTCGGCTTTTTCGCTGACCTTTTCTTTTAACATGTTTTATCTCAGGTACTTGATGGTAATTCTTGGGAAGACGACAAGAATTTATGGCCCGCACTTAAATAACAATTTCCATTCAAATATTTTATAAAATTGTATGAAATACTATGACTTGGGACCTATGTAAATTTGATTTTTATGAATGGAAAATGCTTTGTTATTAAACGACACGATTTTAAGCGTTGTCTATGATTTGAGTAATGTGCTATCCCGTAACACCAACGACTCTTCCGCTGAACTAAAGTATAAATATTTGGGGGTGTTACAGTTTGGTACCAGAGCTCTCGTTATAGAGAACGGAAGATTTTTAAAACCAAGGTTTTGAATAAAACATTTCAAAATCTTTTAACTATATACATTTTTCTCAAAATGTCTAAAAATCTTTTGACTATAACGGTGCCGAAGAATTCCCGAGTTACCGACAAGGCCAGATTGAGAAGTGTTATTTTAATATATATATATATATATATATATATATATATATATATATATATATATATATCTATATCTCTATATATATATATATATATATATATATATATATATATATATATATATATATATATATATATATATATATATATATATATATATATATATATATATATATATATATATATATATATATATATATATATATATATATATATATATATATATATATATATATATATATATATATGTTGTAATTTGATTACATGATTGTTTGATGATTATTTTAATATTTATACGAGGTATTTATACGATGTAGATTGTCACAAGAAACCCTAACTCCCCTAGCAAATCAATCGAAGCTATTCCTGTAGAAAATCTAGCTATCCTAGATCTAAACCAAGTTGTGGATGTTTATGATCCCAACAAAATGGTTGATATTCGTAGGAATGTTGATAGTAGTTGATTATGATCTTGAAAAAGAATTGGCGAGATTAAATCTGATGTCGATGTCATGACGATCTTTTCTTATAAAGTGGAGTTTGACAAAACCTTACCACCTAAAAATTTGTCATCTGATTCGGTGTCACCTAATTCTTAAATATGAAATCGAAATGGTGAATGTTGTACTTGAGGCTGTCATTGGAACCATTACCCAAAAGCCTCATGCCACTAGTATCTTTCCGAGAGGTCTAATTGAATGTGTGAGTCATTTCATACTAGTGACTCATTTGATAACTATTGTTGTAAGAGCTATAGGATTGGAAATTAAGTTTTGTTCATATCGAACTATTATTGCCCTTTCAAGGTCTAAGAATAAGGTTGAAAGTATTGGAAAATGAGATAGGATATCGAATTGAGTATAAGTTGATTGAAACTTGAATGAAGTAAAAGTTTAACTCGTATGGAATATGAGATTGTTAAGAGGGAGTCGTTAAGTCCTGTGATTGAATTATAAGGTTTTAATTGATTGTTGGTTCGTGTTAAGGGTTGTTCCTAGGCCATTTTCCGATAATGAGGATGCCCAGTGTCCATGAAATAAATTGAAGAAATCTTCTTCTGAATTGGGACCGATGGATCTTCCGGGACAGGTGAAACACCTAACGACTCTTGTAGATTAGTATTCATTGTGGTATCTTTTAAAAAAATCCCTAACTTAATTTAGATATCAGTTGGTATGATGAGTTCTTAGAATTGTATGACATAGTGACACGTAATGTTTTACGGTACAATTTTGACTTGTTTGTGATTAATGAAAAGACTACCTTTGATTGCTAAATCCTACATGTATCGATGTTATCTATCTTTATTGCTTCATCCTAATGTTCACATTAGTGATGCAACCATTGAACAAGTACTCATCTCGATTTGAGTTACATTGTGGATTATTCTTTTTGAGCGCCAGCAAGGTCATGAACCTCATGATTAATTGGCTAAGCTCATCTCCTGATATATCGTAGTTAGTTCTTGGTGGACAACTTTTCATCACTCTTTTGCAGATCCCTCATTGGTTTTATAAGATACAATAGTATCCCTTGAGATAAAAAAATTGAATTTTCATCACCATAAGGATTAGTTAAAGTGAGATTTAAAAGTAATCGTTATCGAAATAAAGTTGTTTATGAAACACCTTTGAAAACTTAATTGTTTCCATAATAAAGAACATCTCTGTAAATTCATATTGATTCTTATTCAAGAATTAAGCATGAAAATATTTTTATTTTAAACATGATGACAAATTTTGACGAACTGAGCATTGCATCGTTAATCCTAAAATTGTATATAGTTGCGCGCCTACATACAATTTGGAAGGAACCATGCAAGGCTGATTAGTAGTCACCATAAAAATTGTTAATAAAACATTAAGTTTTCTTCGAAATTGTGAAAGATTAAATTTTATGAGATCTGCAAGAAGTGCAAAAATAGGGACATATTGTTAGAGACACCTACATATGTGCCCGTACCATTTATTCTTCTGAGTCGAATTTACTCATCTGTGGATATTGTCTTATTTGACAATTGACAACCCTTTCTTATCCTATTCTTTCATGGCAAGATTCTTTGGAAAAGTATCTGATTACAGAGTGTTGATACCCGACTGGATGTATCGACGTTCCTATCATTTCTTTTGATTAGATTTCATTTTGAATGACCTGGGTAACGATCCGAGGAGCTTTCGAATGCGTATTCAAATTATGAAAACATAGGATATATTCATATTCGTTAAATGTTTTCGTCTATATCTGATTTGAAATTCTCTCGCATAGATTATGCGTTGACCTTACTCTTTTAAGGTTAGTTATTTCTCCAGATATCCTTGAATTTGTGAAGGATTATGAGTTATTATTAGTCTTTTGAGAAGTTCACATCTTATCAACAGTAATGAAACTAGAAAAGTTGATAGTGCCAATAGAATGGATTGATTGATTATGACATGACGACATTATCTTAATTGATGGGAACTCGAGTAGAATTTCCCTAAAAGATAAGATGTTGATTATCAAAAGTGATATAAATAATTATTGATGGATGACCATATCCTGCTTTTAGACTTGAAATTTCACCATGAATGGTTATGAACTAGTCATAGATCTTGTAATCTAGAAAGAACCTAATATGGATTTATTAAAAGATGTTCATGTTATTTGAAACTTTAGGAGGTATTTGCTGGTGAATTACCTAGGCTTTTGCCATTAAGGCAGGTTGAATTTGGTGTTGATTATATTCTCGATGCTGCACCTGTGGCATATGCACCGTACGTCAGCACCATCTGAATTAAAAGAATTACCGTACAACTGAGAGAGTTGACGGAGAAGGCTTTTATTTTATCAAGCTCGTCATCATGAAGAGCTATGGTGTTATTATTCCTTATATTTGTTGAATTACCGTGAACTAAGTAAATTGACGATCGAAATCTATAACCACTACCCAAGATGATAGAATTGTTCGATCATTTATAAGGTTCTAGCGCGTATTCAAAAATTTGATCTACGGCATGGTTATTATCAATTTCGCATCCGCGAAAAAGATTATCTATTCCAATCACTACATCCAGAACTTGTAATGAACATTATGAGTTTCATGTTATGTCCTTTGGATTGACCAATGCACATGTGGCATCCATAAATTTGGTGAACCACGTGTGTAGGTTGTAATTTGATAAATTCATGCTTGTGATCATTAAGGACTATCTGTTTGTTTATAAGAATAAGAAGGAGTTAATAATTATTTATAAACTGCCCGGAGTTGTCCAAGCAATGAAAACCTATACCTTGAGTATTTAACATGTGATTAAAGACTTAATCCTTTACATGATTTGATCGTGTGATTAATAAGATAATGGAATCTATATTGACTTTTCGAAAATTAGAGCCATTTAAGACTTTGGGTTTTACCAAAAAGAAAGCGCAAATATGTTTTGACAAATATTTTATCGAAGGATTTTTAAGGAATCATCCCCTTAAACCCAGAACATTTAACTAAACTCCTGTTTAGGGGTAAATGTTTTTGTATACCTCAAGACAACCTAAGAGGAATTGAGGAAACCATTTAAACGAAGACTTGAGATATGAAACGACTATTTTTGCTTTTCAACTAAGAAAATTTTGACCAAAGTATAAACAAAGATTTTTCGAACATTTACGAATCTTATTATTTATTTTCAATAAATCAACAAAAATCGTGTTAACTAAATTCAAATTTATATTTGAAATTTTTTCTATAATTGGACGAATTGAGGAAAATTTAAAACTTTTTACGTTTACGTTTCATAAAAATTTAATATTTATTATTTAATTACTTATAATAACTATCGCCGCTTTAGACGTCGGATTGAGCGAAACTAATAAAGATAATAGTTGAGACGAAACTAAAACTTAGAAAATGTGAAGAAAGAATCTCTGAATGAATTGTGATCATGATAATTATTTCATCAAGGAAGGTGAATGTAGATACTGACACATTATATAGAAAGGATATAGGATCAATTAGGATGTGTTCCTTAGTAATGATTGTGCAAAATAAATTGCCCGAGCAATTTAAAAATAGTTGATGCTTGTAAGAAGGATAATATAGATAATAAAAGGAGGTTTGCGGCTAATGTGAACCATTAGAAATGAGAGCCGATGGCATTAAATGTATAAAAGGCCACTTGTGGTTGCCTAAATATGGAGGTTTGTGAAATGTAGTCATGTTGGAATCTCGTAAGTATAAGTATTCTATTCATGTCATTTCTGATTAAATGTATCTTTATCTGAAGAAGTTGTACTTATGGCAAATTATGAAGGCAGACATTGCCTCATACATTAGTAAACGTCTAAATATTGCAAAGGTCATCATCTGAATTTGGTTCGATTTAGGTCATCGTCGACAAAACGACCAAATCTGCTAATATCATTCCTGTTAATGATAGATTCTCGATGAAGAAATTGACTCTTTTGTATTTAAAGGAGTTGTGTAAACATAGTGTGCCTGTATCGATCATCTCTATCAAGATCATCGCTTCTCATCGAATTTATAGAGATTTCCTCAGAAGTCATTAGGAACGAACCTTGATGAGAGTACTGTTTGCCACCTCAAATCGAAGGGACGAGGTAAAGTAACGATACAAAACACTAGAAGTCTTGTTTTATGATTGAATGATTGACCTTTGGTAATGAACAGGATAATCGTTTTCCTTTGGAAATATTATCATTGATAATTATCATATTAGGATCGAGATCGAATCTTGTTAGGATCTAAATATAAGAGCATCTGTAAGCAGGAGTTGGGATGAAGACATCCGACATACACCCATTGTGAGTTGGACATGTCTTTTAGGTTTAAGGTTTCCTATGATGACAAACCTAACCTTACAAAATACCCGACTCGCGAGACCTGAAATGATTGTTGAAATTAGGATCTGATTATTGACTGCCGGTAGCGGGCAGGAGGTTATGTGAATATGAAGTGTAGATCTTGAAGTGCCGGATGGGTAGCGAAGTTATGCCAAAAATTTTCACCTTGGAAAAATGAATTGATGATCTGAAGGATCACGGGAAATAAGTCCCCGTTGTATGGGACCATTGAGATAATGTAAAAGTTGGTTTGAAAGGCATACAAGCTGGATCTACCCTAGGACTTCAAGGGCTGCGTGAATTATGTTTCGTATATCGAACTTGATAAAATATCTATCAAGTGAAAATCTGATTACTTCTTGATGAAGTTTGGATCGGCAAAAAGTTGCATTCATCAAAAACCCGTGAACATCATGGATAGAGAAAGTAAGTCAGCATTAAGCCTGATCGTATTCCCGTAGTTATGTTTGATGAAACTCGCGTATTGTAATGAATTACATTGTGAGAAAATACCGAATGTGGAGGAGATACCCACTGGCTTTAACTCTATAAGAAGTGAGTAGTAAGATAAATTGATCTTTGAGGACAAAGATCCTGTTTAGGGGTAAATGCTGTGACAATCCGTCAATTTATGATTGATATTTTATTCTCAAGTATTATTTAAAAATATTATTTTAATTTTATATTATGAACTCACTCAGTTATGGGAAGAAATTTGGGTTTACGTCTTGAAGTAACATCGACTACGTCTAAACCGGAGGATTCTACGTTACGTGCTTACGTTTACGTACACCGTTTTTGGTGACAGTCCGACATTTCATGAAATAAATTTATTCTTGAATATTATGATAGAATTTTAATTTGTGTTGGTTCATAAACTCACAAATTTACGAGAAGAAATTAGGACTTACATACATAATTTAACGTCCTTTACGACTAAACCGGAAACCATAGGATTACGTATTTACGTTTTTGATGAGACAATTTTTATTAGAATCGTTTCGTGCCGTAGATTCATAATTTATAAAAACGTTTTTCGTAAATCGACCCGAGGGCACGTAAATCGAGGAAACTAGAATCGAGGAGTACCCGTAATTTAGTGGAGATGAGACAAGTTTACACTTGCCTCACCCCCACTATGGGTGGCAAGATTACATAAACCACAAGGACACTTGTCCTCCTATTTCTACAAAACTATCTAACCAAAACCACTAAACTCCTAACCACTTTCTCATACATGCAAACTAGCTAAACTTTAACAATCTCTCCTCCTCTCTCTCTCTATGAACGTCCACATTCATCAACAACACCACCATTGATAAAAAAATCAACCATAAATCATATGTATAATTTACATATGATGAAAACCCATTGAAAAGATGAAGATTGAAGGTGGTTATAACATGTGAAAAGGAGTTTCTATGGAGTTTAGGGGCTGATTTTCAAGATGGTATTCATGCATATGAAGATCTCAAGAAGTTCATTTGCCAAGTTAAAGAAGTGGTGTTGATATCTCATAAGATTGGTTACCCAAAACCAAGTCTTGTTCATCCAAAAACTCATTATTTCATCATTTTGGTGGTATAGAGATTATTTCTTTCTATCATCTTGTTATTTTAAATATGTAATCTTGTATTTTCTTTATTTATGTATATGTATATGATGACGAATGATGATCAAAAATATTATGTGGGGATTTGGTGTTGATAGATTTGATTAAAAAGATTAAAATCTACTTGAAAGGATGTTAAAATCATGGCTAAATATGTAGGTTGTATAAAACAGTAAAGAGCTAGATGATAACTTGTTAAAATGACTTGGTAAAATTAATATACAGTAAGGTATGTGTCTTGTACATATGTGAGAGTTGACCATGCAATGGAATCATTATAATGAGTGAGATATGATCAAAACAAAATTGAAGTGCAAATCTGCATAGACTGTTTTGGACGAATTTATTAAAATACTTAGAGGCTAATTCATCAGTAGCTATTCAATAGTTAAATGGAGAAAATATCATGTAGTTTCTGCTATAAAAATTTGGGGTTCCATCTCCTGATAGAACTCTAGATATGGTTATTTTAGTGGACTGAATATTAATAATCAGATTTGTAAAAATAAGAAGTATATAATATAAGCACTCAAATAATGTTATTATAAAATATATATATATATATATATATATATATATATATATATATATATATATATATATATATATATATATATATATATATATATATATATATATATATATATATATATATATATATATATATATATATATATATATATATATATATATACTAGTGGCAAAACCCGTCCGATGGACGGGTATGACTTATGATTGTCATTTTACTTTTTTTATTTAGTAAATATTTGTTTGTAATTTATGATTGACGGGTATTAAACTTTTTTCTCCTTACATTTTTTATCTAGCATTATTGTTGTTAAAAATTGTTTTAGTTTGTTATACTACTAAAGTATATAGTTTTTGGTTTAGAAGTAATCGTATAGAATTCGCATTGACTATAATTAAAATTGTACTCGACAACACATCAACGGACTTAGAGTTGGTTATAATAGTAAGTGTATTTTTTGGTTTTTGAAGTAATCGTATACAATTTGTGTTAACTTTAATGAAAATTGTACACGATAACACATCAAAATAATTGACAAAAATACTAAAAGATTCACAAAATGATAAACTAAATATAAAAATTCAAAAATTGTGAGATAAAAACTAAATATGCCCCCCACATACAAACTAATAAAATATATTAGAACTAAATAAATTAAACTCATATCTGATTGACTCGCGCATGGTGAGAAATTTACCTCTTTACTAATATGTCACACGTAAGTTAATGGGTAAGGATAGGACTCACGATTGTCTTTTTCGACCACTCCACCCAATATAACATATATATGTGTAGATAGGTATGATTATCTATCGATTATTGTTTGACATAAACTTTGTGAGTGCGAGTATTACACAACTGTTTTGACATAGTATAATAATGCATAAACTACTATAGAATCATTAACGATGTTTGCTCTAAGTTTGTTAATTTTGTATGTAACCAACTATATGATGACGAGGATCAGATGATTTCGGGGGGGAGTTTAACTTGCATGATTATAATTATTTTTGTAACAGGTTGGAGGGTATGTTCTATCATCGATTATTTCATATGCGTGATTACCATTCTTATCTAATATATCTCATTTTAATAGTTTGCAAGTGATAAACACATACAAACAAATCAGATGTTTGGAGAGCCGAACAACATTGCAACACTTTCATTATGGATGATGTTATATTGAGAAAGGTCTCGTGTGTGTTCACGATAACCACTATGAATATAATCTCCGCTTAGTGTGTTCTCATTTAGTCTATTTGGGAGATACCATTGAACATATGAGAAATCGTTTGCTAAAATATAGGCTTTTGGCAATTCCTCTTACTGATGGGATGTCCCAAAATAGGCGGTACTGGACATGAGTTCTGGTAACCCGGTTCACTTCAAAGATTCGACCTGATAACTAATTAGTCCATTATGATTTACAATATCCTGTAATCCTTGAGGTCTGTATTCGTTGTATGACCTGATACATACTAAAAGATGGCCTCAACCAATGTGACAGTCTGATCATTAAGAAGACATAATAAAATTGCAGTGTATATACATGTCTGCAAACATATGTAGTGTGTTGTGTTTTACACCCTGGATTCCCACACCCCAAGTTCACAATAATTTTAATAGTTTTAAGAGTTAATTACATAAATTTCCAAGTGGTTAACACATCATTGATAATGTCAAGGCTAAGATCCAGGACAAGGACAAGGATGGTATTGCCCCAGTTCGGCAGACTCGTGTTTGCGGGAAAAGCAACTCAAAGATGTTCATGCATTGGCTTTGATTACAACATCCAAAAGGAACCCACTCTTCACGTTGTTGTCATGTTGAGGGGAGGAATACAAATCTTCAGTTACTAGCAAGACCATTACTTTGGATTTTGAAAGCTTCGACACCATCGACAATGTCAAAGCTAAAATCCAAAGGAAGAACGGGATCCCACCAGACAGCAGAGACTTATCGTCCCTGAAATGCAGCTTGAGGATGGTTGTACCCTTGCCGATTACAACATTCAGAAGGAGCCAACTCTCCATTTGGTTCTCCGTCGTTGTTATGGTATGCAGATCTTTGTGTAAACCTTGACTTGTCACTTTGAAAGTTAAGAGCTCCGACACCATTGATAATGTGAAAGCCAAAATTGAGGACAAGGAAGGAATCCCACGCGCAAGACCAGCAGACTTATCTTTGCCGACAAACAACTCGAGGATGGTCGTACTCTAGCTGACTACAATATCGAGAAGTAGCCAACCCTACATTTGGTCCTCCGACTCTGTGAAGGTATGCAGATCTTAGTCAAGACATTGACAGGAAAGACCATTAATTTGGAGGTTGAAAGTTCGGACACCATTGACAACATGAAGCCAAAATTCAGGACAATGCCAGGCCAGCGAAGGTTGATTTTTGCTGGTAAGCAGCTAGAAGATGGTCGTACTTTGGCAGATTCATCCAAAAGAAGTCTACCCTTCATCTTGTGTTAAGGTTGAGGGGAGGAATGCAGATCTTTGTCAAGACATTGGCCGGAAAGACCATAACTCTTGAGGTGGAGAGTTTGGAAACCATTGATAATGCGAAGGCTAAGTAATATTCAAGATAAGGAGGGAATCCCGCCAGATCATTAGAGGCTTATTTTTGTTGGAAAGCAGTTAGAGGATGGACGCACACTTGCTGATTATAATATAGGAGTCCACTCTTCACCTTGTTCTTTTTCTCTGTGGTAGGTTTTAAGTATCCTTATTGCTTGTTCTTTGATTCTAGATGATGTTGGGAATGTTCAGTTTCTTTTGGTTTCCATTTATGTTGAATGAATTTGTGCAATGGCCCTTCATGGGAGATCTCAGCTTCGTTGAATAACTCTAATCTGGAAAGTGTAAGGAAATACAATAATAATGGTGCAAGGGTAAGGAAAGCTCGGATTCGGTGTAATTTGCAGCCACCACATGATGATGAACATACAATATTATAGTATAAAATTGTAGCATAGCAAGTCAAACCTGGTCAATACTCCTAATATCTGGTGACAAGACCACCATGTACGCATAATACCTATAAACAGAGGCGATGTATTAAAATAAGTGTTGAATTTATTTATTTAGCATTTTTATGATGAAAGACAATCTTAAATTACGCCAGTTCTAACCTCAAAATCACAACATAGCACCACAATCTATGTAAACGTGTTTTTTTAATCACAACACAAAACTCATTTTCAATCTTGTTTTAGAAACCCACAAAGCAACACCGCAAGCGCCACGTGCAACAGTCACGTCTCCATTATCAATGCATTCTGAAAAAGAACATGGAATGCAATTAGTATTTGGTATTCGTATATGCCCTACTATAAATGACTACACAATGTACTATACAATCCTACGATGACTATAGAAGCAAGAACATTAAACAATCCAATACTTTAAAAGTGGGATTTGCATGTTTTCAACTCTTCCACCGAGTAAAAAAAAGGAAGAAATGCACATCTTGCATTAACCACGGATATCTAAGCACATATAACAAATATTTGAGATCAGTTATATAACCAAGTTTTAAGTGATCTATAAATAACAATAAAATAAATGCTAAATGTTGACAAAGTGTAGATTTGAACATAGACACATCTTGTATAAAAATGCTCATATTCTGTCATTTAAGCTACACCTTATTTTGTTAACTATCTAATGTCCTATGATATATTTAATACAAATATTCATCATATATCTTTCTTACAACTATTATGGTTGTTTATAAATGCATCATCTAAGCTATACTTTGGTATGTTTAATACAACGATATACTAATAATAAATTAATAATGCATCATTTAGGCTACACCTTACTATACTTACTCTAAACAAATACTTGATCAGTGAGAACATACCCAATGACATCTCACAAGTGATTTCGCACTTCTCATTGCACCAATGACAAATACTTCCTGTGCGCATACTGCATAAAGCTCAATTTTGTATATCAAAATGATAGCTGAACCGGTATGCAGTACTTATGGCATGGCACATTTTCATGCATAGACAACTTCTACGCCATGTACATAACCTATAGCCTATCAAAACATAGTAATCCTCTTGATCCGTACTATAGCAGAAGCTTAAGGCAGTCACCTATTCACTAAATTAATCCCAAACAACTCTATTTTATCAAAAGAAACTATAGACCAAAGGTGAAAAAGTCAGGCACATGAATCACCTTTGATGCTCATTCCCACCTCTAATTAGACTTTTTAGATATCTATAACTTATGTGTTCGTGAGGCTCTGATATAATCTGGGAACCATGAAAAAATGCCACAGCTTATCCTAAAATATGTATGTGAACAATTTTGTCTAGTGAGACATTTTTAAGCTTATATCAAATGTACTACTACTTAACTTGTTTAACACAGCTTCAATCACTAATTCCTCTCCAGTTTGCATATAAGAATTGTGAATTACATTGGCAAAAGCTCATAAAAACGGTAGAATCAATACATTAAAAAGGTTACTTTAAAAAATACAAAGCTACCTGAATGGTTGAATGTGGATGAATTTCCTCCACACCTTTACTTCCATATTCCTGTATAGTTAAAAAAGTATCAGTGGCGTGTCTGAAAGTTAAATAGGATTCATGTGAGTTTAGTTACTAATCGAACATTGATTCATGTGAGTTTAGTTACTAATCGAACATCACAAGAAAGTGCATTGTTCTTCTTTAATTTGGCCTATTTAATGGACACTTAATAATGGGTGTTCCTGATTTCGCATTGAACCCTTTATATTTGGTTTAGGTAAGCGATTCCAAACACACAGTATTAAATATGATTAAATAAACGATGATAAAAATAACCATATAATTTCTTATATACAAAAATGATTTAAGATGTTGTAAATGCAGACTAAAATTAATACAGCTAACATACAAGCTGGGGTTCGTGATGGTGCACTATTTGATAATGTATATTAAAAAATCTCTAATTCAATTTAGAGACTAAAATCCAAAATTATTCTAACATCCCAACTTATAGATGATATCAAGTTCAAATGCTAATAGATGATCCTAATGTGTTCTAACTTACAGATCGTATTGAGTTGCTACCTTCTCGTTTATAGGTGCCGTACAGAGCCGCTTAGCTCGCTTTCAAGAATAAAAATCATCCTTTCAATTAATCAACTTAAATGAAAACTTTATGGTCTAAAATCTAAAACACAGAAATATTTAAGCACAAATGAAGATGGTTACTACTTCCCCATATCGAACATATACAAAGTTTTGACTCACAAATTAACGACAGTTTCTGATGATCAAACGGCCTAAAAAAGGAACACATAAACACAACAATAAGTCTATATGGTTGTCTCACAATCGTATAACACGGTAGTTATCTATACACATCGTACCCATAGCGAGTCAGTTTTTTAGTACATCAATATGGGCCATTTGTAGACTAATTCAGAAACATCTTTTTGATCATTCTTAAGAACAAATATTGCGTCAAATATGTTTTTTAAAGCAGCTGATAAAGCAATTCAGGATGTTGTGTGCATAAGAAATGTGTTTGGTTATTCCGCTCGATCAATTTGGCTCATATCTTTTTCAGCTAAAGTTATCTAGTTGGTACTTACGGAAGCATCTATGAACTTGTTTTGCTGTGTTTTTTGTTAACTGAGACTGAAACAATAATATGTATTGGCCATTAATTGACAATTACGGAGTACTTTACAAAGAATGTTTGATTTTATCATATATGTAAGTCTTACTAACCTACAAACTTATTAGGTGAGAGAAAAGCTTAGTGACGGAGAATACAAAGAATTTGTGAACCTTATAAAAGCACTCAAGTCTAAGGCTATGAAGATAGGCGAACGTTTGCAATCTATCATAAACCTATTTTTTTCCCCAGATAGGCTTCTTCTTATTCTAAAGTACACTATGCTCCATCATTATTACACTAAAAGCAGAGTAAAAAGGCTGTTAACAAAACATCGTGCAATGATGTTAAATAAAATCAAGCAGAGAACAATAGCTTAGTTACCTCGTTGGGTTTTTGCAAGCTGCAAGTGTAATAGCTTCAGTACTGCCGCAGCCAAACAAAAGGAATATTGTCAACCTTTTAAACAATCACTTTCGTAGTTGCGAGAAAAGCAAAAGCATGTGCGAAGGTTATCTCCTGTAACCAAGACATAAATATCTCAGAATGCCTTGACGAAGATGCACATAATGGAGATCCTACAAGTGTAAGGGTTAATTTGTAAGGTTTAATTTGTAAGACATGATATTATAAGGGTTAATTTGTAAGACCTAATTGTATAAATCATCATCATGAGCTCCTCGGACAGAAGCAGAGCCAGTGGGTCAGCAGTAGCATCAGTTCCACCAGATGTTTCTCCGGAGAACCTGAATTCAGACCCAAATCCCCTTGACTGTTGCAATGTCTGAGCAAACGCGTGGTACTTACGCATGTCAGCGTCACTCACACTTCTGCGTGCATACTTCATGGATTCCTCAAAGTGAGCAATCCAAACCAAATCTTAAATCCCCATTCTAAAGACGTTCCGCTCCTCCAGAGAAGCAGTCTTGGACGAAGAAACACGTGGAGGCGGTGTCCTTTTTTATAAGGTGGTTCTTGATAGTTAGCTGCATCAGAGAATACACGGCTCAGTGGCTTGTTTGTCATGTTTATCCCATTTTGATGATAATACAATGTGACAATATCATATAGTGTAAAATCACACACAATCAAGCTTTAAATAGATAAATAAATAAAGCTTGATGAACCGGGAACAAACAGTGACCTATAACATGGAATGCGCAAAGCTTGATACAAACTGATATGTCGTTTTGACTTTTATGCTCAAATAGTCAAAGTGTCAAACATCTATTTGTAAATATTTTTGACTTTTATGCTCAGAAAACCTTTATAGTGACTTGCTTCTATGTAAATATCTTTTACTTGACTCTATTTAGTCTTGCTTTTTTATACCTTGGAACGGTGTTGGTCCTAGCTGTACAAAATCTTTAATATGTGTAGTTTGATATGATGGTAGGAATGCCTACTGATATATGCACTACTTTGAATTTATACATAAGAGACGCGCAAGTAATTTCTCATTGCTGAAGATAAGGACTATATAGCCATATGACCTCACCATGAGTCTTATTTCACATTTAAACAATATTTATTCCTGTAATTATGAAAGTATACAACTACTATGTTTTTCCTAATGGAAAAAATAATATATGAATTAGAGTAGACCTAAAATCAGACACGCGCCTTTAGTTTACAATTTTCGTCATAGAGGCTCACTTGTCGCAATGAGAAAGCATGTTGATAACAGTTGCTCCATAATAAAGCCATAGTTCCCTACAATCTGTTTGCGTTTTTATGTCCAAAATAAGTGAAAATGTACCTCATGCCAATAGAAGTGAGGAATACAATTATGTAATGGGGTTCTAATTTCTAATTCAACCTTGAATAAGAGCTTTGTAATTCTCTAACAATTAACTTCTTGCTAGTAACAATAGCTTACCTAAAAAGAACAAAAAATAGCCATACACTCAATTTGAAG
Source organism: Glebionis coronaria (assembly GCA_025667525.1). Classification (NCBI taxonomy): domain Eukaryota; kingdom Viridiplantae; phylum Streptophyta; class Magnoliopsida; order Asterales; family Asteraceae; genus Glebionis; species Glebionis coronaria. The sequence continues at coordinate 527,470,586 of CM046875.1, read as the reverse complement.
ACAAATTAGTCATACAAGGTTGCAAATGGAATTATAATCTCTAAATATGGGTGGTCTCTCCTAGCAGTTGCATCGTCAAGCGTAGCCCCAGGGGGTTTTGTTATCACTCCAACTTGGTATTATTTACTGCAAATGTGGTCATATGGCATGTGTTAAATAACAATAGCAAACCCAGTAAAAGAAGAAGCCATCGAAATAAAGTGGTAATTTAGCTACTGATTTAAGTGGTATAAAATGGGTGTTTGGCTACTGTTTTTTGGAGTGGGTTGTCTAATACTAATATAGATAGTCTGATCAAAACGCCTTAAAACTTTTGCTGTTGACATAGGCTTCACCTTGCTTACAGTCTTACCTTCCCAATTGTAATCATTACCTTACCAAATGTAACCATCTGGTAATGTAGATCATACCTTTCAATAACGGAAAACCAAATGAAAAACTACAACATATATGTTTTACCGTTAATCTGTTTTAAAATGATAAGATCAGTGGGCAATGAGGTTATACTAATGCGTAATGCCAACAGCTGCAGTAATGCAATCAAGAAATCAAAAGATTTAGTCTAATAGCCTTAAAATAAGATTCATCCTATATTGAAAGATTAAAAGAGCTCAATATTTTAGGGAAAAAATTACATGGGATACGAAAAATTATATATTGTGTACTCACTTTATCTGCAAAAAAACTTGGCACGCTGCTATTGTTGAAATGAGCAATCCAAATATCTTCAGAACAATTTTCGTTATTTTTTGCAATGAGAGCACTAATGACCATACTTTTCCAACACCAGCACTAATGACCCTACTCTTCCATCCCCTGTATTTTTTATTTTTTTTATAGTTAATCAAATAGTTGAATACGTGCATAACACTATGTATGTGGTCGAATAACGTGATAATCAAGTCTACTTAAGCTAATATACTGTAGTAAGAAGACTACCGGTCAAAATACTGAACCGCAACTTGTTCCTAGAGTCTGCGATTAAAACTTGATCAGATCTATTGTTTGAAGAAAGCGGGTTGGCATTGCTTGTGAAGCTATTGATTTGATAAATGAAACCATCATTTCATATGCCTTCAACTACTCTTTTTCCTTCCGTCTGATTCAGATGCTTCGACTACTTTTTATGCATATTGATCTATCAATTGTACAACAATTACATAGGCAAGGCATAAATTTTAAGGCCTAAAAAATAACAAATTAATAGTCAGTAATAACAGCTAGAGTAACAAAACTATAAGAATGTTTAATTGGTGAAAGTGAAAGTTTCTCGAACTTGTTGTTACAAATGAAACTCAACTAACCTGATTTTCTATATGATACTCATCTTTGATTTCAAAGTTGCAGCTAGAACTCTGAATATTTAATTCTAGAGAATCACTATCGTGTAATATAATTTTCAAACCACTTGGATGAGGACATGAGAATTTACAATCCATCTTTAATTATTATCCTTAGTTTGTTCACATTGAAGGAGTTTTTAGATATAATAAAGCATTAACTGTTTAAAATCTATAAAAACATGACAAAAAGTGTGTAAACTCTATTCGATGACCCTTTTTAAGACAGACACAACCATCTTGCTGCCTTTAGTATAAGGTGTGTCAGCTCAATAATTATGTGTGTGTGTATGTGTGTGAGAGAGAGAGAGAGAGAGTATACCTAGGGAAGAGAAGGGATTCTTAGTCTCCAAAATAAAATAGAAACTTTATCCTGAAGCAACTGTTTTTGTTCTTAGTTCAGGACACATAGTCACTTGCAATGTGAAACACTCTTAAATGCAACCACTCCATCTACAATCTTTATCTTTTGTGAAACATGAATCTTGTCCAACAAAAAAGCATGTCTACACTTAGAAATCTTAGTAGTGACATCGTTCCTTGGTGAAAGTGACAAACAGTTTGTTGTATTATTGACGCTTAAAGCAGAAGAATTAAGCATAACCGCCAATATGCCTTGAAAGAAGCTGTAGTATCGAAGGTAGAATTCTCACAGCCAGATACTGTAGTATTCACCTTGTTCTTTGGAAACACCAAATGATGCAGTCAAGAGATTTTTGGATGACTCCTTTAAGGAGGTGTTTTATTGCTATTAGGAGTTGTTTGGATGGCTTCTAAACAGGTTGCTTTGATGATGTCAGGGGGTGTTTGGATGGATGATGTAAGGGTGTGTTTCAATGGCTGCTGTAAGGGGGAGTTTGGTTGTTACCCTTTAGCTAACGGCTAACGTATTTAACCTGTTTGACACAATAACATACAACCCAAACCACCTATTAAAAAGTAACCAATGCAAGAGCAGCCTAAAAAATAAATTTTAGAGATAAATTACATGCAAGAATGAATTAGCAGGACTTACCATCAAATGATAAGATTTTATAATAAACTGCTTGTTTCAACAACTTTGTATATCACAACGGAATTTTACACCACCCAATTTAGTTGTAGCTGAAAGACAACAAACAACGAAGACATGGCCCACATTGTCAAAACCATTCTTATGATTATTCAAATAATATATCGAAACTTTTTAAGCTTGTTCTGATTATATTTCACACAATATTAAATTTTTTGATTATTCCACATTGTATTAAAAAAATCAAACTGGTGCCATCTGCAGCTTCGATATCAAACGCCTTGTTAATCAGAATATGGTCAAAAAGATAACCACTAATTGTAACCTGGAGAGTCAAATCATCAATTAGCATTAACTTGATCCTTAAATTAAACCTAGTGATACTCTTGTTTTCATCAATAGTATGCATAAACTTAGTTCCAAAAGAACACAACAAAGATTAATTCATAATAGCAGAATTAATAAACACAGAAATCGATTAATAGTACCTTGTCTATTTCAGTGTTTTCTGAATAATTTAAGGTTATTACTCATTGATGAAGAATTGGGGGTTTTGTGAATGGTCGTTAGATGTGAATGATTGTTAGATGCGGTATATGTGAATTAATCGGTGATTATATGGAATAGACGACAATGGGAAAAACCTTGAAAACCGACTCGAGATAATCATTGTTGAGAAAAGGAGGTTTTATTTTGAAGTTATGTTTCCTAAATATTTAAAGCCCAGAACGTAGGCCCAATGATGAGGTTATGTTTCGTAAAAATTGAAAGCCCAGAACGTTGGCCCAATTGATGACGTGGATATGATGTGGCATACCTCTCCTCTTATATATAATGTAAGATATATATATATATATATATATATATATATATATATATATATATATATATATATATATATATATATATATATATATATATATATAACCCACTAACTACTAATAATATTTATAAATAAGTTATGTACTATGATACTTAAATGTGACATGTTATAAAAATTACAAATTTGATAAGTTTTATAAGTTATAAAACTATAAACATAAGTTTTACGTCTTTTCAGCTAAAACCGTTAAACTAACGTTTTCGTCAATTAAAACTTAGACGGTCGGACCCGTCTAATGTAAACGTTGTATAACTCATATACTTATATATAAGTACATATTACAAGTAAAAATCGATAAATCCCGAGCTTTATAACTTATGGACATTAACGGGCCAAATTAGCCTTATTGGACTATTAATCCAACTAATTTGGCTAAACACTAATAAACTTGCTTATTGGGCTTAACCCACTTGGGCCCAACATGTAAGCATAGGACTGATGTTAAAAGTATAAGATAGACTAAGATAAGGTAATGGGCCTATAATGGGCTTATTGGGCCTTGACAAGTAAAGAATTTAAACTAGTGAAACTAGTATGAAAATTTACCAACACATGACACTATAATGAGTAAATAAAGATATACAATCCCACTTGATCATCATCATATTTATAAAATCATCATATATATACATAGTTATTATTTTTCTAAAGTCATTAGACAAGAGTGTAAGACGAGTATTATTTGTCTAGGTATCCGTGATTGGAACACGTACCGTACATCCAAATCGCCGATAACCGCCTTTCCCAATCAACGTGAGTTCATAGCCTCGCACTCTTTTAAATGTTTTTATGAAATGTTTTATAAACCCGTGAGGGAGATAACATGTTAGTTTTATTAAAAATAGGACACCAGTTGTCCCGATTGTTTGCTTATTGATTTGGACCCGAATGATTATATGACCCGATGAATGATTATATGACCCGATGAATGAAATGAAATGGATTATTATTAGTTAGGTTATGTCACTAAAAGTCCCATTAGCATGAATTGTGAACTACTGGGATTTAGTAGACGCTTATGCATATAATAGTACTATTTGGGGAAGATCACCCCAGTTCACGCCTTGACGGTTGATCCCCGTCGTTCCACATTGATTGGTAAGCGAATTTATGTATGAGATGATTTATATAAGCGTGATTATTGTGACGACACGCTGTTTTAGATGGGCAAATGAGTTTCGGGTTAGCTACCCGTTGTTTGTTATAGTAAGGTAGGAATGCCATGCGGCTTATAATAATTCAATAACGAAAATACTGCTATATGCATTTAATTACAATATATTCCCTGACTAGAAATACGGGGTCTTATTATTGATATTATGTTCGTGTTTTGGTTTTACATAACCATATTCATATAACGGTTTTTATTTAACTCTATACAACGTATGATTTACCACAAAAGCCTATAGTATGATGTACCACAAATATTTGTATAAAATGTTTTTGGCTTATTTTATGGCCTACGACAAAGAATTGTACAAAATGAGTTTCGGTAATAATTTTATACCTATGATATATTAATGGATTTCATTAAACTCTATGAATTTACTCGGCGTTTTCGCTGACCTTTTCTTTTAACATGTTTTATCTCTGGTACTTGAAGGTAATTCTCGGGAAGACGACAAGAATTTATGGCCCGCACTTAAATAACAATTTCCATTCAAATATTTTATAAAATTGTATGAAATACTATGACTTGGGACCTATGTAAATTTGATTTTTTTGAATGGAAAATGCTTTATTATTAAACGACGCGATTTTAAGCGTTGTCTATGATTTGAGTAATGTGTTATCCCGTAATACCAACGACTCTTCCGCTGAACTAAAGTATGAATATTTGGGGGTGGTACGTTCTTGGTGACACATATTGGTATGCTCAACCAATAGACTGCTGCATATGTTGAGGGGAGTTAATAGATATACAAATTTTTATAATTTTTATTGTATAGTCTATGTTTTGTGTTTTTGATGTAATTGCAGGTTAATAGAAAAAGATAAAAGAGGTTACAATGATAGTGGAAAGCATGAACTGGTCAACATTGTGAGGTACCGTTATAACTCCAAGTACCGCTAGCACAAATTCAAGTACCGCTTATGTTCCATGTACCGCTACATGTCCGTTGTACCGTTAAGGATCTCTTTTGTAAATTTGGCGGTTTCTTCGCACTTGGGTTTGTTATTTACTTAAATACTTACTCCAATTATACAATTGATTCACCTAATCTTTTATTTTTATCTCTTGATTCTATAACCTTATCTCTAATTTTTCGATCATCAAAAATACTAATGGCTTCTTTACAAGTGATCTTTAAGCATAATTTGGTTGCGAATCTTGCTACGAATGATGACTCTCTTGGTTTCCATGAGATTCTTGGTTTCTTATCTCGAAGTCATGTTCGTTTTGCACTCACTGTAAGTCCAGTTGTCTCTATTTCCATTGTTGAACAATTTTGGAATGCTGTTGTGTTAGGTACTCGGTTTAATCAACCTTGCATTAAGGCTAGGGTGAATCATAGAAATGTATATGTAATTGAGGTACTGCTAAGGGAAAGTTTGAGATTAAATGATGAAAATGGACTTAGTATGCTTAATAATACAGAGATTCATGATGGCCTTGCATCCATGGGCTATGGAGGTGGTAGGGAAAGTCTTACTTTCTTTAAAGCATTATTTTCACCTTAATGGAAATTGCTTTTTCATGCTATTATTCACTGTTTAAGCTCTAAAAGTACATCTTTTGATCAAATTCCTGCTGCATTGGCATCAGCTGGTATTTGTCTAGCAAATAACAGAGTTTTTAATTTTTCAAAATTAATTTTTGATGGCATGACTAGGAATTTGGAAGGAACTCAAAAGTTTTTGATGTATCCTAGATTCATTCAGACTTTAGTTAGTGACCAAATACCTAACCTACCAGAGTTAACTGCAACGAGAACTTTCTCTTTCTTGACCAAACAAGGCAATGCCTTTACAGGAACATTTACACCATTGTTTGCTCATATGTTAGCCCAACCTGCCAATCAAGAAGGTGAGGAACCTAGCAATGCTAGTGCTTCTCAGCAAACTCCTTCTCACCAGAGTTCCCATTCCCTAGAAGATTCACAATCTTCTTCTCACAATGTTGGTGCTCCACCAAACAATGATGAGATGATCCACACACCTACTGCTTCTATTGCTGCTAGTGGTTCACTACAAGCACAAGCACTAGAGGTGATGTATGTTGCAAATCTAACTGCTTTGTGTACTAGTTTGTCCCAACGGGTACAGGTGTTGCAGAAAGAAAAGCTTGTTCAAGACAAGAAAATAGCTGAATTGGAAGCTAGCCTAGTCAAGTTGAGGAACAAAGTATCACCTTGGACGAGGCAACATAGATCTATTCAGAAGGCTGCACTCAAGAAGCAAAGATTCAGGAACCACAAGAAAAGGCAACTGAATGCAACCAAACAGGGGAGGAATTATGAAGAACAACCACCTTCTTCTGATAATCAGACAAGGATCTCTGGAAATGACATCAATTTTGAGCTGGATGAAGATGTCATGGGGACTTATGAAGATGGAACTGGTTTAGAGACTCGTGTGGATGGACCTTCAAATATGGAGATTCAACAGAAAGAACCACAGCCTATTCAACAGAAAGAACCACAGCCTACTCATGAGGAGCCACAAGTTGAAGAAATGATGGTAACTCAGCCAGCACCAACACCTCAATCACCCCTTCAAGTGAACTGGAGTACTTTCTATGAGAAGTTGGAGGAAATTAGCATTCAGTTTCATGTATCTTCAACTCCACCACCACAAAGACAAGTATGGTTTCAAAGGAAACAGACTTTGCAAGTACTGTCTAGATGAAGAATGAGTAATGGATCAGACAAGACTGAAGAGGTGCAAGTTGAATATGGCTTCTATGGAAGAAAGAGTATCTGGGGATACACAAGTGATTGAAGAAACAAGTGTGTCTAATACTGGTGAAGTCAACATTGTTGAAGAACCAAGTACTGCTAAGCCAACTAAGCCGACTGCAAGTACTGTTGACATTGTTGAAGACCCAAGTACTGCTAAGCCAACTAAGCCGATTGCAAGTACCGTTGGTGATCATCCTTCACTAGAAAGTCAAACTCCTTTTGGAGAAGATGAGACTTTAGCCCAATTACTACTTGGCTTAAGAAAGAAAAATTCAGTTGAGAAGACTAAACAAGCAGAGGCAGAGAAAAAGACACAACAAGAAGTTCTTGCCAAAAAGGATCAAATTCAAGGTAAGAAAGTTCAAGCTTCACACCCTACTAAAGGTATAGTTATTCAACAAAAAGCTGATGAGGAAAAACCTTTCAAGCTGAAGAAGAAGCTACCTAAAATTAATCCAAAGGATAAGAGAAAGAAGCAAATATTATCAGAATCTGAAAATGAAAGTGATTCAGATGATGATATAAGCAAAGTCATGTACAGATTTAATCAATTGGACCATGATGAGGAATATGCTTTCAGAGTGCAAGCACAAATTCGTGAAGAAGAATTACAAGAAGAACTTGCAGCAAAGCAGCATTTGCTAGAAGCTAAAAGAATACAGCAAGAATGGAACATACAAGAGTATGATAGGATTCAAGCTGAATTACAAGCAAGTGAGCTTCTTGCAGACTCATTGATAGCTGAAGAGACAGATGCTTATGATGAAGAAGAGAAATCAAAGTTGATTGATGATCTGGTAAGGGAGCAACAAAGATTCTTTGCTGAAAAGAGAAGAAGAGAAAAGATTAAGCCTCCAACTACTATGCAGATTAGGAATCAAATGATGAATTTTCTTAAGAGAGTTAAGGGTTTTACTCATATTCAGCTGGTCAAGAATTTTTTTGAAGAAATCAAGACTTTGTATGAGCAAGATAAGAGAACTGAATTGAATTTTGTTGAGATTGGATCTGAAGCAGATAGAATAGCTGTTGAAAGGCATAGAAGACATCTGCAACAACAAAGACAATTTGGAAGTACTCCTAGAATTGAGCCAAGTACTGCTGAACCTACAAATACATCTCCACCTATCAAGACCACTTATGTGAGGAAGAATAGAAAGGAGAAGGTAAGTTCAAGGGAGAAAGAGACTGCTCAAAGAATGAATGAAGGAGTTGAAGCTCAAGATATTGCTCTGACTAAAAATGTACAAGCAGTACATACACAGTCAATAGTACATGCTGAAGAGACGGTACATACAAACTTGGAAGAGGGTTCAACAGAACTTGAGGGAACCTCCAAGGGTCTTAAAAGGAAAAGGTCAACAAAGATAAAGAAGAAAGCTAAGAGGGCTAAATCAACAGCAGAAGATAGTAATGATGATGAGAGCTTGAAGAAGTACTTGAAGATTGTAAAATTTGAAGATCAATGTATTGATACAGAGATTTTTGGAAAGAGATCATCTATTGCTAGATGGATTTACTTTATGGATCAAGGACTTGAAGCTCATGGAATTCAAAGAACTGATGGCACAACAAGGATATTCAGACTTTTGGAGGATATTCTTCACATTCTTGACAAACAAGATATTCAGGATCTTTTCAAGTTAGTTCAAGAAGCTAGTATAGGTAAAACTGCAGTATCACTATTATATAGGGAATTTCTCTTTATGTATGAGCCATATAATTGTGATCAAGAAATGTTGAAGGAATTAGAGAATCAGGTTCCTAGTTACTGGAGATATTATAGGTCATGTGGATTGCATATTTTGGATATAGATGATGTTACATACTATATGCTGCAAGAGAAGACTTACCCTTTTAAAACAAGATTGTTGGAAAGGATGTTAGAACAACAATTGGAAGTTACAGAAGAATCTGTTGATGCTTTGGAGTTGATCATAATGGTTAAACAACAAATCAAGGATTTGAAAGATGAGGAAGAAGCTGAGAAAGAGCCTTAAGTGTTTGACTTTCAGTCACACTTCACAAATGGTTCTCAGTTCACCATGTCTAACACACATAAGAACTGGCTAGTCCATAAGCAAACGGTTTATGGTAAAGACTTCTCAAATTCGTTGAAAGCTGATAGTTTGCTAAAAACTATATGGTTCTAACTCACCTTGTTTCTAGACAAAGAGTTGGCTAGTGCTAGACAAACGGTACTAGGTAAAGACTTCATCAAATCCTTTGATGGTTGACAATTTACCAAAAATTGTAAGTTTATCAGTACACCTTATTCTTTATGAATAAAGTATTGGCTATTCCAGAGTGTACGGCTAACTGGTAAAGAATTTATCAAATCCGTTGATAGCTGGTGATTTGCTAAAAATCATGAAGCCAATACAGATTGGTTTTTATTGTTAACTGTTTTATTTCAGGTATGAATATTGCAAGCAAAGAAGTATTCAAAGAAGGAAATACTTAGAAGGTTTTGTCTCATCAAATCAAGACTGAAGTTCATGATTCAGAATTCATATATTTAACTCAAGAAGACAATTACTGTTGCTGCAAAGAGAATTGAATGTTACAAGACACAAGAAGATCATAAGTTGAAGACAAAGATGATGTTCATGGTGTTTGAAGATTATCTTATCAGAAGAAGATCTACATTGAAGTGTTTGGCTACATTCAGTTGGATACAAATACAAATTACCAAGTTCAATACAAGGATGAAGGAAAGACTAAAGACATGTATTTTACATACACCCAGTACAAAGAGAAATAAGAAGACAACAAGTTATCATTCTTGTTTAGGGGAGGATTGCTGGGAATTATTTGTTAAGTGTCAAGTACCGCCAGTGTAATTTAAGTACTGTTAGTATTATGCAAGTACCGTTAGTGTTAACGCGGTACATAGTAAGTACTGCCACTTATAAAGTAAGTACTGCTATATTGATTAGGACTAATATATCTTTTTATAAGATATGTCATAGTTATAGTTAGAGTATATCTTATATGATATACTTAAATAGTTAGAATATTGATAATATATCGTCTGTGATATAGTTATCTTTATAGAATATTCTAAGGTTTCTAGGACTCCTTACTCTATAAAAGGAACATAGGTACAATGTCATTCATGTACCTCATTCAAGTCGATTAATAAGAGAATCGAATAGTTAAAAGTAATTCTGTTCTTCTATACTTTATAAGTTAGATTCCGCATAACTTATTTAGTTTGAGTAAGAGTTCTCAAAGTGTTTTAGTTTGATTACAAACTACTATACTAGTTCTTATAGAATGTAGATCCAATCAAAGGGATCAAAAGATTTCAAATTTCGAAATAAACTGCCGCACCCTAGACATAGAGCCCACCGTAGACCTTTTCCGTGTATTCTACCAACAGAAATTAGCCAATGGTTGGGTGTCTTTCGCTAAGCGAAAAGGTGGAATGCAATGTTATGATGGAAAAGTAGACTCCCTAAGGGACTCGAACGACATATTCTTCTGGCTTGACGACGTCGTCTTCCCTTTCTACTTTCCTTTTATGACCCCCGAGATGGTGAGGAAGGACCCCTTACCTGGCCGCCACTCCTATAATCCTGAAGACGCAAAGACTTTAAACAACAATCGTATCCCCGTACAGCCGTACCTAGAAAGTGTGCTAGTCACCCTTGGACTAAGCCGCGCACCAATTTGTGGCGCGCACAGGATACCCGTCTTTTGTACCAAGGACGGCCAGGGTTAGTGGTTCTTCCTCCCATCCACCATAGCATTTTGTAAGTACCTTCTTGTTCCAAGAAACTGAATTTTATCTTTCTGTGTGTCTGTTGTCTTACTGCGCAGTTATGGATCTTCTTGAACTCATGTGTGGTGCATTCCCGGAAGATTTGATAGTATGTTGGGAATAAAATATAGCCAGTCCACTTGAGCGCTGACAAGAGTAAACAAGCGTTGATGGGAAGAAAACAAACGCTGACAGATCAAGCGTTGACAAGAAGAAGTCAAGCGTTGATAGGTTGAAGACAAGCACTGATAGAAAGATATGATCTACGCGTATTTTGTTTCTAGTTTGTTTCTAGTAAAGATAAGTTCAACATTGTATTTTCTATAATTATCTTTACCTAGAATAGTTGATACGTAGACTCTTGTACAAGGCTTCTTATGTCTATAAAAGAAGACCTTTAGGTTATGTTTCAATGTAAGTTTTTCATACGTTAAACACTTTCATTATAAGCAAGTTCATTATTATCAATCAAGTGAAAGTTTGTTTACATCCTTTGTGTGTTCTTGTTTAAGTGTTAATTCCGCATAACACTTAGATTACTTTATACATAAAAAAAGTTTCTCTAAGTGTATAACTTGATCTAATCTCGTATACACAAGCTTAATCGATCTAAGTTTGGGATCAACAAGTGGTATCAGAGCTTGTTGAGAAACTTTTGATCTTAAAGAACACAAGAACCCTAAAATCACCAAAACCCTAATTTTCACAAAACCCTAAAAACATCATGTCCAATCCAGAAGTAACCTCTTCCTCATCCTTACCAAACATCAAGATTCCCATGCTTGATGCAAACAACTTTGAGCTGTGGAAGTTCAACTTTGAGCAATATCTAGGGATTTGTGACTACACTCTCTGGGATATTATTAAATATGGAAACACATTCAATAAAGCTGAAAAGATTGCTAATGCCATTGCTGCAAGATCAGCTGTTGCTGGATGTTTAGAAGCAGATAAAAAAGAAAAACCTGATGATGGTAGAGCTGTGTCTACTGAAGACATAGCAAAGAAAAGGGTTGATATGAAAACCCTAAACATTCTGAAACTCTCTTTGGGGCAAGAAAATCAGCACAAATACAGAGGTTATGAGTCTGCAAAAGACCTTTGGGCAGCCCTTGAAGTTGCCTATGGTGGTAATGCTGATACTAAGGAAGAGAAGAAGAAGCAACTCATGCATGAGTATGCTGTTTTTAAGGCTCAACCTAATGAGAAGCTTAGCAGTGTGACAAGCAGACTGCTTGACATTACAAGCAAGCTGTCCTTCATGGGGACACAAGTTGGTGATGTTGACATTATTGCCACTTTTCTTAAAAGCCTTGGTGATACGTGGAAGATTGAGGCAAGATCTATACTTGCCAATAAAACTCACAAAAGTTCTACTTTTGATGATATCTACAACAAACTGAGGCTGTTGGAGAATGAAACTCTTTTGGGGCATGGAAGTTAGTCTACCAATAGTAACATGGCCTTCTTCTCACATAGTGAAGGCTAATTTGATCAGAAGGATTTATACATGCACCCAGTTACTGGATCAACATGTGTCAACGCTGGATCATGTCTTGTCAACGCCTCACATTCAGACGCTGACACATACAAAATTTACTCACCAAGAGTTAAGCCTGCTGGTTTGGATTCGGATACTGTGTGTGCTTACATTGCTTCTTTGCCAAATGGTTCAGTGATTACATATGAGGACCTTGAGCAAATAAGTGATGAGCACTTGGAGGAGATGGATATAAAGTGGAACATGGCTCTTGCAAGTATAAGGGAAAACAGGTGGAATAAACGGTTCAAGAAGAAGATGACCTTTAATGCAAAGGACACTGCTGGATTTGATAAATCCAAGGTTGAGTGCTACAATTGTCATCGTATGTGGCACTTTATGAGGGAATGCAGATCTTCAAGAAGACCTGATGCTGGAAAACCCTCAAGCCAAATTGTTAAAGCTCAGGATCCTAAGGCCATGGTAGCAGTGCAAGAAATTAATGGTATTGGATGGGACTGGAGCTATTTGGCTAAGGATGGGGAAGAGGATAAAGCTTTGGTTGCTGAGATAGAAGAAGAAGAGCATATTCAATATGCTCTCATGGCACACTCCTCATCTTCATCAGATAATGAGGTATACGATGATGCTTTTTGTAGTAAGGGTTGTCGTTTAAATACTGAAAAACTTAACAAAGAGGTTTTAAGATTGTTAGAAAATGTAAGTACTGAGAGATGCAAGTTGTCTAACTATCAAATTGCTCTCACTCAAACTGAAAAGACAGTTGAGGAGTATAAGAAAATGGAATTTGACCTAAAAGATAAAATAAATATCTTAAAACATGAGTTAAATGCTAGTAATGATGTTAGAAACATCATGGAAAGGGTTAATGCTGAATTACAGGCTAAGTTAGATGAGGCTATCAAGAATAAGGATAATGTTGACCTTAAAATTCAGAGATTTGATAAGGCCTCACAAACCCTAGGACAATGTGTTAATAAACAGAGGGATCCTAAGGACATGACTAGGATTGGGATGAAAGACTATACTGTTGTTCCACCACCAGCTGGGGACTTCTATGGTGTCCAAAGAAAGGACTTATCTTGGACTGGTTTACCAGAACTCCAAGAAGAGGAATTTATTCCTCCACCAAGAGTCCTTACCCCAGTTGAAGAGAATAGGCAAAAGTTGACTGACTTGAATGAATGGAAGAAAGCCAACCCTAGCTTATTTGTCAAGGGTGGCATGCTTTGTGATAGTCCAAACGAGTCAACCCCTATTAAAGTAACAAACCCAATCACTGGCAAGACTGTTGACTTTGGCTCAAACACTGTTAGAAAACCTAGCATTAAGTATGCAGAAATGTATAGGAATACTAGGTCACCTAAAAGACAAGTTAGTGATAATGGAACAGGCTTCTTCTCTTCTAGACCTAGAGTTGTGTCTAGAAAAGCCTGTTACACTTGTGGTAGCTTTTTGACATTTAGCATATAAGTGTGTCAACGCTTCCAAGGTCAACGCTATTAAAAGGTCAAACATTGTTAGACCCAAAACTTTTGTGGAGCAAAGTCCACAAGTTGTTAGACCAACCCCATTCTTCACTAAAAGGTCTAACACTCATGGACAAAGACCATTTCAGAAGACCAATACTTGGTCTAATAGGCAATGGGTTTCTGTAGCAAACCCTAGGTTCAATGCTGACAAGGGTAATTTCAGCATTGACAAGACCAAATCCAACGCTGACAGAAACGTTGCCAGACCTAAATATTTGCAACCACAGGGTAAGGGGTCTAAAGCTTCTTCTAGCTTGACATGGAGACCTAAGCAAGATCAAAACCCTAATTCTGATGGGATTTGTATGACCTGCAACAGATTTAATTATATTTCAAAGGTCATTACAAAACCAATTGGGGTTAACTAGGTGTTTCATCCAAAAGGGATGAACAAGGGGTTGTTATGAGAACTAAGTCTGTTCTTGTTGAACAACCAGATGAATCCAAGTCTGCTCAGGCTTGGGTTCCCAAAGAGAACTAATTTGTTTTCTTTATGTGCAGGGCATTCAAAAACAGGTCAATGATTATGGATATTGGGACAGTGGATGCTCTAGGCACATGACTGGGAAGGAGGATTATCTGACAAACTTCACTCCCATTAAGGATGGTGACAAGGTTTACTTTGGAGGCGGATATTGAACTATCACAGACAAAGGAACTCTTCTCACCAAGAACTTGCGTTTTGAAAACGTGTTTCTGGTAAAATAACTTGATTACAATCTTTTTAGTGTATCATAAGTTTGTGATAACAAAAATAAAGTTCCTTTTACTGATACTGAATGCTTGGTGTTGAGCAAGGATTTTAAAATTTCAGATGAGAAATATATTGACTATAGAACACCTAGGCATAAGGACATTTATAATGTGAATCTTAATGGTATTAGGATGAATAATAATTTGTCATGTTTTTATGCTAAAGCTTCAGTTGATGAGAGTAATCTATGGCACATGAGACTAGGGCACATAAACTTTAAGAATATAAACAGGCTTGTGAGACTTGGCTTGGTTGATGGTTTGCCTGAAAAGGCTTTCCACAATGACCACTCTTGTGTTGCATGCCTTAAAGGCAAGCAGTACAAGGTCTCATTTAAGTCTAAACAGGTGCACTCTAGTTCTAAACCACTTCAGTTGCTGCATATGGACCTGTTTGGTCCAACTAATATATAGAGTTTGAATGGTAAATCATACTGCTTTGTCATCACAGATGACTTTTCTAGGTTTACTTGGACTTTCTTTTTAGCCATGAAAAGTGACACTGCTGATACTTTAATTAACTTTATTACCTAAATTGAGAAGAAAACTGGTAATGAAGTTAAAATGCTTAGAAGTGATAATGGTGGGGAGTTTAGAAATAAACTGTTGGATGATTTTTGTGCCAAGAAAGGGATTACTAGGCAGTTTAGTGTTACTAGAACCCCACAGTAAAATGGGGTTGTTGAGAGAAGAATAGAACCCTAATTGAAGCAGCCATGACTATGTTGGCTGATGCTCACTTTCCCATAGCTTTTTGGGCTGAGGCTGTGAATACAGCTTGTTATGTTCAGAATAGAGCATTGGTCAACAAGATACAAAACAAAACACCTTATGAGTTACTTTTGGGAAGGAAACCTAATATTGGTTTTCTTAAACCTTTTGGTTGTCATGTAGTTGTACTAGATACTAGTGATGCCTTAGGTAAATTTAGTGCAAAAGGTGATGAAGGCTATTTCATGGATTATTCAGTGCAGAGTAAGGGAAATAGGGTTTACCTTAAGAAGGAAAAACGTATACTTGAAAGAGTACATGTTAGGTTTTTAGAGAGTAAACCTAGTGATCCTGAAAGTGGTCTAAATTGGTTGTTTGACTTGGAACCTCTATCTAGGACTTTGAATTCTATGCCTGTTACTAATCCAGACATTGTGAAGGTAACTTCAAATGTTGTGGAAGAACCAGTTGTTGATGTTTCAAGTACACAGGTTAATGAAGAGGTTGGATCACAAGCAGACAAGTCATCTCTCATACAAGAGTATGTTACTATTCCCATATGGACAGATGCTTTTGCTGTTGATGCTGCTGCTAGAAAGGAAAATGGTGGTCCCCAAGTATCACCAGTTAACAATATGCATGGTCCTTCAGGCGCTGACAAAGGAAAATCTGGCTCTGACAGGACAAATTCAGGCATTGATGGCTCAAACGTTGACAACACCATTTCAGGCGTTGATGGGTCAAACGCTGACAATCTTGGTTCAGGCGTTGACAACACTTTTGAGCATATCTTCTCTTCTAATTTTGAACAAGGTGAACCTTCAAATATACATGAAGAGGGTCATACAAATATTGATGGAAGAGAGTCTGAAGAAGATATTGGCAACATGGATGATGAGATTGAAGACAACAGACTTTTTGAAGGAGGAGTTCTTACTTCCACTATGAAGAATCACCCCACTTCTCAAATTATTGGGGATATCATGACTCCTGTTCAGACAAGAAGATCTCATCAGAATCTTGGTGGATTTATTGCCAATATACACAAGAAGGTTGATACCCCTCTTGTTCAAGCATGTTTGTTTGTCTGTTTTCTGTCACAACGGAAACCCAAGAAGATTTTTGATGCTCTCAAAGAACCAAGTTGGGTGGAAGCAATGCAGGATGAGCTTCACCAATTTGCTATTCAGGATGTTTGGGAGCTGGTTGATTGTCCCAGGTATGTCAGACCTATTGGGACAAGATGGGTTCTTAGAAACAAGAAAGATGAAAGAGGCATTGTGGTCAGAAACAAGGCACGTTTAGTGGCTCAGGGATATACACAAGAGGAAGGGATAGACTATGAGGAGGTCTTTGCACCAGTTGCAAGGATTGAAGCTATAAGGATATTTCTAGCCTATGCTTCATGCATGGGTTTCATTGTCTATCAAATGGATGTGAAGAGTGCTTTCTTATATGGCACAATTGTTGAGGAGGTATATGTTATGCATCCTCCTGGTTTTGAAGATCCAGAGAATCCAGACAAGGTGTATAGAGTCAAGAAAGCTATGTATGGACTTCATCAAGCCCCAAGAGCATGGTATGGCACATTGTCCACTTATTTGGTGGAAAATAGATTTAAAAGGGGCACCATAGACCAAACATTATTTACAAAGAAGGCTGGTAAGGATGTCTTACTTGTTCAGGTTTATGTTGATGATATCATCTTTGGCTCCACCAATCCAAAGATGAGTGAAGACTTTTCCAAGCTTATGAAAGACAAATTTAAGATGAGTGCAATGGGGGAGATGAACTTCTTTCTAGGGTTGCAAGTTTAGTAGAAAGAAGATGGTATCTTCATCTCTCAAGATAAATATGTGGCAGAGATCTTGAAGAAGTTTGGCTTTTCTCCACATGAAAAGAGGGCTACTACTCCTATGGATAGAGAACACCCTTGGGGAAAAGTTGGAGATGGAAAAGATGTGGATGTCAGGCACTATAGATCAATGATTGGTTCATTGATGTATCTCACAGCCTCAAGACCTGACATTATGTTTGCTGTGTGTGCTTGTGCACGCCATCAAGTGACTCCCAAAGAATGTCACCTTTATGTTGTCAAAAGAATCTTTAGGTACCTTAGATGTTATCTAGATCTTGGCTTGTGGTACCCAAAAGATTCACCATTGGAGATTATTGCATATTCAGACAGTAACTATGGAGGTGATAAGTTTGATAGAAAATCTACAACTGGTGGATATCAGTTTCTTGGGAGTAGGTTGATCTCTTGGCAATGCAAGAAACAAACAGTGGTGGCCAATTCTACAACTGAAGCAGAGTATGTTGCAGCAGCTGCTTGTTGTGGACAAGTCTTATGGATTCAGAACCAGCTGTTGGATTATGGGTATAATTTCATGCATACCAAGATTTTTGTTGACAATAACAACATTTTATGCATTATTAAAAATCATGTACATCATTCTAAAACAAAACACATAGAAATTAGACATCATTTTATAAGGGATTGTTTTGAAAAGGGTTTAATACAACCAGATAGGGTTGATACAGAAGAAAATGTGTCTGATTTATTAACTAAACCTTTTGATGCTGGAAGGTTCCAATACTTGGTAACAAGTATTGGAATGATCAATCTTACTTAATATGTGTTTTGGGATCTTTTTGTAAAAGTATGTACAGGATAATGCATTGTTATTGGTCTTTTTAAGGATTTAGATTTTCCACTATATTTGTCTAACACTGACAAAGGTTACCTTAATGCTGATAAGTGTTATTGTGACGTTGTCAGCAATATATTTGTCTAATGCTGACAAAGGTTCCCTTAACGCTGACAAGTGTTATCGGGACGTTGTCAGCAACAATGTTAGTTTTGTGGTTTTTGATCTAAATGTGCAGGTGGTGTTAGCATTGTACCATTGGATACAGAGTTGCTTATGGATCCTTGGAGAATCATTTGAGCATGTTTTTATTTCTGGATGATGGTTGGAATATTTATATTCCTATCTTGACATAAATTTTTATGTTCGTGCATATTTTTGAGCCACTTATGTATCACAGTTTAAGGGGAGGTTTTAGGAACCTTTAGGACTTTTGGGTATTCTTATAATACTCTTATCACAATTCTAAATTGTGTCCACAGGTGAGTATGAGTTAGTTTTACTAAATCATGAGGCACTGTAGCATGCAAAGTTGATATACTATGCATGCTGCCAAGACATTTTTGGCCTAGAATTGGTTGTAGTCTGTTGGGAGACTTGGGAATGATTTTATCATGGGTTTACCTGGGAGTTACAAGGAATTTTATGAGATAACTTAGTTGTTAAGAGTTTTGGTTAGCAAGGGACACTAGAGGACTGTTATGTCTATCTTGCATAAGCAAGTGTGCATAACTGGACAGTGCTTGCCGCCCTATAATAATTATCAACTTATAGGTTATCTTCACTAGAATAAATTACTTTGTTAAGGTCCTTTTTCATTTTTATTACTTTTATTTTTGGAAGCTGACAAGTATTTTTCCAAGCGTTGTTATGACCAATTTAGACGCTGACATGGCTTTGGTAAACGTTGACAAGAATATATCCGTTGGACGTTGATGGGTTATTTTTGACCGTTGACACTCATTGGGACCTACCCAGTTGTTATTTTTGACGAATTTTTGGGCCGTAATTTTGGGAGCAGATAACTTTTAATTAATGCATGAGATAACTTATTTCCTTTTCAATATTTTCATGATTATATTTTGAAAATCGTTGCCTCATTTTTTACCAATCACATACACTTATCTCTCCTATATATTTGGCTCCTATTTTTAAACAGGGTACCTCATATTCTTGTCTAACAATTTTCTCCTATAATTCATCTTTCTAAATCATTCACAAACAGCTTTCTTCAACAATGGCACCAAAATTTAAACCAAGTGATTTGGTATTAGGATTCAGTAGTCAACACAACATGATTGCATATTTGGACGCTGATGACACTCTGTTTCCACAATACACCCACATGGTGGCGTATTTGAATGCATCCCCAATTAGGTATGCTCTTTCTCATGCTCCTGTCATCTCTGTCACGCATATTAAACAGTTTAGGAACACTGTCAGTTCCTCAACAGTTAATAATGTGACTACATTATCATCTATTGTTCATGGGCGTACATGGGTGGTTACTGAAGCCTTGGTTCGCCAGGCTTTGCATCTTGATGATGCAGATGGTATAACCACCCTCCCCATTCATGAAATAGAACAAGGGCTTCGGGCTTTGGGTTATCCTTTCCCTGATGAGGGAACTTTAAACAAATATCATAACCAAGAGTTTCCCCCAGCCTGGAAGTACCTAATACATGTCCTCTTACAATGTTTGAGTCCCAAGTGTACTGCAACTGGGAAAAAGTTTAATTATTCAAAAATGATTTTTGAGGGCATGTGTAAAAACAAAGGGAGTAAGATGACTTTGTCTTATCCCAGATTTTTACAAATGGTTTTTGATGTGCAAAATTACTGCACAAGGGATCATGATGACTTTTATGAGATCCCTGTGCAAAAGAAAACTATTTTTACAAAGATGAACTCACCCCCTCGCCGTGAATTACCCCTCACCCAAGCTATGCTTGCTGTTATTGAAGCAGCACAACCTCAACCAGACCCACAACTACAACTTGACCCAATACCAGAACCTTTACCTTCACCTCAACACATGGAAATTGACCAAGAACCCTTTGACGCTGACACATTAAATGTTGGCGTTGATACAAGTAATCCAAACGTTGACACATTTCCTTCTCAGACACAAACACCCCTTAACCTTCCTACATCCACTAAATCCACATCATCTTCTACCCTACCTCAATATAGGTTGCAAAAACGCCAAAAGACTACTGGAGTGTTCTCCTCTAGTGGTCCTAGCCATGTAGCAGAGAGAACCACCACCACAAGTGTGGTTGGTGCTATAGATGAGGCTGGGACAATTGGTTCTGGCTTAGATGCAGGCCAAGACAGTCCTAACATCTTTAAGACCTCATCCATGCCCCATGAATCTAACTTGGGAGGTCAAATACCCATTTTAGAGGAGGGCAGATTGGAACCATACACCTTAATGGAATTAACGGCTGTCTGCATTAGCTTACAAAAGCAAAATGCAGACTTGGTACAAATTGTCAGTACAAATGGCCTTGGACTCAAGCAATTGAGGGAGAGGATTGTCATTTTGGAGAATGCTAGCACAAGGCGTGGGATGGAGGAATCTTCCAAAGGGGAGGATGAGCAGATTAATGTGAGTGGTATAGGCTCACATGATGGTGAATCTTTGGGTATTGCTGAGGCCCTAACTGAATTGAAGAAGCAACCAGGTTTTGTTAGATCTCTGGTAACTCCTACAAATTTAGACTTGTCTTTTACAGCTATGTTGGAGCAAATTACAAGAGGCGCCGAGACAAGTAATTTGGGCGTTGACAAGCAAAATTTGAACGCTGACATACCAAGCGCTAACATGAGCAAATTGGGCGCTGACACAAGAAATTTGAGCGTTGACAGACCTGCAGATGAGGTTGATGTATTCTAATCATCAGCTATCATCAAAGAAGTATCTTCACAGGTATTACCATCATCCTTACCCATCATTGATCCATTAGATAAGGGTAAAGGAATCATGGTAGAAGTAGAAGTTCCAAAGGATGCAGCACAGGTAGAATTTGATAGAAGGTTGGCTGCACAACTTGTGGAACAAGAAAGGAAGAAGGTTGGTGAATCACCATTTGTTGCCACTTCAGAGGAACGAGAAGGAAGTGACGAAGCTAGTTCAGATTCAAGTGTAATGATAATAGAACAACCTGAGAGACTTGAATATGGTGATGATTTGGCAAGAGAGAAGCTTAGTGAGTTGAAATTACAAGTGGAATTTGATATGCCAGAAGTTGTTCAGATGTACCATGCTTGGGAAGATGGGTGTATGGAGAATCCAGATTTGACTATTTCAGACCAAATATGGGGTTTGGAGATTCTTCTAAGAGTACAAAAAGACTGCAAGGTAATTCTGAAACACAAAGCTAGCAATGTTCTCTCAATGCTGAAGAGGGATAGAAGGGAGCTGTACTACATGCTACTCAGATGTCATGGAACAGGATGGACCTATAAGAAATTGTTGGGATTATCCTTTGAAGAGTTGGAGTACAAGGCTTATCCCATTTGGGCAAAAGTGCAGGAAATGAATACTATCAGACTTCTTTCAGATGAAAGGAAAGAAGAACTTGCAGAAGAGATGGAGCTTAAGAAGGCAATGATTGTTCCAAGACCTTTGAAGAAGGGAGTTCCTCTTGAGTTTCCTAAAGATATGGATAGATTGAAGCCCAGTGAAGCTGTTATAAGAAGGAGCATCAAGCTCTCACCTTTGGAAGCTTCAGATATGGTACAAGTGTTACCTCTTGATGCCAGAAACCCTATTATAAGCTATGAAGAAGATGAAAGTGGGTTTTGGAAGATTGGCAGGTATGGAAAAGAGGTACACACTTTTACTACACTTATATCTCTCTTTGCAAGTGTGGATAGAGAAGACTTGGTAGACCTTTGGAGGTTGTTGGAAGCCAAGTATGAGACTGAAGCTCCTACTTCAGTCAATGGAATAAAACTTTGGTCAACATTCAAGAGAATGTGTGGACCAAAAGATGAAGATCCTGCTGTTTGGAAGGATCTTGAAGATGATCTCAGTGGTCTTCAATGGCGTTTGTATTCAGCTGCTGGTGTATATTATTTGAGCTCTACAAAGTTTGTTGAGTATCTTCTTGTAGATGGTCAGTATTCCATGTCCAAAGAAGTTTAAAGAAGAGGAAGACAACACAGCAGGAGATTGACTATTCAAATGACGTGGCCAAAGATTTGATCAGACATGTTTATTACCAATATGATAAGAAGTTGTAAGATTCCTCCTAGTTCTTAATTTTTATTCAGAAACTTGATCACTAGAGTAGATATCAAGTTTAGGGGAGGATTGTTAGGAATAAAATGTAGCCAGTCCACTTGAGCGCTGACAAGAGTAAAACAAGCGTTGATGGGAAGAAAACAAACGCTGACAAATCAAGCGTTGACAAGAAGAAGTCAAGCGTTGATAGGTTGAAGACAAGCACTGATAGAAAGATATTATCTACGCGTATTTTGTTTCTAGTTTGTTTCTAGTAAAGATAAGTTCAACATTGTATTTTCTATAATTATCTTTACCTAGAATAGTTCATACGTAGACTCTTGTACAAGGCTTCTTATGTCTATAAAAGAAGACCTTTAGGTTATGTTTCAATATAAGTTTTTCATACGTTAAACACTTTCATTGTAAGCAAGTTCATTATTATCAATCAAGTGAAAGTATGTTTACATCCTTTGTGCGTTCTTGTTTAAGTGTTAATTTCGCATAACACTTAGATTACTTTGTACATAAACAAAGTTTCTCTACGTGTATAACTTGATCTAATCTTGTATACACAAGCTTAATCGATCTAAGTTTGGGATCAACATAGTATACTCTCGTCCTGAGAGGGAAAATAAAGAATCCCTCCAAGACCGTACCCAGAGGAACACCATGGACCTGGAGGTCAGGGAAGCATCCGCTGCCCAAGAAAATGATGACACAGGCACGGATCAGCCACCACCCTCACCATCAGCACAACAACCACCAGTAGTACAACAGCCACCACCGCCTTTCCTCGGCTCCTCGTTGTCTTCGAATAACCTAACCAAGGACGCTGAGAAAGGCGAAGAAGAATTTGATGAAAAAGACACCTCTACCTTGGGGAAGAGACAAAGGAGCCCCCCATCGTCTTCCCGCAAAGCTGCGCGCACCGGGGCTGGTCCCTCCTGGAAGGAGGTGCGCACAACTGAAGAAGAGTTCGAAGAGAACCTCAAGAAGACTCCCCCTCGCACTCCTCCAGTCACCATCAACTTAAGGTAACTTTCTTCCTACACATTTGTAGTGTAAGCTCTCATGATGTTTTTTTTATCTCACCACCATTCCTATGTATCAGTGACGACCCAGAGAAGTCTTCTACGAAAGCTGAGACCACACATTCCCCCCACAAGGAGACTTCCTCAGCAGGGGGAAGTGCGTTGTGACACCCCGGGTAGGGTCAAAATACGCGGAAATATCCATGGAGATGTCACTAGGGTGGATCGATAGCATATAGTCCATAGAGCATAAGATAAAGAGTTAGCCAATTCAGATTACATGTTTATTAAACAAATAAATAAAAATTGTCTTAAACATGATGAAGAGTGATTGTTTGTGTTTCCCAAATAGAACCCCTGACGAGTCCTATAATGCAGATTACTTAGATGCTGGAGACCATGCACACACCACGTACTAACTTCATATTCCTGTGCAAAACATACTAAAGGGGGTCAACATAAATTTGGTGAATTTAAAGGTTTTAACAATTAATTAGTTTGGACATACATTAATCATAGAAGTAACAATAGACAAAGCATTCTTACTAAAATATAGATTATATTTGTTTATTATTAGAAACTGAAGCTTAACCTTCCATAGTCCTCAACAGATGAGGACGTAGTGTCTTACAAAAAGACACCCATTCCAGTTCCAACATGGTATACGTCTGTTGTCCCGGCCAAGGCACAGTGAGCATGACTCACCCAGACGGGGAGGGTCAATCCCTAATAGATCTATTTATAACATTCCGACGATTTACAACAATTTAACAGTTCCAATAATAATCAATCATATCCAAGTTTATACAATCTTGTTATGTCCATTAAGTGTTTGCATATTTTCTTTCCCAAAAGGGAAAGTTTTATCAAAAGTTTATATGGGGCTGTAAACTCACCTCGGAGTAGGCAATAGCTGTTTAATACAAATATCCAAATAAAGCTCACGCCAAAAGTTATGCCTAATCAGATAGTACAGTCTTAATAGATAGTACAAAGAACATATATGTATGCTTACACAGATTTTAGTCAGATCATTTATGCTACGGTATTTGTCTAAATAACCGTCGTTCAAGTATCATCAATATTCATTTAAACTTATTTATATAAGTTTCATTTCTAAGTAAACATAAAATGTTTAACTATTAATATCAGTTAGCATACAGGTTATTTATATAATCATTCAACTTACAATTAAGTTTCTTATTTAAGTAGACATAAAATGTTCTACTTAAAATATTAGTTTACGTTCTTCGTTCAGGTATTATAATCACTCATCTACTACTAAGTTTCATTATTAAGTAAATATAAAAATTCTACTTAATATTAGTTCACGTTCGTAGTTCATGTATTATAATCATCCATTTAAACTTATTAATAAGTTTCTTATTTTAAGTAAACGTAAGGTGTTTTACTTACATATTAGCATTCAATTTGTTCAACGTTCATATAGTTTTTATTTTCTAAAAGTATATGAGTTTATGTATGAGTAATACATATTCATAATTATTTATACAATTATTTCCTAAAGTAAATATAAATATTTTATTTTGAAAAAATAAAATAAAATATTTATTTAACTTTAAAGTTTCCATAAATTATTTTAACATTTATAAAATAATTTAAACTTAAGAATTTATACATAATTCTTATGGTCTAAGTATTTAATTATGTTTTATTATAATTAAAAAATAGATTTTAGAGTTAGGGCTTGTTAATGTTTCGAAATATGGCAAAACTAGTTCCTCCATATTTTAAACAAGTATAACTTTTGGATTTTACATATTTGGTACCTAGGGCTTGTTATAGTTTCGGCTTATTACAATAATAGTCCTTAGGGTTATAAAATGACAAAATAACTTTTAGAAACTTCCCAAAATGGTCCCTAGGGTTTAAACGAATAGTATTTATTAAACCCTAGACTTTTAGATAATTACATTTTCAGTCCTTGTGTTTACTAGTTTATCAAAACAAGTTTCATAAGTTACGGTTTTAGTCCTTAGGTTTCACAAATTGTCATTTTAATCCAAAAAGTTTTTATGAGTTTTATTTTATTATAAAAACTTTTATTTAACATTCAAAATGGCATATGGGCTCATTAAATGGGCTAAACATCTAATGGGCTATCTATTGGGCTTAAATATATCTCAAGTCCACTAATTTATTTAAATGGGCCTTTAAATCATTTATTGGGCTTAAATACATTTTTAAGTCCTTTAATTAGTTAAATGGGCCTTAGTGTAATCTTAAGTCCATTAAGTTACTAAGTTTTATCAAATGGGCTTATTGGGTCCATTAAGTCTTGGATTAACATTTCATGGGCTTAAATAGTCCATTAACACTACTTTACATTTTATGTAAGTTTTAACTTAGGATATTCTTATAAGTTTATTATGAGCTTATTCATATTTAGTTTTAAATCTAAATAGAAGAATAAAACTTATAGTTTGTTTTATGTAATGTACCAAATTAGATCTAGGTGTGTTACAAGGTTGCATGCAAGTCATAAGCCCTAATAGGAGCTTATGTCTCACAACTATAATTAGTTATAGCTTATTAAGATAAGTCAAATCTTATTTTAAGGTTGCATGTAATTTATAAGTGTTTACAAAAATAGATCTAACTATGTACAAGTCAAGAAAACAAGGCATAAGTCTAAAATGAGATCTAAACTATGTCAAGACCTAATAATCAAATATAGATTCATGTACACACATATATAGCTCACGGCTATATTTCTAAATCTTGGTATTTCCAAGATGGACATATTAGCTAGTTTTAAGTCTTGTAAATATTTACAAAAATACATCATGATTATCTAAGTTACATGCATGTTCCCAAGGTTACTATCATTCCAAGAAAACAATATATAGCCCACGGCTATATTGTTTTCTCCCAATATTCCTATAAGATCTATTTAGCTTATTTCATGTTTATAATGTTAAGTTAACACTTATCACTAGATCTAGGTTTATATAAGCATGCATGTACATCTAACCCATTTTAAGTCATATGTAACCCACAGCTACATTTATACCCATAAGTTATAATTTGTAATTTTTAATATCCCATTTAACATGTAACATTTCATATTCCATTATTCAAAACTTAGGAAACAAATCATATGGTCACCATTTATTTTAGCCGTGACCTTTAAGGTCATGGTTTTCATGATCTTTAAGTTACAGAAGTTCATTTTATGAGATCTATGATTATTAGTTAACCATAGTCCCATAGAACAAGATTTGTAACCCATGCAACATTTAGATTTATAAAAGGTTTCATATGGTTTTCAAATCTAGTTTAAAACATAGAATTCAAATCATATGTTTCTTATTAGAAGATTTAAATCATGTAATTATGTCGTGACCTATAATGGTCATGGCTTCATGAAATCTTGGTTTTAACATGTTATTTACTTGTGTTTATAGATGTATGATGATGCATGCATGAAGAAATGAAAGAACATGTAGTGTATACCTTTCTTGCTTAAAAGTACCAAAGATGATCTAGATGAACAAGAAGATTTGAGATCTACTCAAGATGGTGAAGAAAACCCTAATATAAATCAAGCCGTGGCCTTAAAGATTTGGGTAGGGCTTGTTTATAGTGATTCCAAGATAATGATTCTACCAAATGATTTGTAATCAAGATGGGACAAAGATTTAGTTGATTTAATGAATCAACTTTGGATTTTTATAGCTTGTAGCCGAAATGTAGAGAGAGGGAGAGAGATGAAGAGAGAGGTGAGTTTGCATGTATGAGAGAATATGTGTGTGTTTCGGCTAAAAGGGAAGAGAGAGAGGGAAGGGCAAAAGGTATGATTCACCTTGGTAAGACATATTGTGCCAAGTGTCACCCCTTGCCTTTCCAAGGCAACTCTTCTTCTTCCACACAAGCCTATGTGCCGTGTCTAGCTAACCAAAAGGGATAATGGGCTTGTGTTGGGCTTATCACAAAGGAGGGTGATGATCTTGGGCTAGTCCAAGAGTTTAAGTATACCCCTAGTTCACTTACACACATATTGCGGCTAAATACTTAATTGTAGTATATTTCCAAATTGTCTTAAGTGTGGTACACACAATGCTAGTTATAACTTCATTACTTGTTTTTTCCTAGTTGTAAGTTCATGGTCTTAGGTTATGAAGTGATTTTCAACAAAGATGTAAGTAAAAGTATAGTTACATGATGGACATGTTTATACACATCTTAAGGAGATATAACACATGAATGAGCGTTCTAGAATTATTAGGTGGAAATTTGTTACATTCAATCATGGTAAAATCATGGATTTTACAGCACCTCCCCGTTATTTTAGCTTTGTCATCAAAGCTACTAAAAACGTAGTTATCTTTTAAGTGAAAGATGTTCTAAGTACATGATTCATTTCAGACTCTCTCTCTCTCTCAGGTAAGGATGGCGGCATGAACGCGAAGTGGTCTATACCAAGGTTACCCTTATTCGTCCGATTTGGCATTAATGAAAGCTTCTGTTATTACGGGTGAACAGAAGAGAATGCAAAGAGATTTTTATCCGGATTGCACTATTCATCTGATTGAGCAGTAAAAGAGACCGCTGCTATGGATGGATAGGAAGCAATGCAAGGAGATCTTTATCCGGATCACACTATACATCCGATTGAACAGTAAAGGAGACTGCTGCTATGGATGGATAGGAAAGGAATGCAAAGAGATCTTTATCCGAATCGCACTATACATCCGATTTAGCAGTAAAGGAGACCGCTGTTGTGGATGAACAGGAAGGGAATGCAAAGAGATCTTTATCCGAATCGCACTATACATCTGATTGAGCAGTAAAGGAGTCTGCTGCGGTGGATGGATAGGAAAGGTATGCAAAGAAATCTTTATCCGAATTGCTCTATACATCCGATTGAGCAGTAAACGAGGTCACTGGGTGAAAAGTCACTCAGTGAGTTGCCTTCGAGTTCCTAGACTGAGTCTAAAAGGAAGACTCAAGCATTCAAAGAGGCGAAGCTCAACGAATGTCTTCTATGACAAACAAGAAGGTGAGGGGTTCAGTGAGTTGTGGCAATAGACTCACTGAACCCCATATGATCTCCCTGAAGAAAACAAGCATTCTCCAAGACTGAAGAAAAGGCGGGATAAGTTGAATTGTGACAAGATGAAGTACATCACACAATTAGCGTGACTTACCCTTTTGGGATAGATGGGGTACTGACATGTGTAAAAGACTTACGTCTTACTACTTAAAATAAGTTAAGAAAAGATACTACACTGTACCAATAAGACAAGAATTGCTCATGGGCAATTATTGTCTTCTACCCACTTTCCTTCTATAAATAGGATGCTTGTATTGGAGAGAAAATTAAGTTTGTGCAGTAAATGCCTTAGACATTCACAAACAAGTTTTTCTCTCCTCCAAACACGATCATACACTTGAGTTATAAACTCCTGTTGATAGAATCGTCAAGCTTAGCAATCGTTAGGATTGGACTAGCTTGTTAGTGAGGAGATCACAAAACCCCACATTTTCTATTCAATCCCTATTGTAGCTTCGTATACAATAGGGTATAATTCTTTAATAAAGCTAAGAGTCAAACGTTGAAAACATTGTGTTATTTACTTACTTGTATTAAGTTTATTGCATTACTTAACCATGGGTTAGGACTATACTTAGTTTACTTAAGTATAGTACTAATTACAAGGGACCACACTAATTACAAGGGACCAAC
Organism: Glebionis coronaria; assembly: GCA_025667525.1. Taxonomy (NCBI): domain Eukaryota; kingdom Viridiplantae; phylum Streptophyta; class Magnoliopsida; order Asterales; family Asteraceae; genus Glebionis; species Glebionis coronaria. The sequence continues at coordinate 527,441,560 of CM046875.1, read as the reverse complement.
AAGTGGTATCAGAGCGGTAGGATTATAAAACTTTTAGCCACCGTCTCAAAGTTTTTAAACCTTGATCCATTATGGCTGAAAGTAATGTACCTCAACTTGTTAACAAGAAAGGAGCGAGTTACTCTGTTAACGCTCCTAAGTTAGAAGTTGAAAGATTTAACAAATGGAAGAAAAGAATGCTATGTTATTTGATGGGAATGGAACCCTATTACATAACTTGTATTAAGGATGGTCCATTCAAACCAAAAACAGCAACTGGTGATGACAAACCTGAAAACCAATGGTCTGACGATGAAAGGAGAGTGGTCAATCAAGACCAACGTCTCAAAAGCATCATAATATCTTGTCTTCCTGACGATATTATGGAGGCTGTCATCGAGTGTGAGACGGCCAAAGTGACTTGGACAGATCTTGTTCATAGTTTTGAAGGACCATCTGACACAAAGGAAAATAGGATTATGGACCTGAAGTTAGAATATAACACTTTCAGGGCCAAAACATCTGAAACACTTCCTCAGACTTACACCAGGTATAAAACCTTGCTCAATGAGCTAACGAATGACGGGGTGAAACTGTCCAAGCATGAAATTAATGTTGGTTTTGTGAACAGTCTCCCTGAAAAATAGCTTGGTTTTTCTCAAGGACTAAGAAATGTTAATCACATACAGACTCAGGATCTTGCAGATATTTATGGGAGATTCATCTATGAAGATAATCTAATAAATAAAAGATATCCTAAGTCCAAGAAGGCCTTAATAACAGACACCTCAGCCAAACCCACTCAAAGTGATAATGGCCCCATTTCAACTGCTTTTAACTCAAATGCAATTGTTCAAAATTTTTAGGAAACCTCAGATGATGAGGTGGATGAAAGATCTAGTACTGAATACATAAGAGATTTGAACAGGGAATATCATGAAAGGGCCATGTTGGCAAATACCAAACATTACATCAAAAGAACTAGATTTGCTGGTAACCAGTCCACTGAGGGAGTGGATTGCTATCGGTGTGGTAAAACTGGGCATTTTGCTAAATATTGTCTTTCAAAAACACCTTTGGCCTCTTATAAAAATCAAAGTTTTTCATCAGGGAATGGCAATTTTCAACCCAAGTTTACACCAAAACTAATTCAGTCTTCTCCAATTAATCAAAGTTTTCAGAATAGTAAGAAAATTGAGAAAGACTATAGGTCTGAGTATAAAAAGGTAAAAGCTAAACTTGCACTCTTGGAAGCTGAACCTACTATTGCTCAGACTCAAAAGCCTTCTCAAAACAAAGCCAAAGGTCTTGTAGCTGAAACTTTTGATTGGGATGATGAAGATTTGTCCTCAGAAGAGGAGGAAGTCAGGTATCAAGTGTTAATGGCTCTAGCTGATGATGAATTATATGTTGGAAAGAATCACGCACGAAATGGAGAATGGGTTGACATCACCATGAGAAAGGTAAACATGCTTCCCTATATGGATGAAGAATCTGACTGGCAAAAGTTCCTTAAGTATATTAACATTGACCTATCATTTGTTGAAGAGCAGAGATTGAATCTTTTGTCAAAATATAATAAACTTGTTTTTGAACTGAACAAATGTAGAGATGATTTATTAGTTCTAAAGAAGCTAAACTTGAGGCAGTAAGCTGACAACTTTAGAACACTAAACTCACTAAAATCAATCATGATCTTCAAGAACAACTTAAGGAAGAAAAACAGATCAATGAGAAATGGACAAATAGCTCTACCTTAGCTTCTCAGTGTATAAACATTCAAATACCTGCCCAAAAGAAGAAAATTCTTAGGGCACGTCAACTCACTGAAAAGGCACCAACTAAGGAAATGAGTGAAAAGGCATTTCTCCCTGCTTCAGTTGGGTTTGATCATGAAATGATTCCTAAGTCAAAAGACTGGGTTGAGAGATCAAATCCTGAGAGTGTTTCGCCTAATTTTGACACTAGAAAAATATTAATTCCTGAATCTCAGGCTATTAATGAAAAACTTGGCCTGAATGAAAAGACTGATAAAATCAGTAACACTGAAACATCTAGTGTTGTTGAAAACATTCAGACTCCTCTACCTCCTTTGAAAAACCTTCAAGGAGCAAGTCCATGTTCTGAACTAATTCCATTGTCTTATCAAGAACACTCACCTAGAGGAAGAGCTGGGTTAGGTTGTATTGAACAAACAAAACCTGACTCAAAAATGATACCAGATCACACTAAGTCAGGAACTGTCATTGAAAAGACAACCAAACCTATATCTCCCTCAGGGACACCAAAACACTCAGTCAACTCTACTCCTATTATAAATCATGAGAAGTTAGGTAGATTGTTCCAACTTTTCATGGAAGAGAAGCTGAACTCAGCCTCTAAAACTCAGGGTGAAACATCTGTGTCCTTACAGCCTGAATCATCAAGTAACAAAACTGAACATGAGTCTTCTAAGAAAGTTAAAACAAAGAAACCTACTTGTGAGCTATGTCACTATACAAATCACACCACTGACAACTGCTATAGAGTTCTCTATTTCATGAAATGTAAAAGTGAAGATCACAGGACAACAGATCATGAGATGCACATTGCTTCTATTAAAAATGCTAAAAGATACAATGCTCAGCCTTACAACTATGGGCCCACCTTAGAACAAACCAGAAAATCTAAGGCTAAGCCTTACTAACCTTGTACACATTGTAGGATTCCCGATCACAGACCTGATGATTGTGTATACTATCCTGAGAGTGAGATTTGTGGAAGCAATGATCACACTACCTCAGGACACAATAGAATCATCATGGTCAGAAGAGGAATTATAGCTGAGTCATCTTAAAGTACTGAATCCTCAGTCGGACTAAGCTGCAAAACATGTTGAAGCAATGTTCATTCTACCTTAGACCACGCTGAGTTTGAGTACTTCAAACGAGGTGAAAGACGTCAGGCTCTTCAAGCCAAAGGGCCTACCAAAAAGTGGGCTCACAAGAGAAACTAATCTACCTCGTTATTTATGCAGAAACACTTCAAGGAGCCTGTCTGGTACTTAGACAGTGGGTGTTCAAGAAGTATGACATGGGTCAAAAGTTATCTGCACAAATACGTGGAGCAACCAGGTCCTAAGGTAGTATTCGGTGATAATTCATCTTGTGTTACTGAGGGATATGGTTCAATTAAATGTGGTGGAATAGTATTCTTAAAAGTGGTGTTTGTAAACGGTCTGAAGTACAATCTCATCAGTATCAGCCAACTGTGTGATGCTAAGTACATCGTTCAGTTTTATGATAAGCAAGGTACAATCTTTAATTCTAACAAAGAAATTGTGTTGACTGCTCCAAGAAGAAATGATGTATATGTCCTAGACATGTCATCTGTAACAAACTCAGGAGCATGTTTCTTTGCTAAAGCCTCAGACTCTGTCAATTGGGTTTGGCATAAGAGACTGTCACATCTAAATTTCAAAGATATGAACAAACTTGCAAAACAAAACAAAGTTCTTGGCTTACCTTCTCTTGTGTATTGATTGTGGTAAAAATACGTCGTTTAGGAAAACAACGTATAGTGGGCAAGTATTAAACTCGACGCTTTAGGAAAACCGACAAGTCGAATAAATGCGGGTTCGTTCTCGAAGGAGGTGTGTGGATTAAGTGTGCCAAATATATAAAATCAAAGTTTGGATTAGTGACATTTTTGGTTTAGAAGAAAAAAGTAAAGACGAGCTACGACTACGATTACACTACGACGTATTGACGTAAAACGATGACGTAATTATGTAAAACGTGACGAAATTAAAAATTAAACCTAAAAATTAATTAAAAGATTAAACTAAGTCTAAAATAATATAAATAAGAATAAAAATCCAATAAATAATTTTTAAAACCTTTTATTAATTAAATATTCAATTTTAAATGCTAATTAAAGCCCTAAAATTAAATATAATTAAGAAAAAGCCCAAAATATTATTTTATTGAACTAATAACTCACCTATATTATTTAAAGACTAAAAAGTATTTTTCCTAAATTTTCAAAACTATTTTTCTATTTTTAAATCACTAAAACCTATTTTTAAACTAAAATAATCATAAAAATAATAATATAATGCTAAAACTGATTTGACAATTTTAGAAATCCTAAATTATACTAATGAACAGTAGAAAAATGAAAAAATTTGAAAAAAGTAAAATTTTTCACTAAAAGACAAAACTGATTATAATAAAACCTTAATTTAACTAAAATTAATTCTAAAAATTACTTAAAAAGTGAACAATAAAAATATTTTTAAACTAAAAATCTTAAAATGTTTTTCTAAACCTAAGAAAATTTGTAAAACTGAAAAATATAAATTTTTCACACTAAAAGACAAAAACAGAAACTTAAAAAGTAATTTAAAAAGCAATTTAATCTAAAAAATATTAAATGAACAGTAACAAGAAAATAAATTGGATAGAAAAATCACAAATTAAATAAGAAAAATTATGAAACTAAAATCAGGTCCTAAATCCTATTTTAGCTCACTAAAGACAAAAAAAGAAAAAGACTGAAAGTGACATTTGGTTTGTTTTGTCTGTTAGCAAAGCAGTGCCAACAAATGCACTAGCAGGGGAAAGTTGGTTCCCACTGCTAATACAAAATTAAGATATGGGCACAAATAAGCTTAGAAAAGCTTATTTTTGAGCTTTTTCTTGGACAATAAGGCACCCCTACACTCAGTTGAGTGTAGGGAGTGAATACAAACAGAAAAACTCACAAGTTGTTCATAAGAATAACACACAAAGGACAAGAAATATTACTGATGAAGGCTATGATGTATCTGATGAACAGTGTCTGGTGCAATTGACACAAAAACGAATTTCAAAGCTTCAAAACTTGCACAAAACCTAATCAAATAACATACAAGCTAGCTAAAATCCTAGATTAACTGATGTTCCAACAGTCTACAAGATTTAATGGCCAAAAAATACTAGAACCAACTGATTTTAAGCCTACTGGTTGTTTATGCCTATTTTAAACAAATGATAATGTAAACTTCTGATTAAACAACCAAACTTAAAACTCATAGCTAACAACACCTAACAATGACTAATAGAGATGATTTAAGCAGATTTTTAGTTGAATAGGTGCCAACAACTCAACTCATCATACAAACCCAAACACCCCTTTAAACTACTGAAATGAAATATTTGCATACAAAATTAAACCAAAACGTTCAGAACTTAACCAAATTAATTCAGAAAGACTAAATCATGCATGACAACCTTAATTGAGCATAAATAAACAGGTCCTAACACATAAAACAAGAACCTCACATAGGCATCAATTTTCTGATATTTTTGGGGTTCAAGCCAAACCTTGGTTAGCTGAAGCCTTCCAAAAATGGAATAAGATCTTATGGAGTCCTTGTAAAGAGTAGAGAGACCCTGCTGTTTGAATTCCACAAAGGACCCAAGGGTTTAAAATGTCTTCAATGAAAAAGCTTTAAAGGAACTAAGTCCTTGTGAACCTGTCAAGAAAGAAAAAGCAAACAGGTGTGAACTGATAACTAAACTATAAGGCTATAAGCCTGGCTTATTTATTAAGTCAGCTTATAGCTTATAGCTTAAAAATGAATTTTTCTTGAAAACAAATTTTTCTAAAAATCTTTGGAGCACTTTTCAAACACTTACTTTAAACTAATTGGAAAACAACAGATAAAACTCAACCAACCAAATTCATGGTTCCACTTTCACTTCCACATGAACTAGGTTGTGAGCTTTTTCTGATTATCAAAAAATATGGGAACTTAACTTGAACAAAACTTTTAATCCAAACGTACAAACTTTAGAAACATGAGATACCTTGAAAGCAACTAAAAGATTTACACTATGAAAGCAGTAAAAAGATTAGAACTCAGCTTTTGCACATTAAAAATTTTCATTATCATTAATAGATTTTAAGAAATACAAAAACTGGAACAAAAGCCCTATCCACAGGTTGGAAGGTGCTTATATAGCATCTAAAAGAACTATCTAGAATCCTTAAACCCTAATACATAAATTCCCAGAAATGCCCTTGTTGTTTGAATCCGAATTTGGTCAAAATCAAAGCCATGTGCTTGCCAGTTGGATGAAGCAATCTTGAACGTTTATCTTTGCTTGGAGGAGTTATATTCCTATGTGGAACGTTGATTTGCTGTTAGGATTCCATTTTTGCCAAAACAAAGTGAAGCAGGGGACATGGGGGGTCCATTTGAAGTCACGGGTTGAGTGTGATAGGTGGTGGGTTTGGGTAAGGTGTTAGTCAATTACTGATCTGGAGAAAATGGGTGAAAAACCCTTTGATTTGGGGCTAATTAGGTCTGGGTTTAATTAGGGTTGATAGGGGATTAAGGGCAAGGTTCAGTCTGTTTTGGGGAAGAGTTTATTTAAAAAGTGTGTTAAGTGGGAAAAATAAAAATGGGTTTGACCGGATTTGACTGAGTTTTATTAACAAAACTGGGTACGTGGGGGTTTTGGCCGGGTTATGATGGGTATTGGGGTGTTGTTTTGGGCTTATGGGTAATGTTGGGCTAGTGATGGGTAATTGCAGTTTAGGTCGTCTCCTTTAACGGCTATTAGTCCAAGTCCTTTGCAACTTCAGTCCTTTTGGATTTTCACCATTAGTCCATTAGTAGAATAAGGACTTATGGTGTGAATTCTTAAAACATAAGGGCTTCTCTTGACAAGTCATAAAACTTTAGGGACCCCAAAGTATTTTTAAGATAGTAGAGGGGTATAAAGTGACATTTCTTCAAAGTAGAGGGACCATTCTTATACACTCTTCAAACTTCAAGGGCATTTTTGCAAAATTCATTCTTGGGCCCGGTTCTTTGTGCGACTTCGTTTCCCGTGTTCGTTTTTGCTTGATTCCTTTGATCTTTTGGTGAATTCACGATATCCGTACCTAAAACACACAATGAACAAACACAAGCATATATTTGGGTGTTTTGATGATATTTTAAGCGTTTTAAGCCCGATTTGGACGATGAGACTATGTATAAATACAGTCTCATCACTCCCCATACTAAACCATTGCTGTGTCCCCACGCAGTGCTAGAATTAAGTATCATAGCACTTCCAAAATTCATTTTATGATGACATTTATTGAAAACGTAAACTTAAATAAACTACTACACGCATTTTAGACATAATGTATTGTTTTCATCACGATATGGTGACTTTTGGGATCATAGAACAAGAACATGTGAATGCTTCGTTAGAAATAATTCCGTCGTCCTCGATTTTCACCCAATTCCATGCTAAGCGTGTAACGAGATCATTGTTATTGTAAGTTAGCAACACGATCATATCTCATGAGTGTTAATTACGAACCTAAACTCCCTTATTCCTACTTGGTATCTCTTATATTTTATTTTATCTTAATGATCACAAGGATACATCATTGACTTATGCGTGAATAGAGATTAAGTCTAAAAATAGAGTTTTAACGGTGTAACCAAAATCATCGAATTAGTAATTCAACCTAATAGACAATGATGTCAAAAAATTAAGTCAACAAGAAGGATCGATAAACACGGTTTTATAACGGTTTTGAACATGAGACTTATTACCAAGACTTTTATACGCCCCCTAACGAAAGGGCCTTATTATCATAGGTTTACCTCCATCTTTTATTCAACTTCGCCATGAAGCTTTTATTATGACTTCGGTCTTGCCTTGCCTTTTATTATCCGCCTTATCGGTGGTTTTATTAGCCAAAGACATATATCCTCACGCTAAAGCGAATTTTGGATCTTTAAAGCTTCAAAGATTAAGGCTTGATTCACTTTCAATTTGGGCATAGATTTTTCGGCCTTGTGAGCTTCAAATTTTTGCTTAATTTAGGTGAGCACTTGAAATCTTATTATTAGGTGAAGCTTTCGATTATTCGGGTGCCAATACTTCAAAACCGTGACGCTGGCGATACCTTAATGTTTTCCCAATTTAATTACATGGAAGCTACTAAAACAAATTAGAAACCAACAATAGTGACTAAACCGCTATATCAATATTAACAATTTATTATACAAAAGCGTGGGGAGAATAAGCTAATAATTAATACACATGAGATCGTGACGATTACGAGACTTATAAATAACTCTATCATTTCTCGTCCTCATTTAAAAGACTTATCCTAAAAAGTTAAGGAATCGAAGCTAAGTGCTCAAAACGCACGGTCGAGTCAAAGATTACACTTATTCTCACCATCGGAAAACTTACATTCGTGTCTTAAACACTTATGAAAAACTAGAAAAATTTTAAAATTTGGCCATTTTTAGCCTTATTTTGCAATAAAACGATAACAAAAAGATGAATATTGGATTGTGTGTTGACGTAAGCAAGGTGAAGTATCTACTCACCCCCCCCCCCCCCATACTAAAACTAAACATTGTCCTCAATGTTTCGAGTCTAGGGGTGAAAACACCCCAATACTAGAGACGAAGTCGAATGCTTAATCTCGAGCATGGAAAGGGTAAAACGAATAACCTAAAAGCCGTTTATGAATTATGCTATTAAGATAAACGTTAGAACATAAAAGGATATCATCGGATATCAGAATCTCCAAAGGCAATGATCGAAGCTCGAGTGATCCGTAAAACGAACACGAGAGGCTTCAATGATGATGATGAACCTAATAAATCACAATCACAAACAACCATGAAACAAAGGTTGGAAGAGCACAAGTCCCCTCGTTACATTAACTAAGAAAGCGATAATATTTACAAGGATAAGCATGAGAATCCCCCACGAGGCACCTTGTTTTTGATAACCGAGTCAAAAGCTCGACTCGAATCCCCATAAATGTGATCATTTAGGGATAATCATGGTTTGGTCTTTTTTGGTGGGGCTTACATGATAAACAATGCCCAAAAGCAACCGGTACTAAGGACTAAGTCCTTTGATGATGAAAAATACCGGGGTAGAAGATGGCGTCCTCGTTTTCGGATGAAAGACGAAACAACGCCACTCCAACATGCACCCCAATGGGGTAGAAGAAAAGAGATGAAAAGTAGAAAGGTGGGGCAATGGGTAAGTCAACATTATGAGCTACTCGAGGTAGACTCACACCAAGCAAACGAATATGATTTCCATTTATTGCATCGGTGGAAGACCGAGATTTCCCTTTACAAGCAATTCCGGGATCGTAAATCTCGTCCTCGGTGGAGAAATGTGAGGGAACATAAGGGGCTTCCCCCACACTAGATCCATACCAACCGTCGTCAAAAGGAGTAGACGAGGTGGTAGCACTCATAAAACGCGGTGATGACGGAGTTAAACTTGTAGAAAATTCATTTAAATCAATTTTAAAATCCTTTCCTTTTTCATCGTTTTTAAACTCTTTATGAAAATCCGATTTGATAATGTCGAAGATATTTGGCGTGTCAAATTCAAAATTAGTCGCGCTAAAAATCCTCACATTTAAGTCTTTGGTGGGAGGGGGTGGCGGATTATATAAGTTCTCAAAACGTTTATCAATAAAGAACACCGCCCCCTCGGGGTCAACATACTCGTCATCCTCATGAACGTCGATCTCATCGATTTCTTCATCAAAGATAGGCTTGTCAAACCAAGGTTTGTCATTCCCCTCCTTGAGTATCTTAGAAACTCTCTCGAAAAGATCACGATCAAGCACGAAACCATCATCCATTTGTTGGGATTGTTGATAAGTTAAATCCTCACGAATGTGGTAAACGTAATTCTCATTTGAGGAGTGTTGATTAGGTAACTCCTCGAGAATTGGATTTTTGGTGGTCACATGAGTTGGTTCATCGTTGAAAATAATACGTTCCAACTCATTAAGTTCATCCTCGATTTTGGAAAGATCGACCTCACTCGTAGGTGGGAGTGGAGGCATAAGAGCTAGCTCTCGTTCAATGATTTCCTCAATCTCGGGATCAAACTCGTAATCATCGTACTTCACATGTTTCTTTTTAGGAGAATCAAAAATTGCATGTGGATTTCGAAGTACGTGATCAATCTCGGAAAAATCGCCATCGTCGTCGTCAAAGAAAGAGTCGATGTGAGCACTCACAACCATGGTCTTACAAGTCGAATGACTATGCTTAGGTGACTTTTCTAAGACGAGAGGATCGATGTCGATAAACCCTTTAGCCTCAACGGGTGTTGGGCTAGGCAAAGGAGGCACTTCGATGGAGTTAGAAGTTGAAGCCTCAAAGACGTGGTCCTTCGAAGGTGGTGAAGACGAGCCCATTTTGGTCATTGTCGTGATGGCACTAACGTCGCCCTTCGGAATTGGTGTTTCACTTGTTTCATCGAATTCATCCCAAAGTGAATTTTCATTCATAAATTTACACATACCATTTTGAATTAGGTACACGTATTCTTTATCATTAGAATTCCTCATCTTTAAAACCGTTCTTCTTAATTTTTTCAAAACATGCATTAAGCCTCATTCTTTCCGGTAAAGTGAACATTTTGAAATCATTAGGTTTAGAAACATTAGGTTTTGAAACCTCGGTTTTTTCATTATCACAAGACACTTGGGATTTACTCGTGAAAAAGTCCATTTTATCCTCCCCATATCTCATAATAAGTCTCCCCTCGTGAACGTCGATTACGGTTCGAGCCATCGATAAAAATGGTCGGCCTAAAATAATGGGACATTTAGGGTCACACTCGTAATCGGATATAACGAAATACACGGGAAAAACAAACTTTCCAACTTTAACATAGACATCCTCGGCTATTCCAATTGGTATAAGTGGAGTACAATTTGCTAGCTCGATTGTCATGTTCGTGGGGGTAAGATTAGGAAATCTCATCAATTTCCAAAGAGAATGAGGCATAAGATTGATGCTAGCACCTAAATCGGCAAGGGCTAAACATCCCTCAATCTCGGAAAAATCACAAGGTAGTAGAAATTGGCCCGGATCCTCTTCCTTTCTAGGCATATGCCTTTTGGGTTTTTAAGAAGGATCGATGCACAAGTTTCTTCAAGGGTTACTTTCGTAAGGTCGATAAAACTCTCTTTTTGAACCGTGGATGGAATTTGAGGTACACGAGGGTGTGCACTCTTTTCCTTGGTCGCAACGTTCACCCCATCGACTTTAGAACAATAAGACGTCTTAGAAGTCGAGGGTTGAGAAGAAGGAACAACTCGAAATCCATCAAGGTTAGGGGTAATCACACGACCTTTTTCACGAGATGAGGCGGCTTTACATTGTTCCTTCGGATTTGCCACGGTGTCACTAGGTAACGAACTCGATGACGCACCCGAGGACTTGTTCATAATGGCGGAAAACATCTTTTTAATGTCGATTTGTCCTTGCTCAATCTTTGTGTTTTGCAATTTCAAAGTATTAGTAAAGTCGTTTTTCAAAGCACCAATTTCTCCCTCTAATCGTCTCATATTAGCCTCATTCGTTTTCATGTAATTTTGAAAATCCTTTGACGAACTATTTTGATTAGAATTAAAGTTCCCTTGGTTTTGATTACTTTTTTGAAAATTGTTTTAATTCCCACTTGAAAAATTGTTTCCTTGATTGTTGTTGTTTGAAAAATTCGAGTTTTGATTATTATCTCGATTTTTCCAATTTAAATTCCGACCTTGATTATAACCTTGATTTTGATTCGAAAAATTTCCTTGTTGATTATTTCCTTGAAAATTGTTACGGTTTTGATTAAAATTGTTGCCTTGGTTATAATTGCCTTGTTGTGATGGACCCGCGTTATTTTGATTTTGAAAATTGTTGTTTCCATTTAACGCACTCACATTCGACGTTTGGCCATCCGTAGCCGCACACTCGTAATAATTATGAGGTCCACCACAAAACGTACACGAAACCTCAACCGCTTTCACCGTAGCGGGAGCGTCTTTCTTTTGCATCTCAACAAGAAAAGATGTAAACACATTCGTCAACTTGTCGACTTTCGCATCAACTCTCTCAATATCGCGATTGGAACTACTAACATTGGCGACATTGGCAACACTCGGTGCGTTGCGGAGTTGGTAAACCTTGGATCAGTTTTTGATAATTATCAATGCATCTTTCGGAGTTTTACACAAAAAGTTGCCACCGGCGGCGGAATTCAACGAATCTTGTTCTTGAAAATTAAGACCGTTGTAAAACGTATCGATTTGGTGCAACTCAGAAAAACCATGGTGAGGACATTGCCTAAGCAATTCCTTAAAACGATCCCACGCGTCTCTAAAATATTCATTCGGTTTTTGCTCAAATTTCGTAATTTCATTTTTGAAAAACGTCGTCTTAGACGGTGGGAAAAAATAATAAACGAACTTGGAAACGAGATCCTTCCACGTAGTTATGGAATTAGGTGGCTGTTTCTCGTACCAATCCTTGGCGGCACCATCGAGCGAGTACGGAAAAAGCATAAGCTTGACGACATCGGTGTCGACGTTCTTAAACTTGCTCGTGGCTAAAAGACGATCAAAATTCCGAATATGGTCGTGAGGATTATCGGCTTCACGACCTCGAAACTTCGTAGCTTGAATCAACGAAAGCATTCCGCCCTTAATCTCAAAATTCTCCGCTTCGATAGCGGGAATTACGATCGCGTCTCCATAACCCTCGGTGGGCGCTTGGAGCAATTCCATCATCGAACGATTGTCGGCCATCTCGTCTAAGGTTTCTTCAACAACGATATTAGGAACGTCGGTTTCTAAATCTCGTCTACGTCGTCGATTCCTTCGATTACGATTGCGTCGATTCGAAGCGTCGCTAGAATTAGAGTAATCCTTCGATCGAGTGCGCATGCACTAAGCGTAGAATGGGTGGTAGCAAAGAAGATTCTTTTTGCGGTTTTTCAATTTTTCAATTTTTTTTGGTTTTTGATTGTTTTTAATTTTTTTGGATTTTTGAATGTATTACGTAGACACAAATCTACAAATCTCTCCTCGAATCGATTTCTTGATTAAAGGAGCCTCAAAGAATGAAAACGATCACGTGGAGTGAACGCCTTCGATGACTTTAGAACGTTAGTGGAACACCAAAACGTTCAAGAGGGTTTAATCTTGAAAACAAGCAAATATAATATACGTAGATAATACTTGGGCGGCAAATCCTCGATTAGCCTTCTTTCTCGAAACACGCACAAGCAAGCGGGGGAAACGAGGCGGCGCTAAGCACTTAAGAGCCTTTTTCCCTTAGGTCGTGAAATACAACCGCTTATACCCACCTTATAGTTTGTGTTAATTGAAATTAAGCCTCACGAAAGTATTTATCTATTTTGCCTTTAAACTTTTGCTTTGGATTCGAATACAATGATCGACTGATGAAATCCCGAATCAAGGTTGCGTCTTCACGCTTTTGGAGTACTTGTATATTTATTGTTCTGTGTAAGTACAATATAGTAATATATTCACAATAAAAACGAACACGATAATGGATATCTACAATATAATAAAATGATTGTTGTGTGTTTAATTTAGGAAAATTAAACACGTTTTATTTGGATACTATAATATATTAAGAAAAAATAACAAAAATGAGAATGTGCGATATGTACTCTTTCCAAAAATTGAAAAGCAAAAACGCACTACTCACACAAACACGATAATAATAATGGCACACTAATAACACCTCCTCGGCAGCGGCGCCAAAATGATTGTGGTAAAAATACGTCGTTTAGGAAACAACGTATAGTGGGCAAGTATTAAACTCGACGATTTAGGAAAACCGACAAGTCGAATAAATGCGGGTTCGTTCTCGAAGGAGGTGTGTGGATTAAGTGTGCCAAATATATAAAATCAAAGTTTGGATTAGTGACGTTTTTTGTTTAGAAGAGAAAAGTAAAGACGAGCTACGACTACGATTACACTACGACGTATTGACGTAAAACGATGACGTAATTACGTAAAACGTGACGAAATTCTAAATTAAACCTAAAAATTAATTAAAAGATTAAAATAAGTCTAAAATAATATAAATAAGAATAAAAATCCAATAAATAATTTTTAAAACCTTTTATTAATTAAATATTCATATTTAAATGCTAATTAAAGCCCTAAAATTAAATATAATTAAGAAAAAGCCCAAAATATTATTTTATTGAACTAATAACTCACTTATATTATTTAAAGACTAAAACGTATTTTTCCTAAATTTTCAAAACTATTTTTCTATTTTTAAATCACTAAAAACTATTTTTAAACTAAAATAATCATAAAAAATAATAAGATAATGCTAAAAATGATTTGACAATTTTAAAAATCCTAAATTATACTAATGACCAATAGAAAAATGAAAAAGTTTGAAAACAGTAAAATTTATCACTAAAAGACAAATCTGGTTATAATAAAACCTCAATTAAACTAAAATTAATTCTAAAAAGTACTTAAAAAGTGAACAGTAAAAATATTTTTAAACTAAAAATCTTAAAATGTTTTCTAAATCTAAGTAAGTTTGTAAAACTGAAAAATATAAATATTTCACACTAAAAGACAAAAACATAAACTTAAAAAGTAATTTAAAAAGCAATTTAATCTAAAAAATATTAAATGAATAGTAACAAGAAAATAAATTGGATAGAAAAATCACAAATTAAATAAGAAAAATTATGAAACTAAAATCAGGTCCTAAATCCTATTTTAGCTCACTAAAGACAAAAAAAGAAAAAGACTGAAAGTGACATTTGGTTTGTTTTGTCTGTTAGCAAAGCAGTGCCAACAAATGCACTAGCAGGGGAAAGTTGGTTCCCACTGCTAGTACAAAATTAAGATCTGGGCACAAATAAGCTTAGGAAAGCTTATTTTTGAGCTTTTTCTTGGACAACAAGGCACCCCTACACTTAGTTGAGTGTAGGGAGTGAATACAAACAAAAAAACTCACAAGTTGTTCACAAGAATAACACACAAAGGACCAAAAATGTTACTGATGAAGGCTATGATGTATCTGATGAACAGTGTCTGGTGCAATTGACACAAAAACGAATTTCAAAGCTTCAAAACTTGCACAAAACCTAATCAAATAACATACAAGCTAGCTAAAATTCTAGATTAACTGATGTTCTAACAGTCTACAAGATTTAATGGCCAAAAAATACTAGAACCAACTGATTTTAAGCCTACTGGTTGTTAATGCCTATTTTAAACAAATGATAACATGTAAACTTCTGATTAAACAACCAAACTTAAAACTTATAGCTAACAACACCTAACAATGACTAATAGAGATGATTTACGCAGATTTTTAGTTGAATAGGTGCCAACAACTCAACTCATCATACAAACCCAAACACCCCTTTAAACTACTGAAATGAAATATTTGCATACAAAATCAAACCAAAACGTTCAGAAATTAACCAAATTAATTCAGAAAGACTAAATCATGCATGACAACCTTAATTGAGCATAAATAAACATGTCCTAACACATAAAACAAGAATCTCACATAGGCATCAATTTTCTGATATTTTTGGGGTTCAAGCCAAACCTTGGTTAGCTGAGGCCTTCCAAAAATGGAATAAGATCTTATGGAGTCCTTGTAAAGAGTAGAGAGACCCTGCTGTTTGGAGTCCACAAAGGACCCAAGGGTCTAAAATGTCTTCAATGAAAAAGCTTCAAAGGAACTAAGTCCTTGTGAACCTACCAAGAAAGAAAAAGCAAACAGGTGTGAACTAATAACTAAACTATAAGGCTATAAGCCTGGCTTATTTATTAAGTCAACTTATAGCTTATAGCTTAAAAATGATTTTTTCTTGAAAACAAATTTTTCTAAAAATCTTTGGAGCACTTTTCAAACACATACTTTAAACTGATTAGAAAACAACAGATAAAACTCAACCAACCAAATTCATGGTTCCACTTTCACTTCCACATGAACTAGGTTGTGAGCTTTTTCTGATTATCAAAAAATATGGGAATTTAACTTGAACAAAACTTTTAATCTAAACGTACAAACTTTAGAAACATGAGATACCTTGAAGCAACTAAAAGATTTACACTATGAAAGCAGTAAAAAGATTGGAACTCAGCTTTTGCACATTAAAATTTTTTATTATCATTAATAGATTTTAAGAAATACAAAAACTGGAACAAAAGCCCTATCCACAGGTTGGAAGGTGCTTATATAGCATCTAAAAGAACTATCTAGAATCCTTAAACCCTAATACATAAATGCCCAGAAATGCCCTTGTTGTTTGAATTCGAATTTGGTTAAAATCAAAGCCATGTGCTTGCCAGTTGGATGAAGCAATATTGAACGTTTATCTTTGCTTGGAGGAGTTATATTCATATGTGGAACGTTGATTTGCTGCTAGGATTCCATTTTTGCCAAAAAGAGTGAAGCAGGGGACATGGGGGGGGGGGGGGGGGGGTCCGTTTGGAGTCACGGGGTGAGTGTGATAGGTGGTGGGTTTGGGTAAGGTGTTAGTCAATTACTGATCTGGAGAAAATGGGTGAAAAACCCTTTGATTTGGGGCTAATTAGGTATGGGTTTAATTAGGGTTGATAGGGGATTAAGGGCAGGGTTCAATCTGTTTTGGGGAAGAGTTTATTTAAAAAGTGTGTTAAGTGGTAAAAATAAAAAGGGGTTTGACCGAATTTGACTGTGTTTTATTAACAAAACTGGGTACGTGGGGGTTTGGGCCGGGTTATGATGGGTATTGGGGTGTTGTTTTGGGTTTATGGGTAATGTTGGGCTGGTGATGGGTAATTGCAATTTAGGTCCTCCCCTTTAACGGTTGTTAGTCCAAGTCCTTTGTAACTTCAGTCCTTTGGCTTTTCACCATTAGTCCTTTAGTAGAATAAGGACTTATGGTGTGAATTCTTCAAACATAAGGGCTTCTCTTGACAAGTCATAAAACTTTAGGGACCCCAAAGTATTTTTAAGATAGTAGAGGGTATAAAGTGACATTTCTTCAAAGTAGAGGGACCATTTTGTACAATCTTCAAACTTCAAGGGCATTTTTGCAAAATTCATTCTTGGGACCGGTTCTTTGTGCGACTTCGTTTCCCGTGTTCGTTTTTGCTTGATTCCTTTGATCTTTTGGTGAATTCACGATATCCGTACCTAAAACACACAATGAACAAACAAAAGCATATATTTGGGTATTTTGATGATATTTTAAGCGTTTTAAGCCCGATTTGGACGATGAGACTATGTATAAATACAGTCTCATCATGTATGCAAAATACAAACCTTGTTCAGCATGTGAAAAAGGTAAACACAAGAGAGCTTCTTTTAAGCCAAAACAAAACTTTTCTATCAGGAAGTGTCTTCATCTTCTTCATATGGACTTGTTTGGACCAGTCAGCCCAATGTCTATAAATCATGAGAAATACACTCTTGTGATTGTTGATGAATATTCTAGATACACTTTGGTATACTTCCTGAAAAAGAAGAGTCAAGCTCCTGAATTCATAATGTCTTTTATCAGGCAAGTAGAAAATCAAAATGATACTAAAGTTAAACAAATACGAACTGATAATGGAACAGAATTCAGGAACCAAGAGCTTGAGAGTTTTTGTGATGAGAAAGGAATTTCTCAGAACTTCTCTTCTCCTTACACACCTGAACAAAATGGTGTGGCTGAAAGGAAGAATAGAACTCACATTAAAGCTGCTCGAACCATGCTTAATGGATCCAATCTTTCAAAACACTTTTGGACTGAGGCTGTAAAAATAGCTTGCTATACTCAGAACAGATGTATCATTGTCAAAAGACATGATAAGACTCCTTATGAAATATTCAGGGAAAGGATTCCAGATATCAGCTACTTTCATGTGTTTGGTTGTCCTGTGTTCATTCACAATCAAAAGGATCATCTTGGTAAATTTGATGCCAAAGCTGATGATGGATACTTTCTTGGATACTCTTTTGTCTCCAAAGCCTTCAGGGTCTTTAACACAAGGAGACAACAGATTGAGGAGTCATTTCATGTCACCTTTGATGAAAGTATGGATGCCATTAACTTCATAAACCAATCAATGGAAGAAATAGGGATCAATGACTCATCAAGATATCCTCCTGATGAGTATGAACATTGTCCCTCAAAACAATATCAAACTGATGCTGATATTTCCTTCCATATATCACCTCATAATAGGTCAATTGATAATTTAATCACATCCCAAAATGTCCCTGAAGTTATCACTTCTCAAGTTAATGAATCAAACGGTTCACCCATCTATGAGAACACTGAAGGGACAAGTGATGAAAATATTAAATCCTCTATTACTGAAAATCCTTCAGAAGGAGGTGATGTCCCAGTACAATGTATTGAATCTCTGGTCCTTGATAACCACCAACCATCAACAAGCTCTAATCCAAGTCCTTAGGACAGATGGTCAAGACAACAACACATAGAGCTTGTAAACATAATTGGTGATGTATTTGAGGGGATGCTCACACGCAGTCAGGCTGCTAAACTCTCTGCTGCCTCAGCCTATGAATGTCTGTTTGCAGACTTTCTCTCTGAAATTGAACCAAAGAAGGTTTCAGAGGCCCTGACACATCCAGGGTGGGTTGAGGCCATGCAAGAAGAGCTCAACCAATTCCTCAGGAACAAAGTGTGGAAACTAGTTCCTCTCCTTAAAGGGAAATCAGCTCTTGGTACAAAATGGGTATTTAAAAACAAGACTGATGAAGATGGAATTGTCATAAAAACAAAGCTAGGCTGGTTGTTCAGGGGTAAGGTCAACTTGAAGGGATCGACTATGAGGAAACCTTCACCCCTGTAGCAAGAATGGAGGCCATCAGGATCTTCCTTCCCTATGCTACCTACATGAACTTCAAAGTTTTCCAAATGGATGTAAAAAGTGCCTTCCTGAATGGAAAGATCACTGAAGAAGTTTATGTTGCTCAGCCTCCTGGTTTTGAGAGTTCTGAGTTCCCAAACCATGTTTGTAAACTTGACAAAGCCCTTCATGGACTGAAACAAGCACCAAGGGCATGGTATGAAACTCTCTCTACATTCCTGATAATGAACAAATTTGTCAGGGGAAAGATAGACAACACCTTGTTTATCTTTAGAACCAAGGAGGATGTTCTACTAGTTCAGATATATGTTGATGACATCATATTCGGATCTACTAACTATGATCTTTATAGAAAGTTCGAAAAACTTATGACAAAGAAATTTGAAATGAGTATGATGGGTGAATTAACATATTTTCTTGGACTACAAATCAAACAGGGGGACAAGGGGATCTCAGTCTGTCAAGAAAAATACACCAGAGAAATACTTAAGAAATATGATATCTCTGAGTGTGCTTCAGTAAAGACTCCCATGGTTCCCCCCAACAACTTAGGTCCTGATCTTGCTGGTAAACCAGTCAATCAAACCTTATTCAGAGGAATGATTGGATCATTAATGTACCTAACTGCAACCAGGCCTGATATTCAGTTCTCAACAATCTTATGTGCAAGATATCAGGCCGATCCCAAAGAATCACATCTTACTGCTGTTAAACGAATCTTCAGGTATCTGAAAGGTACTCCCTCACTGGGGCTATGGTATCCTCGTTGTTCAGGCTTCGATCTTAAAGGATACTCAAAATCAGACTATGCTGGCTGCAACATGGATAGAAAAAGTACCTCAGGTGCATGTCAACTCCTTGGTGGTAAGCTAGTATGTTGGAGTGAAAAGAAACAGTAGTCAGTAGCAATGTCCTCTACTGAGGCTGAATACGTGGCAGCCGCTGGTTGTTGTGCAAACATCCTTTGGATGAAAAGTCAACTCAGGGACTATAATGTGGAATACAAAGTAGTTCCTATCTTTTGTGACAACACTAGTGCAATTGCCATTTCAAATAATCATGTCCTACATTCAAGGACTAAACACATTGACATAAGATATCACTTCCTCAGGGATCACATCTTAAAAGGAGATATTGAATTACACTTCATCCCCACTGAATATCAGCTAGCTGATATTTTCACCAAACCTTTGGATGAACCAACGTTCACTAGACTGAAAGCTGAACTTGGTATGTTGAATATTGATTAATCAGTCTCCCTGATGACATTGGATTCAGTATAATGTATATTATTTATCTTTACTCTGAGTAAATATATCTTATTGTCCTTCCTTTGACACTGAGTGATGAGACTGCTTTTATTCATAGTCTCATCGTCCAAAAAGGGCTTAAAATGCATTAAATATCATCAAAATACCCAAATATATGCTTGTGTTTGTTACTTGTGTATTTTAGGTACGGATATTGATAAAATGACAAAAGATCACAAGAATGATGCAAAAACGAACACGAGAAACGAAGCCGCACAATGAACCAAGCCCTAATGAAGATTTTCCAAGAAAACCCTTGAAGATTTGAAGATTTGTGAAGAAGGTCCTCCAATATGGAAGAATTTACACTTTATACCCTTGTATCTTCATAATTACAAGTTTGGTCCCTAAAGTTTGTCAATATTGCAAAAAGGGCCTTCCACTTTGAATAATTGGCAATTTTAGCCCCTCAACAAAGCTAAAATGTAAATAGTTATCCTCCTCAAAGTCAAACATATCAATAAGGACTCCAAGTTACAAGAATTACAAATTTGGTCCTTTGAAAATCTCAAAATTACCAAAAGGACCCTTGACTTTAAAAACTTGGCAAAAAGGTCCCTCATCAAACATGATTTGGCAATTTTAGTCCTCTAAAATGTCAATCATACAAGTCAAGACCATTATCAATCAAGAAAATACCAAATCAGTCCTTCAAGAATCACAAATTGGCAAGAAATACCCCTGAAAATACTTTGGAAAAGTATTTGGGGCAAAAGTGTGAAAAGTGAAACTTACTTATAAAGGGAATTCGGATTTTTGGCATTTTTAACTGAACTGAAAAGAGAATGAAAGAAATGGGGTTATTTCTGCCAAGACAAAGAAGTTACATAGACCAGTGTCATGGTGACACGTGCCCCACTCACTCACTATAGCCAATCACAACACCCCATTCTTCCATGTCACACTCCACTCACAACCGGATTAACAAACTTAATTAATTAAGTTTGAAAATGGCGCTTAACAACTTTTTTAAACCCAAACTGGATTAAACCTCCACTATTCAACTTATGAACACAATTAGGGGTTTGTTTAATACTTTGAATTACACCCTAATTCTTTCCAGTTTATTGATTAATGGTCTCTTAATCATAACCCAACCTTTAAACTTGCCACCTCATCACTCACATGTCCACATGGGACCTCCCCTGCTACAAAGATGAGGAAGACGCCAAAACAGTGCCAGCAATCTAACCATCCACAAAGCTGCTTACATTCTAAGCTTCATATGAGCCTTTGATCAAATTGGCATGCTTTTTACACCTCCACAACCTGCCAATTTTCAGTCACATGTTCAAGAAAATTCAAACCTGCAAGGGCAATTTTGGACTTCTACACATTAGGGTTTACATTTTTTCTTGCTTTCCTAGTTCACTTGTAGCCTATATAAAGGCATCTAGGTTTAACCTTTCAGCTTTGCTCTTGAATTTTCAGTTGTTCACTTTTCTGTAAATCATATATTCATATCAATGAAATGTGTTGGAAATTGTTGAAGAAAGCTCAAGTGCCACTCTTATAATCTGTTTGTTATTGTTCTTTGTTCATTATTCTTGAATCAAAAACCTGTTTTCAAAAGGAGTGTGCAAAAGTTTGCACATTTTCCATTTTCTTGATATTTTGTTAAGTTCTTGTTTAAACCTTGGAATTCTTGGGCTATATGGCTGATCATAGCATCCTGATATTGTGTTATCAAGGTGTGGTGAAGCTTATAACTTGGGGATAATCAAGTGTAGGGTAACAAGGTTTGCATTAATCAAGGATTTTTACTTTTTATGATTTTCATATTGTGCTCTTAACCTTGTTGATTCTTAGCAGGGTTGTTTGTGGAAGCTTGTACTTGTTCTTGCTAGTACATAAGCTCAAAATTCGTGGGTCTGGATGTACATCCATGAGGTTTGCATACTTAATCCCAAAATCTGTTTAAATCTTGATTTTTGGTGATATTTGTGTGTGACTTGTGTTCTTGTGAATTTTGTGTCTTATTATTGCTTGAATCTGCTTATCTTAACTGTTATTGTGTTAATTTGGGCTTGGGTGGTCTTAAAACTCACTTTTGATTTGAAAATTTTGGTTTTGAAAAGTTAAAGGGGTGTTTGGGATTACCTGCTTTGAATCAAAACTTGTTATTGTGTGGAAGGAAGTTTGTGTTTGTGCTTTATATTTGCCATATGCTTGGTTGAGAGTATTTTGCTGCAAGATTTTAAGTTTGAAACCTCAAATCATACATTGTGCTATAACTTGTTGATTTTAACTGTTTTTACCTAAGATTTTGGGAAAACCTAGAGTTTATGCATGCTTAGGGTTAAAAGTTGTTTAAACATCATTAATATAACATATGTGATAGATTTGGAGGTTTGAATTTGGCTTGTTGGTCAATTGCATCAGCAAAGTATAAAACTGCATGTTTTAGTGTTCATCAGTAACCTTCATCAGCTTGAATCTTGATTTAGGCTTTAAGCCATTACATGAAAACTGTTTAGACTTGTTCATTTGAGTTTATAATAGCTTGTGTATGCTTTTGGTGCAATTTGGTTGGCTGAATATTGCTAAAATAGCTTATAAGTGCTTAACTGCTTATGTGTTCAAGTCTGGGCTAGATCTGGTGCTTAATTGATTAAACTGTACAAATTGGCTTGTTGCATTGTTGATTTCTTTGTTTGTATTGACTCCTTATGATCTAATGATCATTTGGGTGCCTTGTTGAAACCTGAATCTCCAAAAAAGTCACTAAAGACAAAAAAGTCTACAAGTCAAGCAGTGGGAAAAGTTCCCACTGCTCAACACCCAAAACTAGCCCCTGCTAGTGCAATTTTTCATTCAGCTTATCAATAAGCTATAATTGCTTATCCAGACCTGCAACAACTTATTTTTTGTGATAGATCTTCATTATTTGACCCATTTGATTAGACTGGAGCTTATTAGACTTTGACTTTGACTTTTTGCTAGAAAACCAACTTATTTGACTTTTTCATAAGTGCTTATTTGCTTTTTCCAGCTTATTGAGTAAACTTATTTGAAAACTTTTTGTTGATTTAGCTTATTTAAGTCATTTAAAAGCTTTTGCAATTTGAATCAGCTCTTGGGATAGCCTAGAACTCAAAAACGACTATTTTGTCGTTTTCTGTAGATTGCTTTTTGCATTTTCAGGCTTATTCCTTTGGCTTATTTCAAATTTCTTTTTACAGAATTCTTATTTAGCTCAAAAGAAGCTTGTGTGTCTAATTTGAGCTTATGGCATTAGCTTATAGCTTAATGGGCCAAAAAGCCCATTAAGAATAAGCTGTTTGATATAAGCTTGCTTATTTCACATTTTCAGCTTTTGGGCCTTTGGAAAAAGTTGTTTAAAATCAAATTTTGAGTCAAGTAGTGCTTTTTGGGCCATTTTTACAAATTTTTCTTATTGGGCCCAATTTGACCCATTAAGGGTACTGTTTTGGGTTTAGCCCATTTTCTAGGCCCATTAAGGGTATTTTTTCTAGGCCCATTAAGGGTATTTAGGTAATTTCAAGTTCATTTCTGAGTTATTTAGGTTAAAATAAGTTAGTTTGCAACTTTTTAGAATTTATTAGAATTTTTGGATTTTTATTAATATTTTAATATTATTTTATTATTAAAAATTAAAAGTCTGATTTTCTAAGTTTTTATATTTTTCCTAGGTTCTAGACACTTAATTAGGAATTTTATAACTTTCCAAATATTTTTAGAGTCTTTCAATTATTTTCTAGAATTATTTTAAGTTTTTATAGTTTTTTATAGTTTTTTTATAGTTTTTATTGTTTAAAAATAGTTTTTAGTGGTTTTAAAATTTTGAAAAATACTTTTTAGCTTAATTAGGTTATTTTAAAGGTTTACAAACTTGAAGATCTTGATTTGGACTTTTTATTAGTTAATTATGATTTTTAGGGCTTTAATTAGCATTAAAAAATTAATAATTAATTAATTAAAAGGTTTTAGCAAGTTTGGATTTTTTGTAAACCCTTAGAATATTTTATTGGATTTTTAGTGATTTTTTATAGGAATTTTTAGAGTAAATTTTTAATTTTGGTGCTTTTACGGTTTTACGTGTACGACCTTTTCGTCTTAGTGTAATCCGTCATCCTAACCGTCATTCTCTTCTTATCCCATTTATATTTTCTTTTTCATAATCATATAATCGCATAATTAATCATTTCATTAACACAACACACTAGCCTCCTTGAGAACGATCCCCACTTTGGGTCATAACTCGTGATTTTCCTAAGTCACTTGTTAATACTTACCCTAATTACCTTGTTTTCCTAAACAAGTGTAAAATTACAACCATCATTTTGGCACCGCTGCCGGGGAGGCGTGTTGTGTTTTGATTTGAAAATTGTTGTTTTTATATAGCCATAAATAGCTAATTGTATTAGTAGCACTCTACTAATACGTATTATCGGTTTTTCGATTTTTGTGTGAATACTATTACTACAGTGTATACGTAGAACAATAAATTCACAAGTACTCCAAAAGTGAGAAATTAGAACCTTGACTTGGGAGGTCATTACCCAATCATTGTATTCGAATCTCAAACCAAAGAAAAAGGCAAAAATAGATAAATACTTTCGTGAAGCTCAATTTTGAAAAATATAAAATTAAAAGGTGGGTATAAGGCGGATATTATAAAATATATCCTAAGGAAAAAGGCTCTTAAGTGCTTCGCACCGCCTCTTTTCCCCGCTTGCTTGTGAGTATTTGATTTTGAGAGCTAATCGAGGGTTTTGCCGCCCAAAGTATTATTAAGTATCATATATACTTTCTTGGTTTTATTTGATTAAACCCTCTTGAACGTTTTGGTGTTCCACCAACGTTCTAAAGTCATCGAAGGCGTTCACTTCACGTGATCGTTTTCATTCCTTGAGGCTTCTTTAATCAATAGATTTGATTAAGGAGGAGATTTGTAGATTTTTGTCTACCTAATACATTCACCAAAATCCAAAAAAGGTTAATACAATCAAAAACCACAAAAAAAAATAATTGAAAAACACAAAACACCAAAAAGAATCTTCTTTGCTCGTCCCCTCGTTGTACGTGACGTTTATGCAAACTCGCTCCAAAGCAAGACGTGCACGTAAACGTCGTCAAAAGGAAGGAAACCAAACATCTTCTAGTGAAGAATCTCCCATTGGTGAACCCATGTAGAGAAAGAACCAACCATGGCGAATCATACTATGATGGAGTTACTTCAAGCACCCACCGAGGGTTATGGAGAGGCTATTGTGATTCCTGCTATCCTTGCGGAGAATTTTGAAGTGAAAACGGGTTTGTTGTCGATGATCCAAAACAACAAATTCCGTGGTGATGAGAAGGACAATCCACACAACCATATCCGCCAATTCAATCGTCTTACCGCCACTTGCAAGTTTAAGGATGTTGATAATGACTCGATTAAGATGATGCTTTTTCCGTATTCCTTAGCGGGGCCCGCTAAAATTTGGTTAGAGAAAGAGCCACTAATAAGTATTAAAACACTTATCCTTTTACCACTTATTTCCAATAATAACAAGACCAAAACGTGTATTTTATGTCGTAAAAGTCGGAATTATGCGTGGTTTGTGTTTTTATTGTGTTTTAGGACCAAAAGATGAAAAAGGAAGAAAACACGGGCTTTCAGGGGCTTTTATCGAAGAAAAACGAGAAAAGACGAAGTCAAGAGATCAAGAGCGCAAAAAGAACGGAAGTCCAAGGCCTATTCTGAAGATTTATCGAAGAAAAAGTCTAAAGACGGAAGTTTAATGAAGTCGAAGAACTCAAGTCTAATAGAAGAAGAAAATTACAAGACAAGTTCAATATACATCGACAAATCCCGAGACGACCTCGAGAAAAGACAAAGAATTAAATCGAGTCGAGAAGACGTGAAGAAAGAAAGAAAGAAGAGGCAACACATGCACTCCTTCCCATTTTTCCTATAAATTCCCTCCTAATATACATTAGGAGGGTTGGTTAGTTTTTAGTAGTTAGTTCCATTTTTCATTTTTCTTTCTAGTTTTAGAGAGATAAAGTTCTCAACTTTCTCTCACTAAGTTTTCATCTTTTCTTTCTTTTAATCTTTCAAGATTAAACTTTTGCATTTGGATTTCATTAATCAAGTTCAAGTTAAGCTTTTAATCTTTCATCTCTTTCTACCTTTCTTTGATTTTAGTTTACTTTTGGTGCGAAATCTATTTGATCCGTGTTGTTCTTAATGTTTTCGTGCTTAAAAGTTAATCTTTTTATTCCTACTTAAGTTTTCATACGAATAAGCTTTAAGATCTTTGTGCTTATTGGCTTATTTATATGTTTAGCTTATTTACTTTTTAAAAAGCTTTCTTAAAAAGTTCATCTTTTTATAGTTTGATTTATAAGATTGCTTATTTTAAGTTGAAAAAGTTGTTATTTGTGCTTATTTAGTCCGTTTCACTTTAGATTCGTTCAAGTTTTGGTGATAGCTTATTCCTGATAGCTTATTGCCTAGCTTATTTTCGAATCCCATATTAATCGGAAAAGGGTAAACCCTTTTCCGATTGGAGTATTCCGACGTCTACCCCCTCATTCCGATCACCCTGATCGGATTAGGGTTATAACTTTCCGATTTGCACCTTGGTATTCCGATCTCCTTGATCGGATTAGGGAGTTAGGATTCCGATCTAGGAGATTCTTGCATATTCCGATTGTGGTGATTTGTGTTACATTCCGATTAGCTTTATGTTTAATACATTCCGATTAGAGTTGTTTTCCCATTATTCCGATTGCCTCTTTTTTTCTTTATTCTGATTGAGCTTTCCGACAACAGTATTCCGACGAGAGTTGTTTGCCATATTCCGATTGCAGCAGTATTCCGACGAGGGTTATTCCGATCTGTCTTTCCGACCAATATTCCGATTAGGGTTTGGATTAGTTTCTTGTTTTTGCAAAGTTTTCAAGTGTTAGTTTCATTAAGTTTTCAAGTAATTTTCTAATCTTGTCTTTAAGTTTTCAAGCATTTACTTTTTACTCGTTACTTTAGTTTAATCTTTAAAGCCTTTACTTTACTCAACGACATTTACATTTATATGCTATTAGTTTAAAATAGATGATCAAACAAATCATTTTTATTTCCACCAACAACAATTGAGTCGCACTTTGAACCAATAGTCAATTCGAAGAGATTCGGACGATACAAATTTTGATACGTGGTGTAAAATCCTAGTATTAAATGGCGCCGCTGCTGGCTCTTTTCGTTAAGTTTAAAGGTTTTAAGTGAGAGACGCGTTGGATTTTGGGATCCGTTCATCTTTGAACGTTATTTTCCTTGCTTTAAAATTTTCAAAAATCCTAAAAAATATAAAATCTTCAAAAATAAAAAAAAAATTGAAAAACCATAAAAACCAAAAATACTTCTTTTCTATTTTTCTAATCCTTTTGTAGGTGTGCATGCGTACTCGTGCTCGTAAGAAGAGAGTAGCTCAAGCCGAAGTCATTACTCAACCAATTGTCACCATGGACAATCAACCAATGATCGAGCTTTTGCAATCGCACGTAGAAGCCAACACCGATGCAATTGTCATCCCTGAGATTGGAGCCAACAACTTTGAACTCAAATCTGGCTTTATACAAATGGTCTCTGCTCAACCCTTCTTGGGGCGTTCACTTGATGATCCTCATGACCACATTAAAAGGTTTCTTCAGCTTAACAATACGGTTAAGTACAATGGGGTATCACAAGAAGTGATTCGCTTGCAACTTTTTCCTTTCTCCTTAGAGGGACAAGCCCGTAATTGGCTTGATAAGGAACCGCCACAACGTATTCATACGTGGACGGATTTAGAGACCTAGTTTATCAACTACTTTTTCCCACCCTCACGTACTACCGCTTTGTGGAATGAAATTATTACCTTTGAACAAAAGTACGGTGAGTCTTTTAGTGAATCTTGGGACCGTTTTAAGGAACTTTTAAGAAAGTGTCCACAACATGGCTTAACAAAAGTACATCAAATCAATACTTTTTACAATGGTTTAAGCATGAATGACCAAGATTCACTAAACAGTGCCTCGGGGGGTAATATTTTGGTTAAGTCTTCTAATGTTGCTTGGGATATTATTGAGAACAAATCTAGAGTTCAAACCAAGAGTGTTAGAACTAATGTAGCAAGTGCTAGTACTAGTGATGCCGACAAAGGAATTGATAAGCTTACTTCGCTTGTGGAATCGCTTGCTTTACAAACTGCCAACAATGCCAAACAATTCAATGCCCAAGCTAATGTTTTGAGCCAATCTTCTGATATATGTGGGGGATCTCACTCATACACCGATTGTCCTTCGACTCACGATAATCCGGAAAATGTGTATGCCGCCAACGGTACCTATGCTACAGGAAGCTATCAAGCACGTCCTCAAGGTGACCGCAACCTGCTCAGCTATCGCTCAAACAACTTTCTTTCACCTCCCGGTTTTCCCCTATAAAACCCAAACAACCTCAATCGCAACAATCAAAACCAACCACATGCTCTAAATCAATATCCAAATCAAAGAAACC
Source organism: Glebionis coronaria (assembly GCA_025667525.1). NCBI lineage: Eukaryota > Viridiplantae > Streptophyta > Magnoliopsida > Asterales > Asteraceae > Glebionis > Glebionis coronaria. The sequence continues at coordinate 527,413,072 of CM046875.1, read as the reverse complement.
CATATCCACCTCAAAGAAACAACCAAGTTTACCAACAACCTGCTTATCAACCACCCGCCTACCATGCTCCTCCTCTCAACCAACCAACAGCCTTACACCAAGATGTTGAAACCTACATGAGGACGAACGATGTGATCGTGCAAAATCTTCAGCAGCAAATGGCCAACATGAAAGCAGATATGGTGAAGCAAGGGAATGATCTTTGAGCTGATATGCGAAACACTTTGGCAAGTCAAACGAATGACTTGAGGAATATGATGGCTAGTTTCTTCCCTAGTAATCAAGCCTCTGGATCGGGTTCTCTTCTGAGTAACACCGTTGCTAATCCAAGAGGGGAGATGAAAGCAATCACCACTCGCAGTGGAAAAGGTTTAAAGGAACCCGAGCTTCCTACACCTACACCGGTGATTGTGACAAAGGAAAACGAGTCTCCTTCTCCGAATCCTCCATCTTCTATTCCTCTAACTTCTACTTCCCCAATTCCACCACCTTCTACTTCTACCCCTCCACCACCCAAGGATGTGAGTGCGAATTCTATTCCAAAGCCTTCATCTCAACCCAATATACCTTATCCTTCGAGGTTGAGGAAAGAGAAATTGAAGAAAAAGGATGATATTTAGGTTTCGAACTTTCTTAAAATGTTCAAACAACTGAATTTCAACATCTCCTTTGCTGAGGCTCTCGCTCACATGCCTAAATACGCTAAAATGTTTAAAGATCTTCTCAGTGACAAAGAGAAGCTTCTTGACATTGCTCAGACCCAACTTAATGAGAATTGCTCCGTAGTGCTCTTAAGGAAATTGCCAACCAAACTTGGTGATCCGGGTCGCTTCTTGATTCCTTGCAACTTCCCGGGAGTAGAGTATTGCATGGCCCTAGCCGATCTAGGTGCTAGTATTAACTTAATGCCATTAAGTGTTTGGAAGCAATTATCTCTCCCCGAGCTAGTCCCCACACGAATGACTTTGGAATTAGCTAACCGTACGGTTGCTTATCCAGTGGGGATAGCCGAAGACGTCTTCGTTGGTGTCGACAAATTCACCTTCCCGGCGGATTTTGTTGTCGTTGACTACGAGATGGACCCCCGTGTTCCATTAATCGTTGGACGTCCGTTCCTGAGGACCGGTCGCACTCTCATTGATGTAGCCGCTGACGAATTAATCATGAGAGTTGGTGACGATAAAATCGTCTTCAACATGGGTAAACTTTCTAAGCAGCCTTCGGAAAACGAGAGTGCTAATTTCATTGATGTTCTTGATGAGGCTTGTGAAGAACATTTCAAAGACGCTTGTAAAAGTAGTTCTTCTTCTCTACCCAATGTTGAGACCGTTGCCTCAATTGTTCCGTCATTGACTCCTTTTGGAGAAAGTGACTTAGATGATTTTGAAGCTAGCTTGGGTCCTCTCGATCTTAAGTATGATGATTCTCCCACCGATTGGGATGAAGACATTCGTACTATTGAGAAACTTCTCATTGAGGACCATACTTCTCCACCATCTCCTAAGGATATCTCTACCGATGATCCGAAGTTGACTACACCGTCCATCGAAAATCCTCCGGATTTAGAGCTTAAGGATCTTCCGTATCATCTCGAGTACATTTTCCTTGAAGACAACAAGAAGTTACCGGTCATCACCGCTAAGGACTTGAAAGAAGAAGAAAAATCCCGACTTATCGCCGTGTTGAAGAATCACAAGAAAGCGATTGCTTGGAAGATCTCTGATATTCGTGGAATTGATCCTCACTTCTGCACACACAAAATTCTCATGGAGGACGACTTCAAACCCACTATTCAAAGCCAACGAAGGGTGAATCCTAAGATCCATGACGTAATCAAAAAAGAGGTTATCAAACTTCTTGATGCGGGAATGATCTATCCTATCTCGGATTCACCGTGGGTTAGTCCCGTCCATTGTGTGCCTAAGAAAGGCGGAATCACCGTTGTTCCCAATGAAAACAACGAGTTGATTCCTACTCGTCTCGTTACAGGGTGGAGAGTTTGTATAGACTATCGCAAACTCAATGATGCTACGAGAAAGGATCATTTTCCCCTTCCTTTTATGGACCAAATGCTTGAACGTCTAGCGGGTAATGACTATTACTGCTTTTTAGACGGTTTCTCCGGGTATTTTCAAATTCCCATCGATCCCAAAGACCAAGAGAAAACCACATTCACTTGTCCTTACGGAACATTTGCCTACAAAAGAATGCCTTTCGGCTTATGCAATGCTCCTGGGACTTTCCAAAGGTGTATGATGGCTATCTTCCATGACATGGTTGAAGAAACTATGGAAGTCTTCATGGATGATTTCTCGGTTTATGGTGATTCTTTCTCTGCTTGCCTTGCCAATTTAGAACGTATGCTTAAGCGGTGTGAAGACACTCGCCTTGTTCTAAATTGGGAAAAATGCCATTTCATGGTAAAAGAGGGCATCGTGCTAGGACACAAAATCTCCAAAGCCGGTCTTGAAGTGGACCGTGCAAAAGTCAATGTTATTGCTAAATTGCCTCCACCTTCAACCGTGAAGGGTGTGAGAAGTTTCCTCGGTCATGCGGGCTTCTATCGTCGATTCATCCAAGATTTTTCTAAAATCGCTCGCCCGATGACCCACCTCTTGGAAAAAGATACTCCTTTCATCTTTTCCAAAGAGTGTCTTGAATCCTTCAATCTTCTTAAGGATAAGCTAACTAAGGCACCGGTCTTGGTTACCCCTAATTGGGAGCTACCTTTTGAGTTGATGTGTGATGCTAGCGACTTTTCTATTGGAGCGGTTTTGGGCCAAAGAGTGAACAAACACTTCCAACCAATCCATTATGCTAGCAAGACAATGACAGGGGCTCAATTGCGTTATACCACTACCGAAAAAGAGCTTTTAGCTGTAGTGTATGCTTTTGAAAAGTTTCGCCCCTATCTTGTCCTTTCTACCACCATCGTGTATACCGATCATTCCGCGTTGAAGTACTTGATGACTAAGCAAGATTCTAAGCCAAGACTTCTTCGTTGGGTTTCGCTCCTTCAAGAATTCAACATTGAAATCCGTGACAAAAAGGGAGCTGAAAACCTAGCCGCGGATCATCTCAGTAGACTTGAGGATCCTTATCAAGGGGATCACCCGAACAAAGAGATCAATGACTCTTTTCCCCTTGAGGCCTTAATGTCTATCAATCCAAATCTTGATGACACCCCGTGGTTTGTGGACATTGCAAACTACTTAGCGGGTGGAATTCTCGAGGAAGGGTTAACGTCCCAACAAAAGAAAAAGTTCTTTAAAGATATTGAACATTATTTCTGGGATGACCCTTACCTTTTCAAACAATGTGCTGATCTGATTATTCGTCGATGTGTTGATGGGCCGGCAGCGGTTCAAATCCTTGATGCTTGCCATAAAGGACCCACCGGTGGTCACTTTGGTCCCAATTACACCGCGAAGAAAGTCTTCGACTCTGGATTTTATTGGCCCACCATTTATCGTGACGCTTACGATATGGTTAAGCATTGTGATGCTTGCCAAAGACAAGGCAAGATCACACATAAAGATGAGATGCCTCAAAATTTCATACAAGAATGTGAAATCTTTGATGTATGGGGCATCGACTTTATGGGGCCATTTCCATCATCCAAAAGGAACAAGTACATCCTTGTAGCCGTTGACTACGTTTCTAAATGGGTTGAAGCTAAGGCTCTCCCTAAGAACGATGCGAGGGTGGTTGTGAACTTTTTGAAGCAGCTGTTTGCTCGATTCGGCGTTCCTCGTGCTATAATCAGTGACCGCGGGACTCTTTTTTGCAATGATCAATTTGCAAGAGTCATGGCCAAGTATGGTGTTAATCATCGTCTTTCCACCGCTTATCATCCTCAAACCAACGGTCAGGCCGAGATATCCAACCGTGGATTGAAGCGAATTTTGGAGCGTACTGTGGGAGAGCATCGCGCCGCGTGGGCCGATAAGTTAGATGATGCTTTGTGGGCTTTCCGTACTGCTTATAAGACCCGATCGGTTGTACACCTTATCGTCTTGTGTACGGGAAAGGATGCCACCTCCCTATCGAGCTGGAACACAAGGTGTATTGGCCCTTGAAGTGGGCTAACTTCGACATCAACAAAGCCGGTGATCTTCGCAAGATTCAACTCAACGAGCTTAATGAACTGAGGAATGAAGCTTATGAGAACTTGCTGATCTACAAAGAGAAGACCAAGATCATCCATGATGCAAGAATTAAGAACCGAGAGTTCCACGTTGGTGATCAAGTCTTACTTTTTAACTCTCGGTTGAAGATCTTCTCGGGCAAGTTGAAGAGCCGCTGGTCTGGTCCATTGACCGTCGCCAAAGTCTTTCCATATGGGACCATTGAGCTTTCTCAGCCAAATGGGCCCAATTTCAAGGTGAATGGCCAGCGTTTGAAGTTGTACTTTGGTGAGGACATCTCCCATGAGATGATTCCATCCCTCACCACGTTTCCCATGAACTAAATTTGGGTCGAGTCAGGCTCATGACTCGGTTATCAAAAACAAGCGCTTCTCGGGAGGCAACCCGTGATCTATCCTTTACTGCTTTCATAATAAGTGTAGGGGGAGCCCCGTATGTGTTTGTTGTCTTGTTTCTTATCTTGTGCAGGGATTCAAGCTTCAAAGAGCACCTTGATGACTTTTGACGAACCGTGATACCGTGTTCCCATCTTCCCGGTTCTATCCTAAACTGTCGTGATTCAATATTTCATATTTTATATGTTCACATTGAAATCACTTTAGTTGTCCTTTCCTTAGCAAGATTTAAACAAAGTGAACAATGTCCTAAGTGTAGGGGAGTTTACTCCCACATGCTTAAACATTGAGGATAATGTTTATATCAAGTGAAGGGGGGACTTCTATCGAAGTAAGTGGTCTTTTCCATGAATTTGCCCTCATTTTAACCGGAAAATTTGATTTTTCGACATTTTTCAAAATTTTTAATCTATTTTGGCCTAGTTGTATAGTTGTATTTTCCTTTGTTTTGGTTATTTTCTTTCCTTGCTAAAATAAAGTGGTTTTTAAAATTTTCTATGTCGTGAATATTTTGACTCAACCCGAGTTTACTTATCTAAGTTTACTCTAGCTAGTATCCTTAACGTGTTTAAGTCAAGTTTTGCTAGGCTTTTATACAGGGAGCTTTAAAACGCGAAAGTCTTAACTCTCACGGGTTAAGAACAAGAACTTTTCGCAAGTTCCTATAATTGATCCTAGAGAGTCGTTTATCAAGGGAACTTTAAAATGCGAATTCTAAACTTGAAAAAGTCTAAGAGTTTGCAAGATCCTATAGATGACTCGAAAACCCAAAACTCTAATTTAATAGGCTAAGCATCCACGAGTCTCATTCCTTGAGATTTTAAACTGTAGAGGACGAGAGATGATAGAGTCAATTATAAGTTAGGTATTCTCTCGTGAATTTATGTGAGTTAATTATGAGCCTATTCTCCCATCGCTTGTTAATAATCTATCTACAATAAATAAAGTTGTACGATTTGAAAAGTTACTTAGCTTCTAGCCTAAGATCGTTTAAAAGTTGCTCGGTAATAATTAGAGTTCATAGCCAAGGCATAACTTATTGAAGCGGGATGCGAAGATTGGCGAGTCCGAAAAGGCCCTAACAAGGCATGAGGGCTACAGTTTGTTGCTAAAGATCCAAAAGTGATGTGAAGAATCATTTATCGAAAATCAATATGAAGGATCGAGACACACGACGGAAAGCAAATACTCCCCAAAAGATCATGGAGAAGTCTATCCGAAAAGGCCCTAACAAGGTATGAGGATAAATAGATCCAAGTCCTAAAAGGAGGCGGATCGTTGTATATCAAAGTCCAAAATAAAGATTGGAGAAAAATGAAGAAGTCGTGGTCCAAATATGAAGAATCTCTCAAAACTTCAAGTGAAGAAATTCCTATTATGAAGAGAAGACCATAATTTCAAGAACGTCTCTCAAAGATTCGAAGTATGAAGTCACTGCCAAATATCGGTCCGAGAAAGGTCTCAAATCGTGAAGCGATTTATGCCAAGATATGAACTTTATGAGGTCCCGAGAAGCAGTTTTAAAAGATTTTGTCCTTTAGCTAACTATTGATTAAATCGTTCACTTTATTTTCGGCCTAACTAACTATCAAAATAAGTCAAACAATGCATCCTCGTGATCATTCAAGACAAAAATAAAATATAAGAGATACACCTAGGAATAAGGGAGTCTAAGTAAATAATTGGCCCACATGAATTCGTGTTAGTTTGCTAACTTATAATAACAATGATCTCGTTTTTAAGCTTGGTATGGGGAACGTGAAACTTGAGGATGATAAACGTTCATGGCAGCCAAAACCCAATGTAAGTCTTTGATTTCTTTACTTGTTTTTATCTTTTTACTTTCCATAAATGTTTAGTATTTAATAAAGGCCAAGGTGGGTTATTTATGATGGAAAATGTAAACCGTGCTTTAAAATTAATACATTGCATGAGGGCATTGTAATGGTCAAGTGTAGGGGATTTAATAAGTGTGAAAACACTTATCCTTTTACCACTTATTTCCAATAATAACAAGACCAAAACGTGTATTTTATGTCGTAAAAGTCGGAATTATGCGTGGTTTGTGTTTTTATTGTGTTTTAGGACCAAAAGATGAAAAAGGAAGAAAACACGGGCTTTCAGGGGCTTTTATCGAAGAAAAACGAGAAAAGACGAAGTCAAGAGATCAAGAGCGCAAAAAGAACGGAAGTCCAAGGCCTATTCTGAAGATTTATCGAAGAAAAAGTCTAAAGACGGAAGTTTAATGAAGTCGAAGAACTCAAGTCTAATAGAAGAAGAAAATTACAAGACAAGTTCAATATACATCGACAAATCCCGAGACGACCTCGAGAAAAGACAAAGAATTAAATCGAGTCGAGAAGACGTGAAGAAAGAAAGAAAGAAGAGGCAACACATGCACTCCTTCCCATTTTTCCTATAAATTCCCTCCTAATATACATTAGGAGGGTTGGTTAGTTTTTAGTAGTTAGTTCCATTTTTCATTTTTCTTTCTAGTTTTAGAGAGATAAAGTTCTCAACTTTCTCTCACTAAGTTTTCATCTTTTCTTTCTTTTAATCTTTCAAGATTAAACTTTTGTATTTGGATTTCATTAACCAAGTTCAAGTTAAGCTTTTAATCTTTCATCTCTTTCTACCTTTCTTTGATTTTAGTTTACTTTTGGTGTGAAATCTATTTGATCCGTGTTGTTCTTAATGTTTTCGTGCTTAAAAGTTAATCTTTTTATTCCTACTTAAGTTTTCATACGAATAAGCTTTAAGATCTTTGTGCTTATTGGCTTATTTATATGTTTAGCTTATTTACTTTTTAAAAAGCTTTCTTAAAAAGTTCATCTTTTTATAGTTTGATTTATAAGATTGCTTATTTTAAGTTGAAAAAGTTGTTATTTGTGCTTATTTAGTCCGTTTCACTTTAGATTCGTTCAAGTTTTGGTGATAGCTTATTCCTAATAGCTTATTGCCTAGCTTATTTCCGAATCCCATATTAATCGGAAAAGGGTAAACCCTTTTCCGATTGGAGTATTCCGACGTCTACCCCCTCATTCTGATCACCCTGATCGGATTAGGGTTATAACTTTCCGATTTGCACCTTGGTATTCCGATCTCCTTGATCGGATTAGGGAGTTAGGATTCCGATCTAGGAGATTCTTGCATATTCAGATTGTGGTGATTTGTGTTACATTCTGATTAGCTTTGTGTTTAATACATTCCGATTAGAGCTGTTTTCCCATTATTCCGATTGCCTCTTTTTTTCTTTATTCCGATTGAGCTTTCCGACAACAGTTTTCCGACGAGAGTTGTTTGCCATATTCCGATTGCAGCAGTATTCCGACGAGGGTTATTCCGATCGGTCTTTCTGACCAATATTCCGATTAGGGTTTGGATTAGTTTCTTGTTTTTGCAAAGTTTTCAAGTGTTAGTTTCATTAAGTTTTCAAGTAATTTTCTAATCTTGTCTTTAAGTTTTCAAGCATTTACTTTTTACTCGTTACTTTAGTTTAATCTTTAAAGCCTTTACTTTACTCAACGACATTTACATTAATTTGCTATTAGTTTAAAATAGATGATCAAACAAACCATTTTCATTTCCACCAAGAACAATTGAGTCGCACTTTGAACCAATAGTCAATTCGAAGAGATTCGGACGATACGAATTTTGATACGTGGTGTAAAAGCCTAGTATTAGCCACCCAATTCTATATTGACGTGGAAGGATCTCGTGTCTAAATTTGTGAACCAATTTTTTCCGCCCTCTAAGACTACGCATTTTGAAAAACGAGATTTCAAAGTTTTCACAAGAGTTTAATGAAAGTTTTTCAACGGCTTGGAATAGGTTTAAGGAAATGTTACATGAGTGTCCTCATCACGGTTTTTCCGATTTGCATCAAATTGACACATTTTACAATGGACTTAATGATCATGAAAGGGATTATCTAAATGCCGCCGCGGGTGGTATTTTTTTGTGTAAAACGGTCGAGGAAGCATTTTTAATCATTGAGAATAGATCTAAGGTGTATAGTCCTCGTAGCACGTCTAGTGTTCGTAAGGCTTCGTCTTCGGCTTCACCTTCTTTGTCTACTACCAACGATGCTTGCCAAATTGAGGCGAATTTGGAAAATAAGATTTTTGATAAGCTTAAAGGTCTTTTGATTGAGTTCAAAGTTGGAGAACCAAGTGCTCCCGCTACGGCTAAACGGTTGAGGTTTCATGCATGTATTATGGTGGAGGTCATGATTTCTCCGAGTGCATTACCAACGGTGGTAACACTTCGAGTGCCTACGCGGCCACGGGAACTTACAACCAAAACGGTCAAGTTACCCGCTCTAATCAGTTGACTCCATCGGGTTTTGGTTCAAATCAAAATGCTAACAACAACTATCACAACAATCAAGTTGGTTTCAAAAACAATTACAACAAGGGAAACTATGGGAATCAAGGTGCTAATAATCAAGTTTCAAACAAAAATCAAAATGATTTTCAAAACAACAACAAAAGTTTGCAAACTTTGAAAGATCTTCCAAATGAATTTGTTGAATACGCTAATGGGAACGATGCTAGGTTTGACAACATTCAAAGAGAAATCATTAGCCTAAGATCCGAGTTTAAGACCGACTTGAAGAAAGAGTTGAAAAATGAGTTAGCAAATGAGCTTAAAATCCATACCAATAAGATGGAAGGAAATGTAACAAGGTTACAACAAAATCAACAAAAAATGAAACAAGGGCAACATGAGATTAAGCAAGAAATGATTAAAGCCGAGAAGAGGCAATCCATGTTTGAAGATAAAATCTCGTCTATGTTTGAGGCAATAATGTGTAAACCGTCTTCAAGTAGTCTTCCTAGTAACACCGTATCAAACCCGAAGGGTGAGATGAAAGTGATTACCACACGTAGTGGTAAGACACTTAAGGAACCGACTCCTCAACCAATTGCTCCTACGGAGGAAGCAATTGAGAAAGAACCCGAGGTGGTGGTCGAAAAGGAGCATGTCCCAATCCCACGAATTACCGCTCATTCCACACCTACGGTTGACCCATTACCAACATTGGAACCCGAGATTCCAAAGGCTATGCCTATGCCTCAACCCACACCACCTTTGCCCTATCCATCGAGACTTAGAAAGGAGAAACGTCAAGAGCGCGACAATTACCAATTTGAGCTTGTTATGAAAATGTTTCGTGATTTGCACTTTAATGTGAGTTTCGCCGATGCCTCGATTTACCGCTAACTTTAAGAGTATGTTGAACAACAAGGAGAAATTACACCAATTGTCTAGTTGTTCATCGGTTTATCTTAATCGCATACCTCAAAAAGTTGGTGATCCCGGTAAATTTTTGATCCCTTGTGCAATCCAAGATATGGAGGAATGCTATGCCTTGGCCGATCTTGGTGCTAGCATTAACTTGATGCCACTTGAAATCTTCAAGTCGCTCAATCTTCCTAATCTTACTCCTTCACTAATGTCTATCGAGTTGGCCGACCATTCCACGATTCCCGCATTGGATTGGCGGAAGACGTTTTTGTGAAAGTAGGGAAGTTCTACTATCCCGTAGACTTTATCGTTGTCGATATTCCCACGGATCCTCAAGTTCCTCTCATTTTAGGTCGTTCGTTTTTAGATACGTCTATGGCTTTGATCGATGTTCATGCTAGAAAGATCACCTTACGTTTCAACGACGAGGAACTTGTTATAAACGCAACTCAGAATTCTCAACTTTCTCATGTTTATTCTGTTGCTACCATAAACCTCGTTGATATGATCGACGTGGTTTGCGAGGAATTTTCACAAGAAGTTTTAGGTTTTGGTGATGATGAAAATAGTGGCAATCCCACTATGTTGGATCCCATTCTTGATAATTCGACACCAACCTTCACTCCATTTGAAGGTGGTGGTTTTACGTTGGAAGAATTCGATGTTCCACGTACTTGTAACGAAGACCTCGACAACGATGAGGACTTCTCGATTATCAAGGATTTTCTTAATGATTTCCCATTTCCTCCACTCGAGGAGGTTATGAGTATCGAGCCCAAATCTTCAATTGAGGAACAACCTATCCTCGAATTGAAATATTTACCTCCTCATCTCGAATATGTCTTTTTGGAGGAGGGAGACAAGTTGCCGGTTATTATTGTGAAGGAACTTTCGGATGATGAAAAAGCCGCACTTGTCGATGTTCTAAAGGATCACAAAGGGGCAATTACGTGGAAGTTATCCGACATTAAGGGAATCAATCCCAGATTTTGTACCCACAAAATCTTAATGGAGGGGGATTACAAGCCCGCAATCCAATGTACTTGACGCGGGAATGATTTACCCTATTTCTGATAGCCCTTGGGTGAGTCATATTCATTGTGTCCCTAAGAAGGGAGGAATGACCGTTGTGCCAAACGATGACAACGAGTTGATTCCCACTAGACTCGTGACCGGATGGAGAGAGTGCATTGACTATCGTAAGTTGAATGAAGCCACTCGTAAAGACCATTTTCCCTTGCCCTTCATGGACCAAATGTTGGAGCGTCTTGCGGGAAATGATTTCTATTGCTTTTTAGATGGTTTTTCCGGTTACTTCCAAATCCACATCAATCCTCGTGATCAAGAAAAAACTACGTTTACGTGTCCATATGGAACGTTTGCCTATCGTAGAATGCCATTCGGACTTTGTAATGCACCGGGAACCTTTCAAAGGTGCATGATGGCTATTTTTCATGATATGATAGAGAAGACGATGGAAGTCTTCATGGATGACTTTTTCGTGTTTGGTAGTTCGTTTACTTCGTGTTTGTCGAATCTTGAGAGAATGTTGAAGCGTTGTCAGGAAACCAACCTTGTGCTCAATTGGGAAAAATATCATTTTATGGTTAAGAGTGAAATCGTCTTAGGGCACAAGGTCTCGAAAGCGGGGATTGAGGTAGATCAAGCTAAGGTAGACGTCATCGCCAAATTACCTCATCCCAAAACCGTTAAGGGAGTTAGGAGTTTCCTAGGCCACGTGGGCTTTTATCGTCGATTCATCAAGGATTTTTCAAAGATCTCTCGACCTATCACACATCTCCTTGAAAAAGATGCACGTTTTGTCTTTAACGAAGATTGTGTACGAGCCTTTGAAATCCTTAAGAGGAAACTTACCGAAGCTCCCATTCTTGTTGCTCCCAATTGGAACCTCCCCTTTGAGCTCATGTGTGATGCTAGTGATTACGCTATTGGGGCCGTATTGGGGCCGTATTGGGGCAACGTCATGAAAAGTACTTCTTGTCTATTCACTATGCTAGCAAGACGATGACCGAGGCTCAACTTAAATACACTACAACGGAAAAGGAATTCCTTGCCATGGTGTATGCATTTGAGAATTTTCGACCTTATCTCGTCTTGGCTAAATGCATAGTGTATACGGATCATTCGGCTATCAAGTATCTTATGGCTAAGCAAGATGCTAAGCCTATATTACTTCGTTGGATTCTCCTCCTTCAAGAATTTGATCACAAAAATCATTGACAAAAAAGGAGCCGAGAATTTTAGCGGCTGATCATCTTTCTCGTTTGGAAGATCCTCACCAAAGTGTTTACGAGCCCAAGGAAATCACCGAACCATTTCCGCTTGAGACACTTGGTGTAGTGAATTCTAAGCTTGATTCTTCCACCCCATGGTTTGCGGACTTTGCAAATTACCATGCGGGTAACTTCATCATCAAGGGTATGACGACTCAAGAAAAACGAAAATTCTTTCGTGACGTCAAGTTCTACTTTTGGAACGACCCTTACTTGTTTCGAACTTGTGCGGATCAAATTATTCGACGTTGTGTCTTTGGCACCGAAGCTTCTAATATCCTTAGAGCTTGTCATGAGGGACCCACGGGTGGTCACCATGGTGCTAATCTCACGGCTAAGAAGGTGTTTGATGCCGGCTTCTTTTGGCCTACTATTTACCGAGATGCACAAAATCTTGTGAAGTCATGTGATTCATGCCAACGACAAGGAAAAGCCTCACAAAAAGATGAAATGCCACAAAACATCATCCAAGTGTGTGAGATGTTTGACGTTTGGGGTATAGACTTTATGGGGCCGTTCCCATCATCTCGTGGTAATAAATACATCCTTGTCGCGGTTGACTACCTATCTAAGTGGGTGGAAGCTAAGGCTTTGCCCACCAATGATGCTCGTGTGGTAGTCAAGTTTTTGAAGCAATTGTTTTCTCGGTTTGGAACCCCTCGTGCGATCATAAGCGATCGTGGAACCCATTTTTGTAATGACCAATTCGAAAGGGTCCTAAGGAAATTTGGGGTTACACATCGTCTTTCTACGGCTTATCACCCGCAAACGAGTGGGCAAGTCGAGGTTTCAAACCGAGCTTTGAAGAGGATCTTGGAGAGATCCGTTGGGGAAAACCAACAAACTTGGTCGGATAAGTTGGACGATGCTTTATGGGCCTTTAGGACCGTTCATAAGACGCCCATTGGGTGCACTGCCTATAAGCTTGTGTATAGAAAAAATTGTCATTTGCCAATTGAATTAGAACACAAGGCTTATTGGGCCCTAAAGCATTGTAATGATGACATGGAGACCGCAGGAAAACACCGGAAAATGCAATTAAATGAATTGGATGAATTAAGGGATATTGCTTATGAAAATTCATTGATTTATAAAAAAAAACTAAAAAGTTGCATGATTCTAAAATTAAAAAACCGGATTTTTAACATTGGGGATCAAGTTTGCTTTTTAATTCTCGTTTGAAAATCTTTTCCGGTAAGTTGAAATCCCGTTGGTCCGGTCCATTCACCGTGACTCAAGTTTTTCCATATGGGACCATCGAGCTAGCTCAAAATGATGGCCCCAATTTCAAGGTGAATGGACATAGGTTGAAGCACTACTTTGGCGGGGAAGTTCCAACCTTGAACTACGTCGACCAAATCACTTTCCCCAATGATAATTAGTATTGAGGGGATCGAGTCGAGCTCATGAATCGATAATCAAAATCGAGGTGCCTCGTGGGGGAGTCCCATGCTTATCCTATGTATATATTATCGCTTTCTAATGTAGTAACGTGTGAGGATTTGTGCCCTTCCAACCTTTGTTCTGTGGTTGTTTGTAAATTGTGGATTTTAGATGATCATGATCTTCACGATTGGAGCCTCTCGTGTTCGTTTTATGGGAGCACTCGATCGTTTGCTTTGAAGACTTTTTCAATATCCATGATATATCCTTTGATGTTCTAACCTTAGGTTTATAGCACACTTCATAAATGGCTTTAAATTTAACGGTTACACCCTTTCCATGCTAGATTAGACATTTGACTACGTCTCTAGTATAGGGGTGTTTGCACCCCTAGAATCGAAACATTGAGGACAATGTTTAACTTTAGTATGGGGGGGTGAATAGATACTTGCCTTGCCAAACCTTCACGCTTTCCAAAGTTTATCTTTTTTATCTTTTTGTTGCAAAATAAGGCTAAAAATGGCCAAATTTTAAAAATCTTCTCATGTTTATAAGTGTTTGAAGACACGAATGTAGGTTTTCCGATGGCGAGAATAAGAGTAATTTTTGACTCGACCGTGCGTGTTGAGCACTTAGCTTTGATTCCTTAACTTCACATTAGGCTAAGTCTCTTAAATGAGGACGAGATATAATAGGGTTAATTATAAGTTACTATAAAACCCGCATGCTTTTACCATGAATAGTACCCTTAAGATCGTATGTACTAGATTAAAACTTTCCTTTTATAGCATGATTACGATTACGTGTTAGGATTTTATGTATTACGTACGTGTTAGAACACGATAAGTATTTACTACGCACGAACACGCAATAATTATTTGACAATAATTAATCACGAACATGTGATCATGAAATCATGAACGTAATTAAATCACGAACTAATATTAATTACGTATATATATTTATTACGAGCGTGAATAAATATATTAGGTCACGATAATTAGTTAACGAGAACACATTAAACACGAACACAAATAAACACGAACGAACAATTAAACATTGAGACACGGAAAACGGTACGGGTACCCCATGTGGGGCCCCCTACCCGCGGCAACATTAAGGAGATGGGCCAAGCCCATCTCAAAACTTACTAAGAAGGGGTTAAGGTAAAATTAGCTAGTCATTTTTCACTTTACAGAAGATTAAACAAAAACCTAAAAATATTTTCTCCTTCTCCTTCTTGTCTCCTTGTGGCCGCCGCACATAAACACCAAAAAGGGGGTGTTTGTTTGATTTTGATCTTGGTTTTTGGTGCAAGTGTTCGTGTTTGTTCATCCTCGTTTAGATCCACGCATTCGGTATATTCTTTTTATCATTTTTCTTTTTGATTTGATCTAATAATTAATTAAGAACATGATGTTTTTAAAACCTAACTAAAAACATAGATCAAACATGAAAATGGTTATTGGGTAAATCAAGAAGGGATGTTTTTAGGGGTGTTTGTTGGACGGCGCCTAAACCGAACCCCAAGGGGGTCTCGGTTTGGCTATTAAACCACCACCGAGACCATATGGTCCCGGTTGGGTGGTGTGGGTCCCACGGCAGCAGCAAAACAAAGGGAACCCCGAGGTGGTTCGGGGTATGGTGTCGATTTCATGTACGGTTCATGGTTTCTAGTCAAGATCTGGTTCACGATTTATGTTAAGATTATTTTTTTTTATATAATCATATGTTAAATTAAATTAATAAATATGACATGATTAATTTAATAAACATGACTTAGGTTATATATAATTATTAGATCATGAAATTATTAACCTAAGTATTTTATATTTTCTAGACTTATAATTAATTAATTATTTAAAAAGCATGGTTATAATTTTAACCTAAGTATTTAACTTTATTTAATTAAAAACATGATATATTTAATTAAATACTTTTAACCTATAGTTTATTTAAATTACATGAAATAAATAATAAACTATACATTATATCATTATGGCTTAGAAAATAACCAGAAAAACACTTAGGCTTATATGCTTAGCTTATTTAACCAGCTTATATATATGTATGGAAACTTTCTATTTTTAGAAACTTATTTAATTCAGGCAGCTAATCTATTTATGGAAACTTTCTATTTTTAGAAACTTACTTAATTAAGGCAGCTGATCTATTTATGGAAACTTTCTATTTTTAGAAACTTATCTATTTTAAGCAGTAATTCTATTTTTGGAAACTTTCTATTTTTAGAAACTTATCTATTTTAAGCAGTAATTCTATTTTTGGAAACTTTCTATTTTTGGAAACTTTCTATTTTTGGTAACTTTCTATTTTTGGAAAATTTCTATTTTAGGAAACCTGCTATTTTTGGAAAGTTACTTATTATTACACAGAAGTATAATAATACATGAAATACCAGAAATACTTAATTAGAATAGACAGAGTATAAGATAAACACAATTTAAGGCTTAAAACAGTAAAACATGATATGAACATATAAAATAAGCTAAGACATGACATAAAACCAGTTACGTATTTAGTAAGCAGATACTTATTCATGTATGTATTTATGTAGCATTAGTGATACCGAAGTAGGATTCTCCTCAGTTCATCTTCTTCGTTCACTGGACATAAGGTATGGATTCCCGTCCTTTCAGTATGGACATTCTTTCCTTATTAGGATTTCCCCGTATGCTGCCAAATGTTTTACCGTAATATAAGTTTATATGTTTGACTTGCTTATGTTTAATTTTGAATACCTATAGCCATATACATGCATGACCAGTTTCACCTAGTTATGGAGGTACCATAACCATAACATTAGAGGCACTGATGTTATGACTTCACCACGACGGAGTGATTGCTCGTAGCGTCCCTTCAGCTTTTGGCCATATTATTATATTTATCATGTGGGGCGTATGGGTGCATCCTAGTTACATGTTTTCAGCAGATTACTCAGTGTGAATGTGGTGTGTGCCTTGCATCCTTCACAAGAAGCTGATCCCTCCTACCCAAACCAGTATATTAAATTAGAGGCAGCCCCTCTAATTTGCATGATGAGGTCACCCCTCCAAGTATTCATGCACGGTGGATCTTCATGACCTATATTGGCTAATGGTAGAACACGTTAAACAGTTTTTATAAGATAAACATAAGGCTTTTCAAACTATAAAACCAGTTTTACGAAGACTTAACCAGGTTACTCGGGACTTAGTTTCTTCCGCTGTTATATGTTATATGTTATATGCTTATCCTATTCATGATTTATTTTACATCCGTGCACTGAGCGTATTGCTCAGCCGTTTTCTTTTCTATGTTCTCAAAATGGCAGGTACTTAGGGACGCCCGTAGACTTTAAGCGTACGTGCATATGGACTGGAAGCTTTCTAGCCTTTCTTTACTTTATGCATTATCTTTACTTTGATACTCTTGCTATGGACATTGTTTAGTCCTTTCCTTTACAGTACTTATGTTTGTGTGTGATGAGCTTTACTTTTGGACTACCGATGTTTGATTCTGGTATTTTCCTTTTATGGGCATGAAATGTTTAGACATTTTTCCTTGTATGCTTTGCTGCCACGCCATAATTACGCGTGACATTCCATTATCAAAATGGAGTGTTACAATTATGGTATCAGAGCCAAGGCTTCGACCTGTAGGCTCTCAAAATATGACCTATGATTAGTGGGTAGTCACTACGGTCTTCCTAGAACTGACAGTCGTTTTCATGCATTCATCATTTTTATGCATACATATACATGTCATTGTCGCAGGTTTATGACTAAGTAATTGTTGGTACAGGACTGGCCCTATTTAGTCGCATGTGTTTTATCGAAACTTTTAAATTTAGGACCGACCCATAGGCGTCCCCTCGCCATGTCTTTTGTTTTGGGTGAACTTACCATAGGCGTTCACTCTCGAGCATACAAAAGTTTTCATAAAACTGCATCATGCATTCATACACAAAGTTTTCTTGCATAAAATTTTTCTCTTGAAATTTTGGTATAATTTTTTTTTTCATATATATATATTTTATGTTTTGATCTGTTTTATGTTATACTGTCAGTCGGTTCTCACACGCGAACAGGAACAGCTCAATGCTGCAATCCAAGCTGCAATGCAAGCTTTGCTTCCTCAACTGAGGAACGACATTAGGGCTGAAGTTCAAGCTGCCAACAATCAGCAGCATAATCAGGCACCTCCTCCTCCTCCTCCAGTGACATTAGCAGTATGGCTGGAGAGATTCAACAAGCTCCGTCCTCGAGCTTTTGAGAAAACAGATAGCCCCAGTGATGCTGAAAGTTGGTTGGCTCACATCGAGAAGATTTTCAATGCTATGGGTTGTGACCCCGCATACAAGGCGAGGTTGGCATGCTATCGGTTCGAAGGCGATGTGCTAAACTGGTGGTTAGCGTTGATGCAGTCTGAGGGTGGTGACGAGTGGGTTGCTGGTTTGACTTGGGCTCAGTTCAAGGACAGGGTGATGGAGCAGTTCTTTCCCAAGGCTGAGCAAGACAAGCTCAAGAGAGAGTACCATGGGATCCGACAGAGAGCTGGGGAGAATAGCAACGAGTTTATGCAGCGCTTTCTTCGCTTAGCTGGTTTCCTTGGTGCGGCAGCAGGTACTCCTGAAGAGCAGGCACACCACTTTAGGTGGGCTCTTCGCACATCGGTCGCAAACAATCTGGTGTGTGCTACGTTCAACACTGTAGCACAAGTGGCCGATGCAGCACGTAAGCTGGAGATGCTGCAGGAGAGAGATGAGTTCGGGGAAGCTGAGAGACCCGAAAAGAGGTAAACATTCGTATTCAAGCGGTGATCAATCCGTATTCTTTCCATATATGTCAAATATTCATCTCTTTAAATGTATCTTCCAGGCAGAAAACTGGGGACCGGTCTCAGCCGGCTACTCAGGAGCAACCACATCAGCCCAAGGGAAACGGTCAGACCAACGACCGTTCTGCTACGGATAGGCGTCGCGGTACTGATAATTACCGTCACAATGCTGGACACTCCAATGGCATCAGGTCCTAATACTTACGCATTTTTCTTATGATTTCATGTTATGACTCATATTCTGACACTTTAGCAAAAACTTCTACAAGGAACCATGGAAACGGTAGGGACCAGAACCAGAGAGGTTTACAGCCTAGCCGTCCAGCTATTACTGGTATTCAATCTTACAATTATATGCATTGTCCTTTGTACCCTATTATCATGTCTTATGTAAAATGTTTTATCAGGTTCCCAGCCAGCCAGAGCACCTGTGGGAGGATTTACTCATCCTCTTTGCTCTACTTGCCACCGTAGGCACCCAGGGCCATGTCGCCGTAACACTGACGCATGCTTCAAGTGTGGTCTTCCTGGCCATATCATGAAGGATTGTCGAAAGGGCGAGATGGAGGGCATATCGGGACATGTTGATTCCAATCCGCCTCCTACCACCGGGCGTGTCTACACGACATCTCGAGACCAGGCCAACAAGTCTACAGGTACCATCACTGGAATCTTGTATATGTATGGTCAAGCTGCATGTGTTCTTTTCGATACGGGTGCTACTCACTCGATTATTTCTACTGCTTATGCTAAGAACATTAGGATGCTCCCCATGTCACTAGAGAATAGGCTTACTATTTCCACGCCTCTAAGGGACTCTGTATTAATCACCCATGTATACAAGAGTCTTCCCCTAGAATTTGACGATAAGGTTCGACCTGTTGACGCACTTCCGCTGGACATGAATGACTTCGACATGATTTTGGGCATGGATTGGCTATCCAAACATCATGCTACCATAGACTGCCATTCATATCGAGTTATCTTCGGTGATGTTAATGCACCAGAGTACATTCATAAAAGGTTCGTACTCGGACGGTCTTTACAAATCATATCTACCCTGCAAGCGCGTGCACTACTACCACATGGCTGCGAGGGTTATCTAGCTACGGTTCACGACATGGATGTTGAATCTCCATCAATTCAGGATCAACCTATAGTGTCGGAATTTCAAGATGTTTTTCCAGCAGAACTTCCGGGCATACCACCTGCACGAGAAGTAGAATTCAGTATCGAGCTTATTCCAGGAGCTGAACCGATCTCCAAGGCTCCTTATCGCATGGCTCCAATAGAGCTGAAGGAGCTGAAGGATCAACTGCAAGAACTTATTGAACGAGGTTTCATTCGACCGAGCGCATCTCCATGGGGCTCACCGGTCTTATTTTTTAAGAAGAAGGACGGTAGTATGCGTCTTTGCATAGACTATCGCGAGCTCAACAAGATTACTATCCGGAATAGGTATCCACTGCCGCGTATAGACGATCTGTTTGACCAACTCCAAGGGGCCAAACACTTCTCCAAGATTGATCTTAGGTCAGGCTACCATCAGCTACGGGTTAAGGAGCAGGATATCGCCAAGACTGCTTTTCGTACCCGCTATGGCCACTACGAGTTTGTAGTTATGCCATTTGGCCTGACAAATGCTCCAGCAGTGTTCATGGACTTGATGAACAGAATCTTCCATGAATTTCTGGACAAGTTCGTCATTGTCTTCATCGATGACATCCTGATTTTCTCAAAGTCCAAGGAAGAACACGAAGACCATCTTCGTACAGTACTACAGATTCTTCGCCAGAAGCAGCTGTATGCTAAATTCTCCAAGTGCGAGTTCTGGTTAGACAAGGTGGCATTCTTAGGTCACATTGTATCAGCAGAAGGAATCACTAAGGATCCAGCGAAGGTTGAGGCCATTACTAAGTGGCCAAGGCCGACATCAGCGACGGAAGTCCGTAGTTTCTTAGGCTTAGTTGGTTATTACCGTAGGTTCGTGGAGAACTTTTCCCGCTTAGCACTACCATTGACCAAACTGATGCGGAAAGGGGAGAAATTCATCTGGACTGAAGAACGAGAGAAGAGCTTTGAAGACCTGAAGCAGAAGCTAGTATCTGCACCTATTCTTACTCTCCCATCTGGTACGGGTGGATTTCAAATCTACAGTGATGCATCGGGGAAGGGACTTGGCTGTGTTCTCATGCAACATGGGAAAGTGATCGTGTACGCTTCACGGCAGCTTAAGCCTTATGAAGAAAATTACCCCACGCATGACTTGGAACTTGCTGCAGTCGTGTTTGCATTGAAGATATGGAGGCACTACTTATATGGAGAATCATGTGACATTTTCACGGACCACAAGAGCTTGAAGTATATCTTCACTCAACGTGAATTGAACATGAGGCAGAGGAGATGGTTAGAGCTGTTGAAGGATTATGACATTAATCTACAGTATCATCCCGGAAAGGCAAATGTAGTAACAGATGCTCTTAGCAGGAAGTCCGGAATGATCAACGGCATTAAAATCAAGGAGGAAATCATAAGAGACTTGGAGCGGCTAGACATCGAGATCATGGTACATGGACAACACGATTACTGGGCCAATCTTAGAGTAGAACCCGAGTTACTCTCTAAGATCAAGGAAGCTCAGAAAGATTATGGAGAAATCTGGGCGATAGTACAGAATTTGGAGAAACAGACGGAATTCAGAGTAGATGCAGATGGTATCGTATGGCAGGGCACGAGACTTTGTGTTCCTGATGACCAAGAACTCTGGGAATCCTTGTTAGCTGAAGCTCATAGCTCCCCATTCTCTATACATCCTGGTTCGACTAAGATGTACCATGACATCAAGCAGTACTTTTGGTGGAGTGGTATGAAACAGGATGTGGCCACTTACGTCTCCAAATGTCTTACCTGCCAGCAGGTTAAGATCGAGCATCAGCGATCTGGCGGTCTCCTTCAACCGTTAGATATTCCAGAGTGGAAGTGGGACAAAATCACCATGGATTTTGTTACTGGTCTTCCGCCTACCAAGAGGAAGCACGATGCAATTTGGGTTATCGTAGATCGACTTACCAAATCAGCTCATTTCTTACCGATCCGCAAGGAAGATCCGGTAAGTAAACTCGCCGATACGTATAGAAGAGAGATCATGAGACTCCACGGTGCTCCATCTAGCATCGTCTCAGACAGAGATCCTCGATTCACTTCGCGATTTTGGAAGAGTCTGCAGAAAGCTTGGGTACACAACTTAAGCTTAGCATGGCTTTTCATCCTCAAACGGACGGACAATCGGAGCGAACTATTCAGACATTGGAAGACATGTTGAGGTCATGTGCGTTGGAATGGACGGGTGATTGGGACGATTACATCTGTTTGGTGGAGTTTGCATACAACAACAGTTGGCACGCAAGTATCAAGTGTGCTCCTTTCGAGATGTTGTATGGCAGGAAGTGTCGCGCCCCAATCTGCTGGGATCAGGTTGGCGAACGAACACTTGAAGGACCAGAAATCATAGAGTTGACAAATGAAAAGATCGCAGTAGCTAAGCAGAAACTTCAAGAAGCACGGTCACGTCAGAAGAGTTACGCCGATAAGCATCGTAGGGACATACATTTTAACGTAGGAGATCACGTCTTCCTTAAGGTTTCACCGGCACATGGTGTTAGACGCTTCGGGATTAAAGGGAAGCTCAGTCCTCGTTTCATCGGACCGTTTGATATCATTGAACGAGTCGGTGAAGTATCTTACCGATTGGCGTTACCTCCACAGCTTTCGCATGTGCACAATGTGTTTCATGTGTCCTTACTCAGAGGGTACCAGTATCATCCCCTTCACATGGTTCAGTATCCACTGGAACATATAGGTGAAGATCTCACTTTTATAGAAGAACCCGAACGAGTTCTTGACAGACAAGAACGAGTCATGAGAAGGAAGACGATTCCATTCGTCAAAATCCTATGGAGGTATCATACCGAGCGGGAAGCCACTTGGGAAACAGAAGAGTCTATCCGGGCTTCTTACCCTCATTTCATATTTTGAATTGGCTATGTTCTTCTTTTTCAGTTTACTTTATCTATAATTCGGGGACGAACTATTCTTTTTAGGGGGGAAGAGTTGTAAAACTCGCATGCTTTTACCATGAATAGTACCCTTAAGATCGTACGTACTAGATTAAAACTTTCCTTTTATAGCATGATTACGATTACGTGTTAGGATTTTACGTATTACGTACGTGTTAGAACACGATAAGTATTTACTATGCACTAACACGCACTAATTATTTGACAATAATTAATCACGAACATGCGATCATGAAATCATGAACGTAATTAAATCACGAACTAATATTAATTACGTATATATATTTATTACGAGCGTGAATAAATATATTAGGTCACGGTAATTAGTTAACGAGAACACATTAAACACGAACACAAATAAACAAGAACGAAGAATTAAACATCGAGACACGGAAAACGGTACGGGTACCCCATGTGGGGCCCCCTACCCGCGGCAACATTAAGGAGATGGGCCAAGCCCATCTCAAAACTTACTAAGAAGGGGTTAAGGTAAAATTAGCTAGTCATTTTTCACTTTACAGAAGATTAAACAAAAACCTAAAAATATTTTCTCCTTCTCCTTCTTGTCTCCTTGTGGCCGCCGCACATAAACACCAAAAAGGGTGTGTTTGTTTGATTTTGATCTTGGTTTTTGGTGCAAGTGTTCGTGGTTGTTCATCCTCGTTTAGATCCACGCATTCGGTATATTCTTTTTATCCTTTTTCTTTTTGATTTGATCTAATAATTAATTAAGAACATGATGTTTTTAAAACCTAATTAAAAACATAGATCAAACATGAAAATGGTTATTGGGTAAATCAAAAAGGGATGTTTTTAGGGGTGTTTGTTGGTCGGCGCCTAAACCGAACCCCAAGGGGGTCTCGGTTTGGCTATTAAACCACCACCGAGACCATATGGTCCCGGTTGGGTGGTGTGGGTCCCACGGCAGAAGCAAAACAAAGGGAACCCCGAGGTGGTTCGGGGTATGGTGTCGATTTCATGTCCAGTTCATGGTTTCTAGTCAAGATCCGGTTCACGGTTTATGTTAAGATTATATTTTTATATAATCATATGTTAAATTAAATTAATAAATATGACATGATTAATTTAATAAACATGACTTAGGTTATATATAATTATTAGATCATGAAATTATTAACCTAAGTATTTTATATTTTCTAGACTTATAATTAATTAATTATTTAAAAAGCATGGTTATAATTAATTAATTAACATGACTTAGGTTATATTATTAATAAATAATTATACATGTTTTAACCTAAGTATTTAACTTTATTTAATTAAAAACATGATATATTTAATTAAATACTTTTAACCTATAGTTTATTTAAATTACATGAAATAATTAATAAACTATACATTATATCATTATGGCTTAGAAAATAACCAGAAAAACACTTAGGCTTATATGCTTAGCTTATTTAACCAGCTTATATCTATTTATGGAAACTTTCTATTTTTAGAAACTTATTTAATTCAGGCAGCTAATCTATTTATGGAAACTTTCTATTTTTAGAAACTTATTTAATTAAGGCAGCTGATCTATTTATGGAAACTTTCTATTTTTAGAAACTTATCTATTTTAAGCAGTAATTCTATTTTTGGAAACTTTCTATTTTTGGAAACTTTCTATTTTTGGAAACTTTCTATTTTTGGAAACTTTCTATTTTTGGTAACTTCCTATTTTTAGAAACTTTCTATTTTAGGAAACCTGCTATTTTTGGAAAGTTACTTATTATTACACAGAAGTATAATAATACATGAAATACCAGAAATACTTAATCAGAATAGACAGAGTATAAGATAAACACAGTTTAAGGCTTAAAACAGTAAAACATGATATGAACATATAAAATAAGCTAAGACATGACATAAAACCAGTTACGTATTTAGTAAGCAGATACTTATTCATGTATGTATTTATGTAGCGTTAGTGATACCAAAGTAGGATTCTCCTCAGTTCATCTTCTTCGTTCACTGGACATAAGGTACGGATTCCCGTCTTTTCAGTATGGACATTCTTTCCTTATTAGGATTTCCCCGTATGCAGCCAAATGTTTTCCTGTAGTATAAGTTTATATGTTTGACTTTCTTATGTTTAATTTAGAATACCTATAGCCATATACATGCATGACCAGTTTCACCTAGTTATGGAGGTACCATAACCATAACATTAGAGGCACTGATGTTATGACTTCACCACGGTGGAGTGATTGCTCGTGGCCTCCCTTCAGCTTTTGGCCATATTATTATATTTATCATGTGGGGCGTATGGGTGCATCCTAGTTACATGTTTTCAGCAGATTACTCAGTGTGAATGTGGTGTGTGCATTGCATCCTTCACAAGGAGCTGATCCCTCCTACCCAACCCAGTATATTAAATTAGAGGCAGCCCCTCTAATTTGCATGATGAGGTCACCCCTCCAAGTATTCATGCACGGTGGATTTTCATGACCTATATTGGCTAATGGTAGAACACGTTAAACAGTTTTTATAAGATAAACATAAGGCTTTTCAAACTATAAAACCAGTTTTACCAAGACTTAACCAGGTTACTCGGGACTTAGTTTCTTCCGCTGTTATATGTTATATGTTATATGCTTATCCTATTCATGCTTTATTGTACATCCGTGCACTGAGCGTATTGCTCGGCCGTTTTCCTTTCTATGTTCCCAAAACGGCAGGTACTTAGGGATGCTCGTAGACTTTAAGCGTACGTGCATATGGACTGGAAGCTTTCTAGCCTTTCTTTACTTTATGCATTATCTTTACTTTGATACTCTTGCTATGGAAATTGTTTAGTCCTTTCCTTTACAGTACTTATGTTTGTGTATGATGAGCTTTACTTTTAGACTACCGATGTTTGATTCCGGTATTTTCCTTTTATGGTCATGAAATGTTTAGACATTTTTCCTTGTATGCTTTGATGACACGCCATAATTACGCGTGACATTCCATTATCAAAATGGGGTGTTACAGTTACTATGCTAAACGTAGAGTACTCGTATTCTTTCAAAAACTCATGTGTTCTCGTTGTTTGCTTATTCTCCCTTCACTTGTAAATAGTTTTTGCTTAATAAATATTGACTTAGCGGTTTAGTCTTGATTGTTGGGTTTCTAGTCTTTGCTAGTAGCTTCCGAGTAATTAAATTGGGAAGACATTAAGGTATCGCCAGCGTCACGGTTTTGAAGTATTGGCAACCTAAATCAAGCAAACAATTTGAAGCCCCACAAGGCCAAAAAATCTATGCAAAATTGAAAGTGAATCAAGCCTTAATCTTTGAAGCTTTAAAGATCCAAAATTCGCCTTAGCGTGAGGATATACGTCTTTGGCTAATAAAACTACCGACGAGGTGGATAATAAAAGGCAAGGCAAGACCGAAGTCATAATAAAAGCTTCATGGCGAAGTTGAATAAAATATGGAGGTAAACCAATGATAATAAGGCCCTTCCGTTAGGGGGCGTATAAAAGTCTTGGTAATAAGTCTCATGTTCAAAACCGTTATAAAACCGTGTTTATCGATCCTTCTTGTTGACTTAATTTTTTGACATCGTTGTCTATTAGGAGGGGTTATTGATTTGATGGTTTTGGTTACACCATTAGGACTCTATTTTTAGACCTAAATCTCTATTATCGCATAAGTCAAACAATGTATCCTCGTGAAACATTCAAGACATAAAAAAATATAAGAGATACAACTTAGGAAATTGGGAGGATAAGTACGTGATTAGGGCATATGAGTAGTGTTAGCATTACTAACTTATAATGACAATGATCTCGTTGCACGCTTGGCATGGAATTGGGGTGAAAATCGAGGACGATGAAATTATTTCTAACGAAGCATTCACGTGTTCTTATTCTATGAACCTAAACGTCCCATTTTGCGATCAAAATCATACATTATGTCTAAAACGCAAGTAGTAGTAATAGTAGTAGTGTAGCTAGTTTATCATTCAGTAAAGTGAATAAAAATGAATTTTGGAGGTGCTACGATACTTTATTCTAGCATTGCGTGAGGGCACGGCAATGGTTTAGTATGGGGGAGTGATGATGCTGCTTTTATACATAGTCTCATCGTCCAAAAAGGGCTTAAAATGCATTAAATATCATCAAAATACCCAAATATATGCTTGTGTTTGTTACTTGTGTATTTTAGGTACGGATATTGAGAAAATGACAAAATATCACAAGAATCATGCAAAAACGAACACGGGAAACGAAGCCGCACAATGAACCAAGCCCTAATGATGATTTTCCAAGAAAACCCTTGAAGATTAGAAGATTTGTGAAGAAGGGTCCTCCAATATGGAAGAATTGACACTTTATACCCTTGTATCTTCATAATTACAAGTTTGGTCCCTAAAGTTTGTCAATATTGCAAAAAGGGCCCTCCACTTTGAAGAATTAGCAATTTTAGCCTCTCAACAAAGCTAAAATGTCAATATTTATCCTCCTCAAAGTCAAACATATCAAGAAGGACTCCAAGTTACAAGAGTTACAAATTTGGTCCTTTGAAAATCTCAAAATTACCAAAAGGACCCTTGACTTTGAAGACTTGGCAAAAATGGTCCCTCATCAAACATGATTTGGCAATTTCAGTCCTCTAAAATGTCGATCATACAAGTCAAGACCATTATCAATCAAGAAAATACCAAATCAGTCCTTCAAGAATCATAAATTGGCAAGAAATACCCTTGAAAATACTTTGGAAAAGTATTTGGGGCAAAAGTGTGAAAAGTGAAACTTACTTATAAACGGAATTCGGATTTTTGGCATTTTTAACTGAATTGAAAAGAGAATGAAAGAAAGGGGGTTATTTCTGCCAAGACAAAGAAGTTACATAGACCAGTGTCATGGTGACACGTGCCCCACTCACTCACTATAGCCAATCACAACACCCCATTCTTCCATGTCACACTCCACTCACAACCGGGTTAACAAACTTAATTAATTAAGTTTGAAAATGGCGCTTAACAACTTTTTTAAACCCAAACTGGATTAAACCTCCACTATTCAGCTTATGAACACAATTAGGGGTTTGTTTAATACTTTGAATTAAACCTTAATTCTTTTCGGTTTGTTAATTAATGGTCTCTTAATCATAACCCAACCTTTAAACTTGCCACCTCATCACTCACATGTCCACATGGGACCTCCCCTGCTACAAAGATGAGGAAGACGCCAAAACAGTGCTAGCAATCCAACCATCCACAAAGATGCTTACATTCTAAGCTTCATATGAGCCTTTGATCAAATTGGCATGCTTTTATCACCTCCACAACCTACCAAATTTCAGTCACATGTTCAAGAAAATTCAAACCTGTAAGGGCAATTTTGGACTTCTACACATTAGGGTTTACGTTTTTTCTTGCTTTCCTAGTTCACTTGTAGCCTATATAAAGGCATCTAGGTTTAACCTTTCAGCTTTTCTCTTGAATTTTCAGTTGTTCACTTTTCTGTAAATCATATATTCATATCAATGAAATGTGTTGGAAATTGTTGAAGAAGCTCAAGTGCCACTCTTATAATCTGTTTGTTATTGTTCTTTGTTCATTATTCTTGAATCAAAAACCTGTTTTCAAAAGGAGTGTGCAAAAGTTTGCACATTTTCCATTTTTCTTGATATTTTGCTAAGTTCTTGTTCAAACCTTGGAATTCTTGGGCTATAGGGCTGATCATAGCATCCTGATATTGTGTTATCAAGGTGTGGTGAAGCTTATAACTTGGGGATAATCAAGTGTGGGGTAAAAAGGTTGCATTAATCAATGATTTTTACTTTTTCTGATTTTCATATTGGGCTCTTAACCTTGTTGATTCTTAGTAGGGTTGTTTGTGGAAGCTTGTACTTCTTCTTGCTAGTACATAAGCTCAAAATTCGTGGGTGTGGATGTACATCTATGAGGTTTGCATACTTAATCCCAAAATCTGTTTAAATCTTGATTTTTGGTGATATTTGTGTGTGACTTGTGTTCTTGTGAATTTTCTTGGCTTATTATTGCTTGAATCTGCTTATCTTAACTGTTATTGTGTTAATTTGGGCTTGGGTGGTCTTAAAACTCACTTTTGATTTGAAAATTTTGGTTTTGAAAAGTTAAAGGGGTGTTTGGGATTACCTGCTTTGAATCAAAACTTGTTATTGTGTGTAAGGAAGTTAGTGTTTGTGCTTTATATCTGCTATATGCTTGGTTGAGAGTATTTTGCTGCAAGTTTTTGAGTTTGAAACCTCAAATCATACATTGTGCTATAACTTGTTGATTTTAACTGTTTTTGACCTAAGATTTTAGGAAAACCTAGAGTTTATGCATGCTTAGGGTTAAAAGTTGTTTAAACAACATTAATATATGTGATAGATTTGGAGGTTTGAATTTGGCTTGTTGGTCAACTGCATCAGCAAAGTATAAAACTGCATGTTTTAGTGTTCATCAGTAACCTTCATCAGCTTGAATCTTGATTTAGGCTTTAAGCCATTGCATGAAAACTGTTTAGACTTGTTCATTTGAGTTTATAATAGCTTGTGTATGCTTTTGGTGCAATTTGGTTGGCTGAATATTGCTAAAACAGCTTATAAGTGCTTAATTGCTTATGTGTTCAAGTCTGGGCTAGATCTGGTGCTTAATTGATTAAACTGTACAAATTGGCTTGTTGGATTGTTGATTTCTTTGTTTGTATTGACTCCTTATGAACCAATGATCATTTGGGTGCCTTGTTGAAACCTGAATCTCCAAAAAAGTCACTAAAGACAAAAAAGTCTACAAGTCAAGGAGTGGGAAAAGTTCCCACTGCTCAACACCCAAAACTAGCCCCTGGTAGTGCAAATTTTCATTCATCTTATCAATAAGCTATAATTGCTTATCCAGACCTACAACAACTTATTTTTTGTGATAGATCTTCATTATTTGACCCATTTGATTAGACTAGAGCTTATTAGACTTTGACTTTGACTTTTTGCTAGAAAACCAACCTATTTGACTTTTTCATAAGTGCTTATTTGCTTTTTCTAGCTTATTGAGTCAACTTATTTGAAAACTTTTTGTTGATTTAGCTTATTTAAGTCATTTAAAAGCTTTTGCAATTTGAATCAGCTCTTGGGATAGCCTAGAACTCAAAAACGACTATTTTGTCGTTTTTTGTAGATTGCTTTTTGCATTTTCAGGCTTATTCCTTTGGCTTATTTCAAAATTTCTTTTTACATAAGTCTTATTTAGCTCAAAAGAAGCTTGTGTGTCTAATTTGAGCTTATGACATTAGCTTATAGCTTAATGGGCCAAAAAGCCCATTAAGAATAAGCTGTTTGATATAAGCTTGCTTATTTCACATTTTTAGCTTTTGGGCCTTTGGAAAAAGTTGTTTAAAATCAAATTTTGAGTCAATTAGTGCTTTTTGGGCCATTTTTACAAACTTTTTAGGATTTTTTAGGATTTTGGATTTTTATTAATATTTTAATATTATTTTATTATTAAAAATTAAAAGTCTGATTTTCTAAGTTTTTATATTTTTCCTAGGTTCTAGACACTTAATTAGGAATTTTACAACTTTCCAAATATTTTTAGAGTCTTTCAATTATTTTCTAGAATTATTTTAAGTTTTTATAGTTTTTTATAGTTTTTATTGTTTAAAAATAGTTTTTAGTGGTTTTAAAATTTTGAAAAATACTTTTTAGCTTAATTAGGTTATTTTAAAGGTTTACAAACTTGAAGATCTTGTATTGGACTTTTTATTAGTTAATTTTGATTTTTAGGGCTTTAATTAGCATTAAAAAATTAATAATTAATTAATTAAAAGGTTTTAGCAAGTTTGGATTTTTTGTAAACCCTTATAATATTTTAGTGGATTTTTAATGATTTTTTCTATGAATTTTTAGAGTAAATTTTTTATTTTTGTGCTTTTATGGTTTTACGTGTACGACCTTTTCGTCTTAGTGTAATCCGTCATCGTAACCGGCATTCTCTTCTTATCCCATTTCTATTTTCTTTTTCATAATCATATAATCACATAATTAATCATTTCATTAACACAACACACTAGCCTCCTTGAGAACGATCCCCACTTTGGGTCATAACTCGTGATTTTCCTAAGTTACTTCTTAATACTTACCCTAATTACCTTGTTTTCCTAAACAAGTGTAAAATTACAACCATCACTGAGGTAGATTAAATGATGTAACTAAATGCTCTAAGGATCTAGTTACTTAATGTCCTAGGTTGGTGAGTCACAATATTAAATAAGGAACATATATTCCTTCAATAAATTGTCATAAACCAGTCAAAGTGTCACTCATGACAAGTATCCCACTAAGCATTAAATGCTTACCCTTTTTCTAGCAAAATCCGTTGTAAAAACGTCCTTTGAAATGCACGTGACCCCACGTCATCTCTGGAAAAAGCGTTATCTTTGCAGTAATGGAACAGTTGCTAAGAAAATAGGGGGACCACTTGTACGCTTTCATTAAATGAGGATGCGAAAAGAAATGATAGCAAATAAAAATCTTCTTCACATCCGAGCCTATAAATACCCCACAACCACAACAAACACACACACAAAGAACTTGCAATTTTACTCTGCCAAAATTTTCTCTCAAAGAAAAAGTGTGTGTGTTCAAACTAATTTCCAGAAAAGGTTTCTTGTAAACAAGGCGATCACATTGATTACTCGTTTTATTATTATATAGCACAAGCAATCAAAGTTACCTATTGTTTATAACTCTTGATCCTTTTTATAAGGCAAAAGTTCTCATTAGGTCACTTGGTGAATCTTGTTGTATTATAACAAGAAATAAGTCTTGATTTGATTTCCACAAATTTCCATTGTCCTTTTTCAAATCTTTAAAAAGCTATCTTTAATGGCAATGTCCAAGGCTATCAAATATGCCCCTCAGGCTGAACATCTCACCAATGAGGGTGTCCATTTTGCAGGAAACAACTATGAGGGAAATTTCAATTACCCTAGTAGTGTATCAGCCTACAAACCAATTTGCAAATTTTTGAAAAACTGTGATTGGGCTGATGCTTTTACAAAAACCCCCTCAGTCTTCTACCATGAATATCTCAGAGAGTTCTGGTATACGGCTGAACTGTTAATGGGTTCCCTTTACACTCAGGAAAACTTCAATGTTTTTTCTACTCCAATCCTGAGTTCCACAAACTTTTCAAAGAACCCATCTGAAGTCAACCCTTTTGCATTGACGGATCACATGACTGAGATGATCAGTCGTGAATCATCCGTGTCTCCCATTCCCTTCTTACCAAAGAAGGGGAACAAGAAGACTCAGACTGTGCCAAAGACCAAACCAACAAAGGCACAGGACCCTGAGGCTTCTGAGGCACGACCCAAAAAGGCCAAGGCTAAAAATACTACCCTTATTCAGACCAAGCTTCAAAAACCCCAAGGGAAAGAGCTTACGGGAGGCCCTGATACATCACAATCAGGGTCGACGGGCCAACCTACTGGTCCTCTTGATGGAGAAGGAAACAAACAACCTTCTTCTACGGGACTGCCTTCCACTCAGACCGATGAGGGCATTCGTAAATCACAACCTTTGCCTGAGGTCAAAACTAAGGCCAAAGACTCAGAGAGACACCCACGGGTAACACACCTCGCTGATAGGCCTATAACTTCTACCAAGTCCAATGAAGGCACACTATCTCAAAAGTATTTGCTTGAGGACCCAAAACTTGATTCCTTAGACTCAGATGGACACCCACGGGTAAAACACCCCGCTGATAGGAATCTCACTTCCACAACTCCCGATGAAGTCACACTAAAACAAAAGTCTTTGCCTGAGGAAACCACTCTTGATCCCAAAGACTCATAGGGATGCCCACGGGTAAAACACCCCGTTGATAGGGATCCTACCTCCACAACTGATCAATCACAAACTACCCCTGAGTATCAGTTGGCTAAATCTCAAGCCTTAGGATTTGGGGCAGGGAGTCCCGACAACAAAGGCAAACCTTCTTCTGAAGGGGAGCTGGATAAACCTAAGGGGTCACTGAACTTTAGATATTTTATAAGTTTACTTTAGAAGCCTGATCAGTTACTCCAAGGGTTCAGTGACGACGATAAAATGATTGAGGTTGGGGTAGAACCTGAAACTCAGGCCCCTCCTTAATCAGACCAGAAGCCACAGTCCCCTCCCTTGTTCGCAGACATACAGCCCTCTCCTCTGAGGCTCAACAAAAGCCCTCCCCTGAGGCATCCGAACAAAAGGAGCCCTCCCCTGAGGCACCGAAAAATCCCTCCCATGAGGCAAAACTTGACACGTCTACATTGGGGACTCAGACTGTGGTTTTGGATGAGGTAGCTTTGAAAGCCTTGCAGGCTGAGGTAACTCAGGCTCATGAAGATTTGGCTTCAAAGGCTGATGAACTCCTTGATGAGTTCAGGACATATGGTGATAGGTCTGATGTGGCTGAGGAGAAGATGAGAATTCAGGTAGATAATCAAATGGAATTCATCAGCTCTGTTAACAACAGTCATGAGAATCAGGAAAAGAAGCTCATCAACTTCCTTAACCATGCTCTTCCAACGGTCGAGGCAAATGTGTCATTGAAGACAACTCTGGATGGACTGATCACTAGCACCACTGAGTCCAATTCCAGAGTTGGTCAATTACTTGAGTTCCTGAAGGTTGACAGGCTCACTGAGGTTTTCACTAGGTTAGACTCTCTCAAGTCTGACTTAGATGTGGTTAAAGGGAAATGCGATGCCATCTATGAGGATGTTCATATGGATGCTGAAGCAGAGTTCAGACTGTCAAGGGCTGCGCAAGGATACATGGCTAATGCCACCAATCTTTCTGACATCTCCAAATCCCTGAAAGAAGCTGATATTCCTCGGCTCAGGACAAGGATCACCACCATTGAAAACACTCAATCCCTTATTCAGTTAGATGTTCGAACTATCAAAGCAGACACTCAGTCCATGAAGGAGATGGTGACTGAGATGTTTCAGGCTTTTAAGGGATCATCCACCACCTCAGGATCCTAACAAAGGGAAAAAGTTGGGATTAGTGAGGTTGATCCTTCAACTTTTGAGGGGGAGAATGTGCCACCAATGATGTTAACATGGAATAAACCTCCTTCTCACACTGAGGGGGAACATGAAAGACTAGCACAACCCCAACCCTTAAACTCAATTCTTCCCATCCCTGAGCCCTCAGTATCTAAGTCAGATAGGGGCAAAGGTATAGCTGATGAAACCCTAACACCTCCAAATAAACTTGTAAAGGCTTCAAGGGAAGTAAGGCCCGACCCTGATGCCTTGGTCTTGGTACCATATGAGATAAATGGAATAATGTACCAAATGACTCCTTATCAAATTCAAGTGTATCTAGATAGAATGGAGTCGGCTAAGGCTAATGAAGCAACAAAGGCTGAGATCTTGAAGGTGTCCACTGAGTTTGTAAAAGAAGTGGGTGGTAACCCTGAGGTCTTGCTGAGCAAGAAAGGGGGAGAGGAGTTTATTCAGAAGCAGGAGGAGGAACTCAAGGCCATTCAGGATGAAATGGTCTTGAAGCAAAAACAAAGAACCACACAACTCAAGAAATTGTATGACCAATACACCAAAGTCGTCATCCAAAGAAGAAAGCCTGAGCCAATCACTAATCTTCAAATCATTCCCCATACCACACCAGTTTCAGTATCTGTTTACAGAAACAATGATGAGAGGAACTTTGAAGTCATGAAGAAATTTTCATTTGGTGATTTCGGTCTCAGTGAGTGGGACGAAATGGGAAGGATTTTCAGGACTAAAACAATCAAGTGTGTCCCTGAGATACTCAACTCTCTCAGTAAGAGATATGAGAGGTTGAATCAAATGAAGGAACAATTAGGAATCATTGAAGATCTTCCTTTATCTGAACAGGATCCTACCAAAGCCCAGGGAAGAAAGAGAAAAAGAGTTGAGCTTGAAGCTGAAACTAAGATCTCTGGGTTAGAATGCAATCGTACTCTCCCTGAAAATGTCCCCTTTGTGAACAACATGGTTATATAGGAACCTGAGTGGGTATCTTCTTCATTGATGTATTTGGGGATCAAGCATTTCAAATAATGAGTGACATAGAGAAATACACCACTAAGAGTGTTCTCATCTTTCTTGTGATGGTTGGAAAAATTCAGACTGATGAGAATAAAAGATTTAGTGAGAAGCTCAGGGAGATAATTGCTAGGAGGCCTGACAAAGAAAAGGGGTTAAAGTCATCAAGGGTGAAGAGGGAAGCAATGGATTCCTGAATAACTGTAATCTTTTGTTTTTTTATGTTTCTTGTATCAGACTATTCAGTCTTATGTAATGATGAATGAAAATGAAGTACTTTGTTATATTAAGTCTTTTCATCAAGTAGAATAGTTTGTAATAAGAAGAATCCTCTTTGCTCACTTATAACAATTTCACTTAGGCAAATTTTATATCCAAATAGGGGGAGATTGTTAGGTCAATTCAATACCTAATGACCTCCCTGAATAATTTGAATAACAATCAGCCTAAGTGAATTATTAACCTTGAACATAACGAGGTCACTGAGTGAACAGTCACTTAGTGAGTTGCCTTCGAGTTCCTAGACTGAGTCTAAAAGGAAGACTCAAGCATTCAGAGAGGCGAAGCTCAACGAATGTCTTCTATGACAAAGAAGAAGGTGATGGGTTCAGTGAGTTGTGGTAATAGACTCACTGAACCCCATACGATCTCCCTGAAGAAAACAAGCATTCTCCAAGGCTGAAGAAAAGGCTGGATAAGTTGAATTGTGACAAGATGAAGTACATCACACAATTAGTGTGACTTACCCTTTTGGGATAGATGGGGTACAGACATGTGTAAAGGACTTACGTCTTACTACTTAGAATAGGTTAAGACAAGATACTACACTGTACCAATAAGACAAGAATTGCACATGGGCAATTATTGTCTTCTACCCACTTTCCTTCTATAAATAGGATGCTTGTAAAGGAGAGAAAATTAAGTTTGTGTAGTAAATGCTTTAGACATTCACAAACAAGTTTTTCTCTCCTCCAAACACGATCATACACTTGAGTTATAAACTCCTGTTGATAGAATCGTCAAGCTTAGGAATCGTTAGGATTGGACTAGCTTGTTAGTGAAGAGATCACAAAACCACACATTGTCTATTCAATCCTTATTGTAGCTTCGTATACAATAGGGTATAATTCTTTAATAAAGCTAAGAGTTAAACGTTGAAAACATTGTGTTATTTACTTACTTGTATTAAGTTTATTGCATTACTTAACCATGGGTTAGGACTATACTTAGTTTACTTAAGTATAGTACTAATTACAAGGGACCAACAGAATCGCACTATACATCCGAATGAGCAGTAAAGGAGACTGCTGTTGTGGATGAACAGGAATGGAATGCAAAGAGATCTTTATCCGAATCGCACTATACATCCAATTGAGCAGTAAAGGAGACTGATGCGGTGGATGGATAGGAAAGGAATGCAAAGAGACATTTATCTGAATCGCACTATACATCCGATTGAGCAGTAAAGGAGACTGCTGCTGTGGATGAATAGGAAAGGAATGCAAAGAGATATTTATCCGAATCGCACTATACATCCGATTGAGCAGTAAAGGAGACTGCTGCTGTGGATGAACAGGAAGGGAATGCAAAGAGATCTTTATCTGAATCGCACTATACATCCGATTGAGCAGTAAAGAAGACTGCTGCGGTGGATGGATAGGAAAGGAATGCAAAGAGATCTTTATCCGAATCGCACTATACATCCGATTGAGCAGTAAAGGAGACTGCTGCGATGGATGGATAGGAAAAGAATGCAAAGAGATCTTTATTCGAATCGCACTATACATCCGATTGAGCAGTAAAGGAGACTGTTGCTGTGGATGAATAAGAAAGGAATGCAAAGGGATCTTTATCTGAATCGCACTATACATCCGATTGAGCAGTAAAGGAGACTGCTGCGGTGGATGGATAGGAAAGGAATGCAAAGAGATCTTTATCCGAATCGTACTATACATCCGATTGAGCAGTAAAGGAGACTTTTGCTATGGATGAATAGGAAAGGAATGCAAAGAGATCTTTATCTGAATCGCACTATACATCCGATTGAGCAGTAAAGGAGACTGCTGCGATGGATGGATAGACGCGGGCTTCTCAATGGGGGTCGCAGCTATATCCTTCTAGGATCTGGGAGAGGACCAATGGCATTGTAGATTTGGTTAGGAGGGCAAATTCACTGCAAATGGTTTTGGAGATGAGGAGGACACGCCAGCATGTTTTATACGCTGGGGAAGCTGGGGATGTACTATATCTGCATCCTTTTCATGGGTGAGATACAGGTTATATCTCCACACCCGAGGATGAAAAATTGGGGGTTGAAGGTAAAACAAAACATTTTAACTATAACCCCTCCTATATCAACAGCTTTAAGAAAAGACTTACGATTATAACCCAAGCTTGTGGGATACAAACATTTGTTAATAGTACTAAAGTTTCTACCCAACAGAGAGGTTAAGATTGTTGTTGATGGCGATTGCGTAAGAAGTTGCAAAGAATCTGCTTCATTCGCCGTGGGGCTGAGCGAGAGGGGCGCAGAAAAGAAGTACCTCAAATGGTGGAAATAAAAGAAGATACCAAGAATAAAGAAGTGAGCGCCTTGCAGGGTGCGGTAACAAGGGTCATGCATTCACTATTACTGGTTCAAAATTTGTACAAATTCTAACTTCTAAAGAGAGGAAATCACATCTCCCAGAGTCTAGTGGGTGATGGTATTGACGAACTAATTGGACTTGAAGAGGAAAGAGGAGTGTCCAAAAACATGGGTCATTCAACATCTCTTTACGAGGGATGTCAGACATAGCCCTACAAAGTACACCCATTGTGATTTGGATGTGCCTTTCAAGTTTAGGGTTGCCTAAGTGGCGGATATAACCCCTACAAAATACACCCATTGTGATTTGGATGTGTCTTTCATGTTTAGGCAGGGGAGAAACAGGTTAGGGAAATGGAGTATCCCCGGACCAAGTACTCTCTGGCTTGTTGATGCTAGAAATGATACTAAATCTAGTGTTAACTATATCGGGGTTATGGCTCCCCATTATAATCAAGTTTTAATCTCCCCAAGGTACACAAACCAATTTTTGGTCATATAGGATAATTGCATGATACTTTCTAGTCAATTCATGCTAATGACGACATCAAAGCTATCAAGACTTTCTAGGATCTGATAGATGTAAAACGGGCGATTTGGAAAGGTTTAAGGAACTACCTCGAATGGTGGTGTTAACCATCATAACTTTTCCATCGTCTATTCCACAGTATAATAGGAGTCTAGAACTAACGGAGGGATTTCCAATTTCTCACTAAATTTAGCAATTGTAATGCTTTGGTCTACTCATGTATCAAACAAGATAGATGCATATCATTGGTTTAGTAAGAACGTACCAGGTACGATGTTGGAGCCTGGATTTGCTTGGGCATTGCCGGCCATGTACACTTACGAAGGAGTTCCCTTGTTGTCCTTCTTCTGGTTGGCCCACTTGGGACAATCGGGTCTCACATGCCCAGGGGTTCCACACTCGTAACATACCACAGCTTTCTTTGGTCCACCACTACTTCCACCTGCGGGGTTTCGGTTTCCCTGCTGCCCACTTCCACTTCCCCGTGCGTTGGACTTGCCCTTCCTGGGATTGGTATTGGGTCGACCTGGGGTAGCAATATTGTTTGACAATCGCGAGCAAAATGGCCTTGCTGGCCACACTTGTAGCATCCTTGGCATTGTCCTCCAGCAACATGATGGTAATTGCACTTTGAACACTTAGGCTTGGTCCCTGAGTAGTTCTTGGTATGGGTTGTAGGAGTAGTGTCATCCGCTTGCCCAACGTTTTGCTTTTTGGAAGGCTGTTGGTGCTGGCTATGAGAGCTTTCATCGGATTTTCTCTTGTTGACCGTTTGCCTCTCGGACAGATTGCGGGCTCGCTTATTGATCAGCTCAATCGCAAATTCCAATAGCACCTTCAACGGTAGTGGGTCGTGAAGCTAGCACACTGTCATGAATGTTGTCAGGGAGTCCGCTGACATACTTCTTAATCTTGTCACTCCTAAGAGGGAACATTTTGGTGCACATCAAGCTTAACTCTTGAAATCTTTGGTTGTACCAAAGGATATCATTGTTCTTACACTTTAGATCCCACAGCTCGACTTCCAACTTCTCCATTTCTCCTCTGGGACAATACTTCTCAGTCATTCTCTCCTTGAGGTTGGTCCAAGTGAGAGTATAAGCAGTGTCATGTCCAAGGGTGGCAACCACAGAGTTCCACCAAGTAAGGGCACTCTCGAGTAGGGTGCATGTAGCAAACTTAACTCTATTCTCGTCAGCACAACCGCTGATGCCGAAAACTGTCTCTAGTATTTCAAACCACTGCATCAATTCAACAACTCCTTCTTTTCCTCGTTAGTATGAGGGTTTGCATTTTAAGAATTCGGGGTATAGGCAACCCCTGTTGGTGTTGTTTCTTTGTGCATTAAAGTTTGGATCATTGTTTGCATTCGGGTTAGCTCCTCTCGCTGCCATGGCTGTTGTGATGCCTTCACTTATCATTTCCCGTAGTTGTGCGGCAGTAACATTTCGAGTAGCTTCTGGGGATTCAGCATTATTGGCATTGAAAGTGGTTGCATTATTGGGATTTGATCTCGTAATCACCATTTGTCTATAATCATATACAAAATGAGATTATTAGTTCAAGCGTTAGTACAGTTTTTATATTATTTGCACGAGAAAACTTATGCACTGATTTCATAACAAATTTGGATAACCTGTCAAGATCTCATAATATAATACATTGCACAACAGATATAATAAAGAAAGTGATTACATGTTATTTCCATGAGAAATTTAACATTCAGCAAGCATAACACAATCTAAGTCATAAGCCGGTCGGGCCTAGTCCAAGGTAATGATACACACAATATTTAAAACATCACATCCCAAAATTACATGTCCAAAATAAAAGGAAAGATAAAGTACGAGATTACATCACCGAAAGCTAAAAAAGAAATAAAAGTACAGAGGCCCTATGTCATGATAGCCGAGATGCAACCCGTAAGCTTATCATGACGTACAAGAAGTCTAGTACGTATATACTAATCCTGCCTGGATGGTCCACTAGATGATGTCGGGGCTGATGGTGCTAATGGAGCTGGTGGGGCTGCAGAATTCCTCCTGGTGTTCCATAAAGTCCAAATTGTCGTTCGGGTCTCCTTGAGCGTACGGAATGCTGACAGTAGCTGGTTCTGGAGTCTATCGACGACCCCTCGGAGATAATCCATCTCCCCAGTAACCCCATCATGCCGGACAGTGGCAAGATCAAAGAAAATGGATAATGATTGCTCCTGAGCGGTAAGAGCAGCATGGGTCTGATGCTGCAGACCCTCCATGACCTGAATGCGCTGGTGGAGGCGGTATTTCTCCTCCAATAACCACTTCAGTGCCTCGTCCGTCCTTGCATGGACGCCTTTAGCAGTCTGGGATTCTCCTCTCATAGTGTAAAAAAGAGTGTCGATACGATCATAGATGACGGCATGGCTTTGTTGACTGACTGTCAACTGGCTGCGGAGGTCGAATATCTTCCGCTCCTGGCGTGCAGTCAGTGCGGAGATCTGGGCATGGACGGAATCGACATGCCCTACCCCGGAGCCTTCCCCTGTCTCATAAGTGGAGACGGGTACGGGCCCAGAAAAATAGCATGATGATAAGGATGGAGGCATGGAAGATGGTATGCTAGGAAGGACCCGGTCCTCCTCCATAGAGGTTGGGGCCAGTGAGACTCATGCTGAGATAGAAAAAGGGTCCTCTAGGAGTACAACTTCGATGGCTGGGTCATCCTCTGAATCCGAGGCTGACAACCATCCACACTACGTCGATCGTGGGGATGAACAAACAACTAGAGTAGGAGCTACTACGGGTTAAGAGTCGAGGATGCAGTAGGCGGAATCATGAAGCTCTGAAATAGTATTATTTTAAGTTTGAAGTGAGTATAAGCTTACAAACAAAGAACAATATTATTTTAGATTACATGTTTTATGAAATATATCCCTTTTAAACAATTATTATTATGTTTTAAGGTTACATATATTAATACTTATATATATATATATATATATATATATATATATATATATATATATATATATATATATATATGTATTATCATTTAAGTAGTTCATTTATCAATTCGTAAGTGCAAGGTTTAGTTTAATATTACCTATATTTTCATTTCAGTATTTTACTATGTAGTATAAAATTTTCAAGTTTAGCATATCTAACATTTTCCATAGCAATATCTCACTAAACAGTATTAATAATCAAGTTTAGTAATCAATATATATACACTTAGTTCACATAGCATAAAATGCCCTAAGATCTATATGCTTAACTAATACGCTCCCCAAAATAAAAACCTAAAAAGATTTTTATAAGTTATAGTCCAGTTTTAAATAAAAGAAAAATCATTTTATTTTTATTTTATTTAAAAATTTATCTGGTTCTCTATAACTAATGCTCTAGTACCATTCTCTGTGACACCCCAGGTAGGGTCAAAATATGCGGAAATATCCACGGAGATGTCACTAGGGTGGATCGATAGCATATAGTCCATAGAGCATAAGATAAAGAGTTAGCCAAATCAGATTACATGTTTATTAAACAAATAAATAAAAATTGTCTTAAACATGATGAAGAGTGATTGTTTGTGTTTCTCAAATAGAACCACTGACGAGTCCTATGATGCAGATTACTAAGATGCTGGAGACCATGCACACACCACGTACTAACTTCATATTCCTGTGCAAAACATACTAAAGGGGGTCAACATAAAGTTGGTGAATTTACAGGTTTTAACAATTAATTAGTTTGGACATACATTAATCACAGAAGTAACAATGCACAAAGCATTCTTACTAAAATGTAGATTACATTTGTTTATTATTAGAAACTGAAGCTTAACCTTCCATAGTCCTCAACAGATGAGTACGTAGTGTCTTACAAAAAGACACCCATTCCAGTTCCAACATGGTATATGTCTGTTGTCCCGGCCAAGGCACAGTGAGCATGACTCGCCCAGACGGGGATGGTCAATCCCTAATAGATCTATTTATAACATTCGGGCGATTTACAACAATTTAACAGTTCCAATAATAATCAATCATAGTCAAGTGTATACAATCTTGTTATGTTCATTAAGTGTTTGCATATTTTCTTTCCTAAAAGGGAAAGTTTTATCAAAAGTTTATATGGGGCTGTAAACTCACCTGGGAGTAGGCAATAGCTGTTTAATACGAATATCCAAATAAAGCTCACGCAAAAAGTTATGTCTAATCAGATAGTACAGTCTTAATAGATAGTACAAAGAACATATATGTATGCTTATACAGATTTTAGTCAGTTCATTTATGCTACGGTATTTGTCTAAATATCTGTAGTTCAAGTATCATCAATATTCATTTAAACTTATTTATATAAGTTTCATTTCTAAGTAAACATAAAATGTTTAACTATTAATATCAGTTAGCATACA
The DNA here is from genome assembly GCA_025667525.1 of Glebionis coronaria. NCBI lineage: Eukaryota > Viridiplantae > Streptophyta > Magnoliopsida > Asterales > Asteraceae > Glebionis > Glebionis coronaria. The sequence continues at coordinate 527,371,145 of CM046875.1, read as the reverse complement.
TGTTATTTATATAATCATTCAACTTACAATTAAGTTTCTTATTTAAGTAGACATAAAATGTTCTACTTAAAATATTAGTTTACGTTCTCCGTTCAAGTATTATAATCACTCATCTACTACTAAGTTTCATTATTAAGTAAATATAAAAATTCTACTTAATATTAGTTCACGTTCGTAGTTCATGTATTATAATCATCTATTTAAACTTATTATTAAGTTTCTTATTTTAAGTAAACGTAAGGTGTTTTACTTACATATTAGCATTCAATTTGTTCAACGTTCATATAGTTTTTATTTCTAAAAGTATATGAGTTTATGTATGAGTAATACATATTTTATTTTGAAAAAATATAAATATAAATATTTTATTTAACTTTAAAGTTTCCATAAATTATTTTAACATTTATAAAATAATTTAAACTTAAGAATTTATACATAATTCTTATGGTCTAAGTATTTAATTATGTTTTATTATAATTAAAAAATAGATTTTAGAGTTAGGGCTTGTTAATGTTTCGGAATATAGCAAAACTAGTCCCTCTATATTTTAAACATGTATAACTTTCAGATTTTATATATTTGATACCTAGGGCTTGTTATAGTTTTGGCTTATTACAAGAATAGTCCTTAGGGTTATAAAATGACAAAATAACTTTTAGAAACTTCCCAAAATGGTCCCTAGGGTTTAATTTACCACGGATAGTATTTATTAAACCCTAGACTTTTGGATAATTACATTTTCAGTCCTTGTGTTTACTAGTTTATCAAAACAAGTTTCATAAGTTACGGTTTTAGTCCTTAGGTTTCATAAATTGTCATTTTAATCCAAAAAGTTTTTATGAGTTATATTTTATTATATAAACTTTTATTTAACATTCATAATGGTATATGGGCTCATTAAATGGGTTAAACATCTAATGGGCTATCTAGTGGGCTTAAATATATCTCAAGTCCACTAATTTATTTAAATGGGCCTTTAAATCATTTATTGGGCTTAAATACATTTTTAAGTCCTTTAGTTAGTTAAATGGGCCTAAGTGTAATCTTAAGTCCATTAAGTTACTAAGTTTTACCAAATGGGCTTATTGGGTCCATTAAGTCTTGGATTAACATTTCATGGGCTTAAATAGTCCATTAACACTACTTCACATTTTATGTTAGTTTTAACTTAGGATATTCTTATAAGTTTATTATGAGCTTATTCATATTTAGTTTCAAATCTAAATAGAAGAATAAAACTTATAGTTTGTTTTATGTGATGTACCAAATTAGATCTAGGTGTGTTACAACGTTGCATGCAAGTCATAAGCCCTAATAGGAGCTTATGTCTCACGGCTATAATTAGTTATAGCTTATTAAGATAAGTCAAGTCTCATTTTAATGTTGCATGTAATTTATAAGTGTTTACAAAAATAGATCTAACTATGTACAAGTCAAGAAAACAAGTCATAAGTCCAAAATGAGATCTAAACTATGTCTAGACCTAAAAATCAAATATAGATCCATGTACACACATATATAGCTCACAGCTATATTTCTAAATCTTGGTATTTCCAAGATGGACATATTAGCTAGTTTTAAGTCTTGTAAATATTTACAAAAATACATCATGATTATCTAAGTTACATGCATGTTCCCAAGGTTACTATCATTCCAAGAAAACAATATATAGCCCACGGCTATATTGTTTTCTCCCAATATTCCCATAAGATCTATTTAGCTTATTTCATGTTTATCATGTTAAGTTAACACTTATCACTAGATCTAGGTTTATATAAGCATGCATGTACATCTAACTCATTTTAAGTCATATGTAACCCAAGGATACATTTATACCCATAAGTTATATTTTGTGATTTTTAATATCCCATTTAACATGTAACATTTCATATTCTATTATTCAAAACTTAGGAAACAAATCATATGGTCACCATTTATTTTAGCCGTGACCTTTAAGGTCATGGTTTTCATGATCTTTAAGTTACATAAGTTCATTTTATGAGATATATGATTATTAGTTAACCATAGTCCCATAGAACAAGATTTGTAACCCATGCAACATTTAGATTTATAAAAGGTTTCATATGGTTTTCAAATCTAGTTTAAAACATAGAATACAAATCATATGTTTCTTATTAGAAGATTTTAAATCACATATATGATTTTCATAATTATGTCGTGACCTATAATGGTCATGGCTTCATCAATTCTTGGTTTTAACATGTTATTTACTTGTGTTTATAGATGTATGATTATGCATGCATGAAGAAATGAAAGAACATGTAGTGTATACCTTTCTTGCTTAAAAGTACCAAAGATGATCTAGATGAACAAAGAGATTTGAGATCTACTCAAGATGGTGAAGAAAACCCTAATATAAATCAAGCCGTGAACTTAAAGATTTGGCTAGGGCTTGTTTATAGTGATTCCAAGAGAATGATGCTACCAAATGATTTGTAATCGAGATGGGACAAAGATTTAGTTGATTTAATGAATCAACTTTGGATTTTTGTGGCTTGTAGCCGAAATGTAGAGAGAGAGAGGTGAGTTTGCATGTGTAACACCTGGTAATTTTCCGTACTTTGTAAAATGACTATTTTACCCTTTGGCTTTTTATTTAGTCAACTATGTGATTTAACTGTGTTGGAACCGGGAAGTTATCCCGCGTTTTCTGAAAAACTGTTTGTTGACGAGTAATGGCCTTACACTGAGCTCAGTCATTATTCTGAACATTTTCTGTGAACCTGACCAAAGTGCTGAGACGGTCAATGAATTGACGATAATCCATGAGATTATTCGTTATCTATGAATTATGTGCTTAACTGTTTAGTTTTAACAGCGTGATCGTATTTTTTTATGAGCAGCGTATTTAAATCTTTCTATATATGTTTATATATGCCTGTATTTTAGTATTTTTGCTATTTATAGTAATAAATCGTATTTACTGTGAATATTTAATTAACGTATCGCGTTTCCGTATTTTACGTCGTTTTTACGTTTATCCGTCGTTAGCGTGCATAAAATACTTTACCAATCATAAAATGTCAGTTTTCGTCGAAAAATCGTAAATTTAATATATTTCGTCAAATTTTTAAGTTTTACGTAATTTTTAACTTAACTATATACTTTTTGATATTTACCTAAAACTAACTAACCTTTTTACCTTAAACCTTTTAACTAATTACCATAGTAAAAAATTTGAATAATTTACCCCCTATTTGGGACCCCCATAACCGGCCAAAACATGCACATGGTGCATGGCCTTACACTTTGCCATATTTGGCTTAAGGTTATAAACCTTACACACCTTAACTTATTAACCAAAAACACTTCAATTATTTTACTTACTCACTCATTTTCACCTCAAACAGAAAACACACATCTCTCTTCTTCTCTCTCAAAACACACGTCACAAACACAAACACATTTCCACCATTGTTGATTTCTAAAAAGCTTCATTTTACCAAGAATTAACACAAAACAAAATCACCCTAGAGCTTGTATAAGCATAAAGAAGAATGGTCTTTCTTGGTTTGATGATTTGAGTAGTTTTTGGGTTGAAGTTTTAGAGTAGAGTTCTTGTTGATTATTAGTGGGTTAGAGCGTAGATCGGGTCGTTGTGATTACGTAGAATCGTTACTCACGGTTACTTCTTAAACCTTTTTCATCTTTTCATTTTCCATGCATAATCTTTGTAGATCTATGCATGCATGTTACTCATCAAGTATTTTCTTGAAATAAAATGATAAAAATTATTTTTGGTCATGAAATATTTTAAGATTTATGGAAATTAAGTGTGGATCTATTAGATCCATACATGAAAATGGGTTAATTGAAAGATTTGTGAAGAATATAAGTATGTATATTTTGGATGTAAACTTGAAGAAAAATCTTTGATTTTGTTGATGTTTATGAAAAATTGGAGGGAACTAGTAGTGTTACTACTAGTGGTTACGCTTGAAAATGGTCGAAAACGAGTTTTTACGAAAAACATACAATCTGTCCGACTTTTGTAAGAGGCGTAGAGAGTCGTAATAATTGTTTTGACACTAGTTTACTACGAGATTATGAAAATATAAGTTAATACCTTCGTTTCGATATATTATGGGCTAAAAACGGAGCTAAAATGAGTAAGTTGTGGTCGTTTAAATTTCGTTGTCGGAAAACTTAATTTTTGGAGAACAACACTATAAGTGGTTGCTGTCCAAATTTTTAAAGTGGTCGAAACGACATTTTCGAGTTAAACGGAGTTGTTTTAAGTGTCGAAATGGTTACTAAATGGTATGTGTGAATGTTGGACTTGTTTTGAAAAAGCGTATCAGCTCGAAATGTGAATACTTGTTGTACTATTGAAAGTTTGAACGTTGGAAGCGGAGATTGTTACTATTGTGAAAAAATGACTTGTTGAATTGTTGGCGATTGAGAAATTGTTGAAAATAGGGGTTTTAGGACGAGATTTGAGTACTTACTAAAAATGGCAAATTTTTATGTGACGCCGAAAGGCTGCCGAATTTTCGTTAGAATTCACATAGGAAAATTTGTTAAGATAAATTTTGGTAAATTAAAATTTACGCCGAAAGGCTGTCGAAATTTCGTCGAGTCAAAAATAAATATTTTTGCCTAAGTATATATATACTATAATGTTTATAACGATGTAACATTTACAAGTCACGATTTTAACAACAAAATATATACTTGATTGATGAGTAACGTACGTGATGAACTTTTGTGACTTATTTGCTAGCGCCTAAACTATAGTATTATATTTAGGTTGTTGCTAGAGTTGCTCGCTACTATTTGATCTTACTTGTGCGGTTTGAATCGTTGCTTGAGGTGAGTTTATAGATCCCTATTAAACTATTTTTGTATGTTTAATGTTTTGGGATGTGATAAATGCTTTGATGACTTGCTTCTGGACGCAAGTAAAACTTGATTTCTGTGAACGCTTTGTGAACACTATTTATGAGATAGCTTAAGTTGCTTTAGCCATAGTCCCCACTATTGTGAATCGTTAGTTACTCTGCTGGAGTAAGCTCTTATGTTACGGATAGATCTATTGAGGGTTGACAACCTCCACTCGGGCATTCTGACGCCGGACGAGTGTGTACCATTTGTATGAACGGAGTTATCTTGGCTAGGTACTCCATTGGGGCAAAATTTATGTATGTAATCTATTGTATGCACTGGATCACTAGTTTCGATGTCACGAGCTTAGCTATCATAAATATTGTGAACACCCAATTTATCCTACACTTGGCACTATATCTCCTATAGTTGCATGTGTACATGAAATGAAATCTGAAATTGAATGACTATGAATTTTTACTTGAAGCCTATATTCTCACCAACTTTATGTTGACCCAATTTAGCATTTATCTCAGGTAATTGATGATGAGTTGTATCTGCTGTGTGAAGTACTTGGAGTCCGCATGCATTTCTTGGCTATCTTCGGACATTTATTTACTTATGCTTTTGAACTATTATCTCGTTGATGTTTAAAACTTTTACATTCTACTGCACTATCTTTTGAAACTGAGACCTTTTGTATTGTGATGCTTTTAATTTAAATTCAACGAGGTATTTTTATAAAACGTCTCATTTAGAGTCGTTCTCTTGTACCTTGAACTATGATACAATGACGTAACAGCCCTCGAGCTTCATCGCTTCCGCATATCATATTTTGGGGTGTTATAGAATTGGTAATCAGAGCCTTGGTTATAGAGAACTAGGTTTGCATCTTAGGCCTAGACTATAACCGATGTGGCTACTTGTTACTCTGTATATATATGTGTACTACGTAATGTATTACGTAGGATAACACTATAAGTAATATTTAATATATATTATGTAATACGTATAATGTATTATATACATATGCATTTCGTTGATTTGCATACTTTAATTTCTATACACGATTATTTCATGCATACCCTACAACTGCTTTAATACGCATTTTGGTTGTTGCAGGTTATGTCGTCATCTACTGTCTCTTACCAGCCCGACTCTGCCGAAGAAGAGTGGGAAGACGAGATTGAGATGGTACCAGATCATGTTGAGCCGGAGAATGACCCAGAGGAGGCTGATCCTGAGGAGGAAGGTGCGGAGTATGACCCTGACGAGGATCCGGAGGAGGATGATGAGGGTGAGCCTGACGTGTTGTCTGACACTTCCGATGTTGTTGATGGGATGCCACCTGTTGTGCATCGTACTTTGATCGAGTGGGTTAGTGGTAGTGAGGATGATGAGGATGACGTGGATGGTATTGAGGTAGATCACGAGGTTGATGAGAATATGGATGGACATGAGATAGGTCATGAGGATGATATGGATGGTGTTGAGGTAGATCGTGAGGGTGATGATGATATGGATGGATATGAGGTAGATCGTGAGGATGATGAGGACATGGATGATGAGGTTGAGAGTGATACTGACGTTAGGATGGTTGTGGCTAGTAGTGATAGCGAGGGTGCTGAGGCTGATGATGATATTAGGGTTGATGCTTTGACTGTGGTACTTGAGAAAGTTGAGCCTAGTAGGAGGAGTGAGATTAGGAAGACGTCCAACTTGAGGAAGAAGCCTACTGTTCCCTGTCAGCGGTTTAGAGAGGAGAGGGAAGCTTTATGGGGTACGCCGCCAGCTGAGGTTTATACTGATTCCGATGATACTGTACCACCTACTGATGGAGCTGGACCATCCGGTGTTAGATCTCGAGCTTTGTCCGATTCTGATTCGTCATGCCCACAGAAGAAGATTCGTATGTCTGATTCACACACTACACCTGAGGCATCGCCTACTCATGGGAGTCGAGTTGCTACTACTGTTTCTACACCACCTACTCATCATGTTGGAGAGCCCTCTAGACCTAGGTCATGTGTTGTTATGATAGGATCTGCTAGGGATTCAGATGTTGTTCGTTTTCGTCTACTTGAGGATGCGGTGTTTGGATTGTTAGAGGATAACGAGGATACCCGCGACTTGTTGGATACCACACTTGAGGAGGTTGCTAGGTTGAGGCGTGAGTTGGAGTCAGTTCGTGGAGGATACCGAGCTACAGATGGAGACCCGAGGAGTGATTCACCGAGATGTGCTGAGTGTGATCGTCGTCGTCGCACTTAGAGATTCATCGTTATTGTGCTTAATTCTAGAGTAGATTGACATCTTTATCTTTTGGGTATTGTATCCACTAAACTAGAGTAGTACTCGATTAGTTGGAGTAGACTAGATGTAATCATACTCTTATTTTATGACTGTGTACTTGATATTTTGATTATGAATGGGAATTTAACTTTATGACCTTGATAAGTGACTATCCTTTTTATGTTTGTTGTACTGTTAAATTCTGCATTCTATTTTAGCATATGAAATATATAACATGTATATTCATGCTTGAACCTTAATTGCATTGTTGTCTTAACGCAGAGAAACAATGGTGAACACACGTAACGGAATGACTGACGCACAATTGGAAGCACTGATTACGCAACGAGTGACTGCTGCACTGCCAAACGTTCAAGCTAACAACAACGTGAACGAAGCACCACCGAACAATGTTGACAATCGACCGCCTAAGTCGTGTACTTACAAGGACTTTAGGAGCTGTGACCCTTTGACTTTTAATGGTACTGAAGGAGCTGTCGGATTAGCTCGTTGGGTCGAAAAGATGGAAGCTGTGTTCCGTGTTAGTGGATGTGTTGTTGAAAACCAAGTGACTTATTCTACTTGTACTTTAGCTGTTGGAGCATTGACATGGTGGAACACCCATGTGCAGATGGCTGGAGCCGAGGAGGCGTATGGAATGAGTTGGGAGGAACTTAAGAAGTTGTTGACTAAGGAGTACTGTCCTCGTAATGAGATTCAGAAAATGGAAATTGAACTGTGGAACTTGACTGTGAAGAGCAATGATATTGGTACGTACACTAGGAGGTTCCAAGAATTGTGTTTGCTATGTCCTGGAATGGTTCCGGATGAAGAGAAGAAGGTTGAACGCTATATTTGGGGTTTACCTGGTAGAGTTCAAGGGAATGTGACATCGTCTGGACCGACAAAAGTTAGTGATGCGATAAGGATGGCTCACAGTCTGATGGACCAAGTTGTTCGAGCAAATGCTGGGAATGCCGCAGACAACAAGAGAAAGTGGGGGAATAACCAAAGGAACAACCATGGGAACTATCCGAATAAGAGGCAAGACACTATGAAAGCGTACACTGCTGGTACTGGGGAAAAGGAAGTGTACAATGGGACGTTACCTCTGTGCAATCGATGCAAGCGTCACCATAATGGACAATGCAATGTACAGTGTCGCAACTGCAAGAAAACTAGACACATTGCTAGGGATTGTAAGTCACCACCCAACACGAAAGCCAACGTCACTTGCTTTGAATGTCAGCAAAAGGGACACTACAGCAATGAGTGCCCAAAGAAAAAGAACAAGGACCAAGGAAAGAATGCTAAAGCTGGGGAAGCTCGTGGAAGGGTCTATGTGATAGGAGGAGGAGAAGCGCAAAAAAACCCTGACGTCGTGACGGGTGCGTTTCTTCTCAATGGTCGTTATGCTTCTGTTTTATTTGATACTGGAGCTGATAGGAGTTTTGTGTCGACTGCTTTTAGTGCCTTACTTGATGTGACCCCTTCGCCCTTAGACACTAAGTACACTATTGAGTTAGCTAATGGGAAGTTGATAGAAGCCGACACTATACTTCGTGGATGCACTTTAAATCTTATAGGTCATCCTTTCGTAATAGACCTTATGCCCGTTGAGTTAGGGAGTTTTGACGTGATTGTCGGAATGGATTGGTTGTCGAGATATCGTGCTACGATTGTATGCGACGAGAAGATCGTTCGTTTACCATTTGGTGATGAAGTTTTGGAGGTACAAGGGGATACAAGTGACGGAAAAGGGAAGTCACGACTGAACATTATTTCGCGTGTCAAGGCTCAGAAGTTGTTATCAGAAGGTTGCCACGTATTTTTAGCCTGTGTTACTGAAAAGCAGACGGAAGAAAAACGGTTGGAAGATGTACCTATCGTACGGGATTTTCCGGAAGTCTTTCCTGAAGATTTGCCTGGATTACCGCCGGCTAGACAAGTTGAATTCCAGATCGATTTAATACCGGGAGCTGCACCTGTTGCTCGAGCGCCTTATCGTTTAGCACCGTCGGAATTGCAAGAACTAGCGACGCAACTACAAGAGTTGACTGATAAAGGATTCATAAGACCGAGTTCTTCACCCTAGGGAGCTCCAGTCTTATTTGTAAAGAAGAAGGATGGGAGTTTTCCGATGTCTATCGACTATCGTGAGTTGAACAAACTTACCATCAAGAACCGTTACCCGTTACCTTGGATCGATGATCTGTTTGATCAGTTGCAAGGATCGAGCGTTTACTCGAAGATTGACCTTAGGTCTGGTTATCACCAATTAAGAGTCCGTGAGGAAGATGTTGCAAAGACTGCTTTTAGGACTAGGTATGGACACTATGAGTTCCAAGTGATGCCGTTCGGTTTGACAAACGCACCTGCTGTGTTTATGGACCTCATGAACCGGGTGTGTAAACCGTATTTGGACAAGTTTGCCATTGTGTTCATCTATGACATACTGATTTACTCAAGGAATGAGAAGGAACATGAGGAACATCTTAAGATAATACTAGAATTGCTTAAGAAGGAGGAATTGTACGCTAAGTTCTCGAAGTGTGATTTTTGGTTGCCAAGAGTACAATTTCTAGGTCACGTTATAGATATCAAGGGGATTCATGTTGATCCTGCCAAGATTGAATCAATTAGGGAGTGGACTGCTCCTACGACACCGACTGAAATTCGCCAGTTCTTAGGACTCGCCGGATACTACCGAAGATTCATCGAGGGATTCTCGAAGATCGCGAAACCATTGACGAAGTTGACTCAAAAGAAGGTGAAATACGAATGGGGAGATAAGGAGGAATTAGCATTCCAAAAGTTGAAACAAATGTTGTGTAGTGCGCCTATTCTATCGTTACCAGAAGGATCGGAAGTCTTTATGGTCTACTGTGATGCATCGGCAAAAGGATAGGGAGCTGTGTTGATGCAAAGGAAGAAAGTTATCGCTTACGCGTCACGACAATTGAGAACACATGAGAAAAACTACACTACGCACGACTTGGAGCTAGGAGCGGTAGTATTTGCCTTGAAATTATGGAGACACAACTTGTATGGAACCAAGTGTGTCGTCTATACCGATCACAAGAGTTTACAACATATTCTTGATCAGAAGGAACTGAACATGAGACAACGTCGATGGATCGAGTTGCTCAGCGATTACGACTGTGAAATCCGTTACCACCCTGGGAAGGCCAATGTAGTGGCGGATGTGCTAAGTAGAAAGGAACAACTAATGACACGTAGAGTTAGATCGTTAGCTATGGTTATCAATCCGAACTTACCTGTGCAAATTCGTGAAGCACAAACCGAAGCTCTTAAGCCTGAACATGTTGAAGCTAAGAAACTAAGAGGAATGGTTACTAAGAAACTAGAGACTAGCACTAATGGAACGCTATGTCTGAATGGTAGAAGTTGGTTACCACGGTTTGGAGGACTAAGGGACGTGATTATGCACGAGTCGCATAAATCTAAGTATTCGATTCACCCAGGATCTGACAAAATGTATCAGGATATGAAGAAGCTATATTGGTGGCCAAATATGAAAGCTGAAATCGCTACTTACGTAGGGAAGTGTCTGACTTGTGCTAGAGTGAAAACAGAACACCAAAAACCATCTGGATTGTTGGTTCAACCTATAATTCCTATGTGGAAATGGGAAAATATAACCATGGACTTCATAACTAAGCTACCTAAAACGAAAAACGGATACGACACAATTTGGGTAATTGTGGATCGACTTACGAAATCTGCACACTTTTTGGTTATGAAGGAAGATGATTCGATGGATAAGCTTACGAGACTTTATCTGAAGGAAGTAGTCGCAAAACATGGGATACCGATCTCGATGATTTCTGATAGAGATGGTAGATTTACTTCGGAATTTTGGAAATCACTTCAGAAAGCGTTGGGTACGCAATTGGACACGAGTACTGCTTATCACCCGCAGACTGACGGACAGAGTAAGAGAACTATTTAAACACTGGAGGACATGTTACGTGCTTGTGTGCTTGACTTTGGAAAGCAATGGGACAGACATTTGCCTCTAGTAGAATTCTCTTACAACAATAGTTATCATACCAGTATTAAGGCTGCACCGTTTGAAGCGTTGTATGGTCGTAAATGTCGCCCGCCTGTGTGTTGGAGTGAGGTTGGGGATAGTCAACTCACTGGCCCTGAACTCATCCGTGAAACGACTGAGAAGATTGTTCAAATCAAGAGCCGAATTCAAGCAGCCCGTGATCGTCAAAAGAGTTACGCCGACGTTCGACGTAAGCCTCTCGAATTTCAAGTGGGAGACAAAGTGATGCTAAAAGTATCGCCTTGGAAAGGTGTGGTACGTTTTGGCAAGCGAGGAAAGCTGAACCCCCGTTATATTGGACCTTTCAAAATTCTGGCAAAGGTTGGAACTGTAGCCTATCGTCTCGAATTACCGCAAGCGTTGAGCCGCGTGCACAGCACTTTTCACGTGTCGAACTTGAAGAAGTGCCTGTCTGATGAAACACTCGTTATACCATTGGAGGAACTCCGAATCGACGACAAGATGCAATTTGTCGAGGAACCTATTGAAATCATGGACCGTGAGGTCAAACGATTGAAACTGAGTCGTATTCCTATCATCAAGGTGAGGTGGAATTCTAAACGTGGACCTGAATTCACTTGGGAGCGTGAGGATCAATTTCGCAAGAAATATCCGCAACTCTTTGACAATTCTAGAAACCGTGACACTCCTAAGCTTTGAGGACAAAGCTTCTCTATCAAGGGGATGATGTAACACCTGGTAATTTTCCCTACTTTGTAAAATGACTATTTTACCCTTTGACTTTTTATTTAGTCAACTATGTGATTTAACTGTGTTGGAACCGGGAAGTTATCCTGCGTTTTCTGAAAAACTGTTTGCTGACGAGTAATGGCCTGACACTGAGCTCAGTTATTATTCTGAACATTTTCTGTGAACCTGACCAAAGTGCTGAGACGGTCAATGAATTTACGATAATCCATGAGATTATTCGTTATCTGTGAATTATGTGCTTAACTGTTTAGTTTTAACAGCGTGATCGTATTTTTTTATGAGCAGCGTATTTAAATATTTCTGTATATGTTTATATATGCCTGTATTTTAGTATTTTTGCTATTTATAGTAATAAATCGTATTTACTGTGAATATTTAATTAACGTATCGCGTTTTCGTATTTTACGTCGTTTTTACGTTTACCCGTCGTTAGCGTGCGTAAAATACTTTACCAATCATAAAATGTCAGTTTTCGTCGAAAATCCGTAAATTTAATATATTTCGTCAAATTTTTAAGTTTTACGTAATTTTTAACTTAACTATATACTTTTTGATATTTACCTAAAACTAACTAACCTTTTTACCTTAAACCTTTTAACTAATTACCATAGTAAAAAATTTGAATAATTTACCCCCCATTTGGGACCCCCATAACCGGCCAAAACATGCACATGGTGCATGGCCTTACACTTTGCCATATTTGGCTTAAGGTTATAAACCTTATACACCTTAACTTATTAACCAAAAACACTTCAATTATTTCACTTACTCACTCATTTTCACCTCAAACAAAAAACACACATCTCTCTTCTTCTCTCTCAAAACACACGGCACAAACACAAACACATTTCCACCATTGTTGATTTCTAAAAAGCTTCATTTTACCAAGAATTAACACAAAACAAAATCACCCTAGAGCTTGTATAAGCATAAAGAAGAATGGTCTTTCTTGGTTTGATGATTTGAGTAGTTTTTGGGTTGAAGTTTTAGAGTAGAGTTCTTGTTGATTATTAGTGGGTTAGAGCGTAGATCGGGTCGTTGTGATTACGTAGAATCATTACTCAAGGTTACTTCTTAAACCTTTTTCATCTTTTAATTTTCCATGCATAATCTTTGTAGATCTATGCATGCATGTTACTCATCAAGTATTTTCTTGAAATAAAATGATAAAAATTATTTTTGGTCATGAAATATTTTAAGATTTATGGAAATTAAGTGTGGATCTATTAGATCCATACATGAAAATGGGTTAATTGAAAGATTTGTGAAGAATATAAGTATGTATATTTTGGATTTGTAAACTTGAAGAAAAATCTTTGATTTTGTTGATGTTTATGAAAAATTAGAGGGAACTAGTAGTGTTACTACTAGTGGTTACGCTTGAAAATGGTCGAAAACGAGTTTTTACGAAAAACAAACAATCTGTCCGACTTTTGTAAGAGGCGTAGAGAGTCGTAAAAATTGTTTTGACACTAGTTTACTACGAGATTATGAAAATATAAGTTAATACCTTCGTTTCGATATATTATGGGCTAAAAACGGAGCTAAAATGAGTAAGTTGTGGTCGTTTAAATTTCGTTGTCGGAAAACTTAATTTTTGGAGAACAACACTATAAGTGGTTGCTGTCCAGATTTTTAAAGTGGTCGAAACGACATTTTCGAGTTAAACGGAGTTGTTTTAAGTGTCGAAATGGTTACTAAATGGTATGTGTGAATGTTGGACTTGTTTTGAAAAAGCGTATTAGCTCGAAATGTGAATACTTGTTGTACTATTGAAAGTTTGAACGTTGGAAGCGGAGATTGTTACTATTGTGAAAAAATGACTTGTTGAATTGTTGGCGATTGAGAAATTGTTGAAAATAGGGGTTTTAGGACGAGATTTGAGTACTTACTAAAAATGGCAAATTTTTATGTGACGCCGAAAGGCTGCCGAATTTTCGTTAGAATTCACGTAGGAAAATTTTTTAAGATAAATTTTGGTAAATTAAAATTTACGCCGAAAGGCTGTCGAAATTTCGTCGAGTCAAAAATAAATATTTTTGCCTAAGTATATATATACTATAATGTTTATAACGATGTAACATTTACAAGTCACGATTTTAACAACAAAATATATACTTGATTGATGAGTAACGTACGTGATGAACTTTTGTGACTTATTTGCTAGCGCCTAAACTATAGTATTATATTTAGGTTGTTGCTAGAGTTGCTCGCTACTATTTGATCTTACTTGTGCGGTTTGAACCGTTGCTTGAGGTGAGTTTATAGATCCCTATTAAACTATTTTTGTATGTTTAATGTTTTGGGATGTGATAAATGCTTTGATGACTTGCTTCTGGACGCAAGTAAAACTTGATTTCTGTGAACGCTTTGTGAACACTATTTATGAGATAGCTTAAGTTGCTTTAGCCATAGTCCCCACTATCGTGAATCGTTAGTTACTCTGCTGGAGTAAGCTCTTATGTTACGGATAGATCTATTGAGGGTTGACAACCTCCACTCGGGCATTCTGACGCCGGACGAGTGTGTACCATTTGTATGAACGGATTTATCTTGGCTAGGTACTCCATTGGGGCAAAATTTATGTATGCAATCTATTGTATGCATTGGATCACTAGTTTCGATGTCACGAGCTTAGCTATCATAAATATTGTGAACACCTAATTTATCCTATACTTGGCACTTGTCTCCTATAGTTGCATGTGTACATGAAATGAAATCTGAAATTGAATGACTATGAATTTTTACTTGAAACCTATATTCTCACCAACTTTATGTTGACCCAATTTAGCATTTATCTCATGTAATTGATGATGAGTTGTATCTGCTGTATGAAGTACTTGGAGTCCGCATGCATTTCTTGGCTATTTTCGGACATTTATTTACTTATGCTTTTGAACTATTATCTCGTTGATGTTTAAAACTTTTACATTCCGCTGCACTATCTTTTGAATCTGAGACCTTTTGTACTGTGATGCTTTTAATTTAAATTCAACGAGGTATTTTTATAAAACGTCTCATTTAGAGTCGTTCTCTTGTACCTTGAACTATGATACAATGACGTAACAGCCCCCGAGCTTCACCGCTTCCGCATATCATATTTTGCGGTGTTACAGCATGTATGAGAGAATGTGTGTGTGTGTGTTTCGGCTAAAAGGGAAGAGAGAGAGGGAAGGGCAAAAGGTATGATTCACCTTGGTAAGACATATTGTGCCAAGTGTCACCCCTTGCTTTTCCAAGGCAACTCTTCTTCTTCCACACAAGCCTATGTGTCGTGTCTTGCTAACCAAAAGGGATAATGGGCCTGTGTTGGGCTTATCACAAAGGAGGGTGATGATCTTGGCCTAGTCCAAGAGTTTTGAGTATACCCCTAGTTCACTTACACACATATTGTGGCTAAATACTTAATAGTAGTATATTTCCAAATTGTCTTATGTATGGTACACACAATGCTAGCTATAACTTCATTACTTGTTTTTTTCCTAGTTGTAAGTTCATGGTCTTAGGTTATGAAGTTATTTTCAACAAATATGTAAGTAAAAGTATAGTTACATGATGGACATGTTTATACACATCTTAAGGAGATATAACACATGAATGTGTGTTCAAGAATTATTGGGTGGAAATTTATTACATTTAATCATGGTAAAATCATGGATTTTACATGCGTTCCTCCAAGACCCTATCTTTGATCCTAGCTGGAAACTGCCTGCATCTTCTGATTTGACAAACCCTTTTGATTGTGCAAGCTTCTTGGATAACAATGTGCCCCGTGGCCGAGCGTAAATTCTGGAAGGAATGAGTGACGCTGTCTTGGCTGATGAATCCAGCTACCTATCAGCGCAGCATGTGACATTGACGTCATACCTTAAGAAGAGATTCGTAGAGCTGTCTGCCCAAGTCCGCACCACAAAGGAATGACTGAGGAAAATCACTGAAGAAAAGTCTACCGCGTTGGGGGATATGCAAGGAAAGATTGACCAAGAGATCGAGAGAGGTAGAAAGGATGCAGCCCTACTCCATTCTTTGACAGAGGAAAGGAACAGGCTATCCAGAGCTCTAGATGAAGAGCGCGCCCAACTCAACTAGCTAAAGGCCTCCAACCAGGTTGCTATGGGGGCCTTTGAGGAAGGAAAAAATAATTTTTTAGCTAATGTTGACGCATTGGGTGCCAAGGTGAAGGAGGATGTGAGCGACCTCAGTGGCCAATTAAAGAGGCTGAGCCTAGAGCTTGATGAAGACCTGTATCCCCACTTAATGAAGGAAGTGGCTGAGAAGCGGTGGTTAATGCGCCATGGTTTGCGCTTAGCCGCGATGGGTGCCCTGGAAGACCCCACCTTGTGAACTTCTTTTTCCAAGTCTGTGATAGTTGCAATTAACGAGGGTACTTCCTGGGGTTTGGTGAAAGCACATGAGGCCAAGTTACTGAAGAAAGATCTAGCAGAGGTGTCCTTTTATGACCCAAAGGCCGACTCCAGTCTCACAACAGCTTTGCAGGATATAAAAGCCTGTACACTGCCATCATTTGGCTTAGAGGATAAGGACCATGAGGTACCCCTTGTAGTGGTGATGGAGAGCCTTACAACTGGCGCGCCACAAAGTAGAGGGCGCAGAAGCATTGTCGGACTTCCACCTTAAACCGTCTATGGAGCAGCTGACAATACCAATATTTACGCATCCTAGAGACGTGCTTGATCCATTCAGGATTGAGAAGGAAGTTCCACTATCCGAGGTGCTCGCAGCCCATAAGAGCCGCGCTGCTTCCAAGAGGGCCCTGCTGAACATAGAGGTTGCACCATCTGTTGGCGCGGCCCATCTTGCGCCCTTCATTCTTGTGCTACCACTACCATTTCTAGAGAGGGACTCTCGCACGTTGGACCGAATGGAGAAGAGCTTAAGGGACCATCACTCCACCGCTTACTGCCCACCGCTGCTGAAATTGAAGAGGTCATCATCCGAGACCCATTTGCTCACCAACCATGCTACTGACTTGTAAATATGTTGCTTATTTTGTGATGCCCAAATGTTCACTCTTGGTTGTAACAAACAATATTTTTTGATTTATGATAAGTGTGCTTAATGTTTGTAACACGACTTTGGTTCATGAGTTAATGTAAACTCATAAATGGTCCATATGGGTTTGAGAAGCTCATTACGTATGGTATACCGCTACTACCATAAGGACGGCCAGGTGATGTTGACCAATTGTTAGGTGCGCACGTTTGTGTCTTAACAGTCTCAGAGTTTACAGGCTGCATAACTTGCTACGAAGTCATAAATAGCAAGGGGCCTAACAAGGATACGCGATCCATGGTCGATGGGGTTGCATCCCACTTACTCGACGAGTCTAATTATTAGGATAGGCGCATTCCTCTTATTTCGCCTGGAAACATTGTGCACGCGTGTGCCAAGAGTTAATATATAAGACATAAAAAAGAGAATATGTATGACAAAAAGAAATGTTTTCAGAATGCGCCGCGGGACTAGCTAGGTACCACGACAGGTTTATTAATACTTGCAAGTTTTAATACATGAAATAAAAGAAAAAAACAATACATTTATTCAAGAAATCCGCCGCTAAAGGTAGCACTTCTTTAGATGGCATATGTTCCAAGGCATTTGTAGGTCGCGACCGTCCATGTCACGCAGCCGATACGCACCATTCCCTAGTGCATATGTCACTATGTAAGGTCCCTCCCACTTAGGTCTAAGTTTTCCTATATTCTCAGCGCGACGAGCCGCGTTTGAGCGATACACAAAGTCACCTGGCCTGAAGGAGGTTTTGCGCACCCTAACATCATAATAGCCTTTCATTTTTGCTTTTGACTTAGCTTCGCGGATTGCTGCCAACTCTCGCGACTCCTCGATTATGTCTAAGTTCAATCGCATCTCATCGTCGTTAGTAACCATGTCTACTTCCGTTGTGCGGAGTGTTTGCAATCCGATCTCAGCTGGGATGATTGCCTCTGTACCATATGTTAGGGCGAAAGGAGTATCACCCGTGGCTGTCTTGATCATCGTGCGATGTGCCCATAAGACATGCGACAACTCACCCACTTCCTATTGTGTTCCCCCAGTCGTGCTTTTATGCCATCCCCCAAACTCCTGTTTGCTCTTTCCATGAGTCCATTCATTTGTGGATGGGCTACCGATGTGAACCGCTGGTGTATTCCATTCTTTGTGCACCAATCCTTGAATGGGTTCTCCGCAAACTACTTTCCCTTATCATAGACTATTTCACCGGGCAGTCCGAAACAATATACTATGTGTCCCATACAAACCTCTTCACCTGATTCCCCGTGATTGTTGCGACTGCCTTCGCTTCAATCCATCTTGTGAAGTAATCCATTGCCACTATAAGGAACTTAATCCACCCGCGGCTATGGGAAAGGGTCTCGCAATATCTATTGCCCATTTGAAGAATGGCCAAGGGGAGGTGATCGGTGTGAGATCTTCCTGGGGCTGCCGAGATAGTGGCATGTGCACCTGGCAGTCATTGCATTTATTAATGAGCGTTCGCGCCTCCGTATGCATGGTTGGCCAGTAGTACCTGTTGCGCAATGCTGCTGCTACCACGGACCTTGGTCATGCGTGCATGTCGCATGACCCCTCGTGGATCTTGCTAATGATGTACTGCACCTGGCGCGGCCCTACGCATCTTAGCCATGGCTGGAGAAATGATAGCTTGTAAAGAACCCCATCTCTGACTTCAAATTGCCTCGAACGTCTCCGTATTCATCGCGACTCGATTTCGTCATGCGGGAGTGTATCATTCGTCAAAAAATCCACAATCGGTGTCATCCATGTAGGGCCTTTTTCCTCTACGACCGATGTGACCTCTTGCTTTTTTATTGACTTGTCCTTAAGAATTTCCTCCAGGACTTGTTTTGATAGGTGTAAGAAGCTAGTAGATGTTATTTTACTAAGTGCATCTGCTTTCTTGTTCTCCCCCTGGGTACTTGGCGTATTCGGAACTTATTGAACCCGTCAATCAATGCTTTGGATTTTTTAAGTATTGCACCATGTTATCTTCTTTCGCCTCGTATTCGCCAAGTATATGGTTTGCTACCAGTCGAGAATCTACGTTTGCTTCGAGATTGCGCACACCCATCCGTGCTACGATTCTTAGCCCTGCTATGAGCGCCTCATATTCTGCCTCATTATTTGTGGCTGTGAACTCAAAACATAATGCGTATGTGAACTCCATTCCTTCAGGGTTGGTAAGTATGAGATCCGCGTCTGATCCGTCGGTATAAGAGGACCCATCAGTGAATAAGACCCACGGGGTACGGTCTTCTTCCTTTGGATCTAGCCCTTGAACGCCCTCTTCTGGTTTTTCAATGATGAAATCTGCCAAAATTTGCCCCTTTACGGCATTGCGCGGTCTGTAAGTGATGTTGTGTTCCCCTAGTAGAACACTCCATTTCTGGTATCTACTTGCGACCTCTGGTTATAATATTACCTTCTTTATGGGCTGGTCAGTTATCACCACTATTGGGTGTGCTTGGAAGTATCGACGCAACCTCTTTGCCGCAAACACCAGTGCAAGTACTAATTTTTCCATTGGGGTGTAATTTTGCTCCGAGATTTGCAACGCTCTACTTATGAAGTATACTGGGGTTTGCACATTTTCTCTATCCGTCATTAGCACTGCACTGATCGCTCCATGTGTAGCAGACAAATACATTATCAGCTCCTCGTTAGGTCGTGGTGCGACTAACATAGGGAGCGAAGCCAAATGTGTTTTCAATTCCCCGAAGGCCTTTTCCGCTTCCTTAGTCCAATTGAAGTCCCCTTTTTTAATGCACCTTTTGAATATTTTAAATAAAGGGAGGGACTTCTCCGCTGACTTGGATAGGAATCTATTTATCCCTGCGAGTTTACCATTCAGCGACTGTACTTCCTTTTTTGTCTTTGGGCTTTGGAGTTGAATGACCGAATCTGTTTTTTCCTGACATGGTTTGATGTCGTTGGGGTCAATCATGTATCCTAGGAACATGCCTTCCGTTGCCCCAAAGGTGTACTTCTTGGGATTTAACTTCATGTTTATTCTCCTTAGTGTCGAGAATATTTCCTCTATATCTCGGATAAGCTCGCTCTCTATGTGACTTTTGATTACCAAATCGTCGACATACACCTCCAAATTTCGCCCTATTTGGCTTTCAAACGCTTTATCAACCAGCCGTTGATACGTGGCCCCTGCATTCTTGAGTCCAAATGGCATTTTTGTGTAGCAGTACACACCCTGGCTGGTATGGAATGCTGTTTTTTCTTCGTAATCTTCTGCCATTTGTATTTGGTGGTATCCCTTGTATCCGTCTAGGAAGCATTTGAAGGGGTATCCGCACAACGATTCCACCTTCCAATCTATCTCCGGGAGTGGATAGCAATCTTGGGGACAAACTTTATTGAGGTCTTTGAAATCAACGCACATGCCCCAGCTACCATCATGTTTCTTCACCATTACTGGGTTAGCGAGCCAGTCATGATAGTAAACTTCCCTCATGATTCCTACGTCTACTAGTTTTTTCACTTCCTCGAGTATCACCTTGTTGCGTTCTAGAGCCTGTCCTCTTTTCTTTTGCCTAATCCAAGAATACCGTTCGCAGATCTAGAGCTTGCGCTCAGCTATTGACCTTGGTACCCCTGTCATATCTTTGGGTTCCCATGTGAAGATGTCTAAGTTGTCCTTTAAAAGGCGACACAAGTCTGTCTTTCCTTTGTCAGACAGTGTTCCTCCGATTGTAATCTCTTGATCCAGATACTGCGGATGCACTGCTACCTTTAGATTTGGCGGTGAGTTTACCTTAGGTTCCATTATGACCCGTGGAGGTTCTGTGATCGCGTTACACTCCGGGGAAGTTATCATTGTATTGAAGATCGTTACGATTCCTCCATCCACTGGGAATTTAATCATGCCATGAGCTGTGGAAGGTACCCTCGCATTGCCAGTATAGTTGGTCGCCCTATAATCTCGTTATATTGTGATGGCGACCGTATGATCAGGAAATTCATGGAGACGTTTGTTGAGTGCTCATCGTCTCCTACCTTAACTACTAGCTTTAGTTGGCCCAAAGGCCACACGGCTTCTCCATTAAAACCGATGAGCGGGGAGGTTGTAGGTATCATTTGGCTCTGTACTTCTGCACTAAGTTTCAGGAAGCTGTGCTCATACATTATTTCTGCTGATGAACCTCCATCGACATACATGCGATGTATGTTGTGCTGACCAATGCTTATTTCTATAACTAACGGGCCATCTACGACGTTCCTCGCATTGAGTAGGGGGAAGGAAATGTCTTTTCCCTTCGAGAATTTCTGGCTCACCCTCTGTCTGGTCCTTCGTTGCCATGATTCCACCATGTAAATATTCGCGCTAGCGACTTTTTGTTTATCGTCTTTCGTGGTTTCCTTGACAAGGTGTTTCAGCTCGCCTTTCCTTACCATATTTTCGATATATTTTTGTAGCTGAATACATTCGTTCGTAGCATGCCCCTCTCATCATGGTATTCGCAGTATCTATTACCGATGCGCTTTTTGACCCGGGTGGTCATTGGTGTTGGCCTTGGGAAACTCGCACCTTCTGATACAAGGATTTCTCTTGGGTTTAACTTAAGGGGGTAAACCTAGAGTTATAAGTTCGCCCCTCTCTTCTCCTTCCTAAGTAATCAAGGCCTAGAGGTCTGCGTTGATTGTTGGGCCCTTCACTGGGCGCGCGTATAGATCTGTGGTCATAAGTGTTTCGTGCTACTTCTGAAGCAGCTAATTCTCCCTGTATGAAAGACCTTACCCGCCTTATCACTCCATCAAATATTTCTTGTGTTTCTTCATTCAGCTTCTTTATTAGATCGTTGTTTCGTTCCCGCCATGAAGCAAGATACTTTCAGAATTTCTGGGCAGTCTTTTATTTGAAGACACTCGCTCTTGAAATGTTCCAGAAAGTCTTACAGGTATTCACCCTGGTTCTGCTTTACCCTGGCAAGTGATATAGCACTCCTATCATGTCTTTTCTGTTTCACATAGTTTCTTTTGAATGCTTTCCGCAACACTTCATACCCGTTGATTGTTCGTGGCGGAAGCCTATCGAACCACATCCGCGCATTACCTACGAGTGTAGAGTTGAACATGTTGTACCATACGGGGTTCTGGCCATTGTTCAATACCTGCCTGGGATTCAAAGACTTTTAAGTGGTCTTCTAGATCCGAAGTGCCATCATAAGTTTTCACGTTTGATGGCATGTGGCGCTTTCTTGTATCTCCGTAATATTGTATGTGCCTCGTAAAGGCGTTTTTCCTGGCTCTTCTTCAAGGTTGCGAGAAGCTTTGGTCATCCGAGGAGTAACTTGCGCGTATGTGTTTTTTTGGGAGGTTATCACTTGATCCTGACAGGTTGCTTTCTAAGGATGCGGCGTGTTTCGCTCGCTTTGCTTCTTTTACCATCTTCTCGTGTTTAGCAACCAAAGGGATGAGGGATTGTAGGTTATTAGCTACGTACTCCTCCATCATGCGTGCCTCCGTAGCAACGACTTCCCCGCTCTCCTCTTGGAGTGTCTTTCTTTTTTGTTTATTGGGAGGAGGCTGAGTTGACTCTTGTTCGACGCCTTTTTTCCCCGCGACGGGTAGGGGAGTTGAGAACAGTCTGCATGTTCTTATGATTGGAGGGTTGTTTACATCCCGTGTGTTTGCTTCACTGGTAGATCCAGGAGTAGCATTCACGGATGTGATACGGCCATCTACCGTCGAGGATCCTTGACGGCCTTCATTCTTACAGCTTTTCGTCATTAGCTAGAGCTTAGTGTGGGTCCCACGGATGGCGCCAACTTGTTGATACAAAAGTTGGATAGACCGAGCTTGACCCAAATTAGGCTTAATTTGGGGTCTTGTGGACTCCGGCTCTTGCACCAAGTGAAACTTGCTTTGAGGACCTTGCGCACTAAACAGACACCGTTAGGCTTACCATGGGTTTATGACCCACGATTAGACTCCTGCGTGAGAGTAAGTAATCGGTTTGAGTATGTAGTGTTTAGGGTATTGTGTGTATCGTACCTTTGTGGAACCTATGGGGTTCCTTTTATACCCGAGAGAGTCCTGGCTGGGCTCTCCTACTCTTGCGGCCAAAGGAAGAGATAATGACCTAAAATAGCTTGATCCTTATCACCTAATCAAGGCAAGTGTATATCCCTCTCCTTTAAGCGAATATATCTATATGATAGAATATATTCTCGTCTGATCCTGCCTGTTGGAAACTCACTTTATGTGACGACATTTAAGAATTCCCATTAGTTATCATAGTCACACACGTTTAGACTAGACTAGGTTCTTGTACTGTTAAGCATATCGTGTGTGACTATATATACCCCTCCTTAGCTTCCAAGGAGGGGTTGTGGTTGTGTCACATTTCAAGTTTTATTAATTTTACTTATTTTCACACACATTCAACCTCTCTCTCTCTCTCTCTAAGCCAACAATGGTTTCCACCACCATCTACCACCACATTAGACCACCGGATCCATTTTAGCATTTCTACATTTGGCATCAGAGCCACGGTTACATCCTTGGATCGTGTTCGTGTATTCGATTTGGTGGTCTAATCTTTCTTTGTGTCTCGTTATATCATTGTTTTTTGTCTGATTTGTCAAAAAAATTTGTCACGTCTTATTGTTTTGTCCAAACGGTTACATTGTTTTAGCATTTCATATCACTTTTGTCACTGGTCCAAATCTATATCATATTTTTTGTCCTTGTCTTCAGTCAAAAATGGTCAAGTTATCATGGTTAAGTTGCTGGTCAAGTTATCGTAGTAAAAAATGTCTCACTTACCAGGTCAAGTTGCTGGTCAAAGGTCTCGCAGAATTTTTTATATATCTGTTCTGGGTTTCATATTTTTTTGAAGATGAAGGTGAAAACCCAGATTTGCCAGAAAATCAGACCCAGAAATTACCTTTCCGGGTTTTCAGGAACTAGTACAAATATGGATAAGACGACTCTCTGCTTCTTGGTACGATCGCATGGATTGCGATGGGTTGGTTTTTGACACATTCCGATGGGTTCGATTTACCCATTGCGATGGGACTCATTCCGATGAGTCACATTGCGATGGGTGGTCGGATCTGTCGCAATGGCATAAGTCATGTCGTCATGCTGCCCATTTTTTCCAAACATTGCGATGGATTTTTTCATTGCGATGGGTTTTATAGAAAACATTGCGATGAAATTGTTTGACTTTGCGATGGACTATTTTTTAATTATTGCGGTGGATTTCTTAAAAAAAGGATCATTGCGATAAAAAGACTTGAAAACTTGATTTGTTTAACACATGACCCGGGACCAAAATTGTGACCAAACTGAACCCATCTCAACCGAGTCAACTCGGTCATTACCGAGTTGACTCAGTTAAACTCACTGAGTTGACTCGACAGCCCACCTTATATCACCAACAACTACACCACAATCTATCCTAACCCATCGTCTCCTAATCCCATTTCATCTAGACTCGAACACTAAAACAAACTCAAACAGTAACTAGAATATGACCTCAGATTCATTTTCATGGTGAGATCTTTATAGATCTTTTCACACAAAAGTCAATAATCATCACAGATCAATGTTAATGGGATACCCATTTTTTTATATTCGAAATACAAGAAGATTTATAACAAAAATGTTACAATCTTTCTTCTTTTCGATTTCCACACACAAAATCACACATGCAATTCATAAACCTACCCGAGATCCTCAAGATCTTGTGACTTAAGACAGCAGCGAGTGTTTAATGTGTTGAAAGGAGATGGGATTATTTAAACCATTAGGTTGAGATGATTTGATTCGGATGAAGATTGAAATGGGTCCAGATTGGTATTTTTGTTTGATGGAGAGATTAGATGAGTTTTTGGGGGACGGAGGATACGAGATGGAGGTGTGAGAGAAGTTAGGTGGGGAGGCGGATTAATCTAAGATGTGTTTAGGGTAAACTGAGTGAATTTAGGGTGAAGTTCAGTTATATACAATAGTGATGGACCGGGTCATGGAGAATGGGCCATGACACGACTTGGGCCTTGCACTAGAGGTTTTATACTCATGGCTATGGGCCGTTTAGTTTAAACACACAATATAAACAAGTTTTGATTTCAAAATTAATTATTTTGAATAAAATTTTGTGAATATTGTCGGGATTTAAATGTGACATCGTGACGTGACAAAAAGACGAGCCAACGTGACAAGATTTATTTGACGAGACCGAAGAAAAAATGATTTTTTTTTAGTGACTACAGATTTTTTTTGGATCGGATATTAATTACTTGAAGACGGAGACGAATTTCTTCGAAGGCATGTACTTATTTTATCCTTGAACAGATAACTTGCTCGTGCTTAATCTCAGAATGAAGACTTGTTTATCTGGTTTTCGGGTTCGGGGTGGATGGTTGATGACTCGGATAACTATCACTCAAAGGGGTTACTTTGTTGTACTCAGTGTCACGCGCATAGTCGACGTGGATAATTTCAAGAGGGGTTGTACTTATAGACATCTTTAGTGATGCATTGGGTACTTAAAATTTTATCCACCGTTCTTCATTCAACAATAGTGCAAGCTTAAGTCACAAGATCGAAGGATTCTTATTCAGTTTCATGTTAGATGTATCTGGTTCATTCCATCAGTGGTCACTTCAAATTTCCTTCAAGTGGGTTGGTACAGATGGCCATGGAGAGTTTATGAGAAGAGATTTTCAATCAACAGCTGATTCTCACCGAATATAATTAAGCTTATTTATTATTCTCTCGAGATTTTCAGGTTCATGTGCTTACAATTTATTGATGGTTCCGAGTTTCGAAACCATCAAGGGGGAAGAAGAAGACACATTGAACGCACAACGAGTACACGTGATGAACTTCATACCTTCTTTTGATTTGAAGACATTCCGGGATGACATTTGTCATAGCCGCAGAGAAAATCAGTGTTTTAACTCGTGGCGTTATCAATCTCTAAACGGTACACTACCGATTCGATGATTAATTATTTGGTTGTTGCAATTATTCATCATCATTATCCTATATGCATTCCCGGGACTTAATTGACTCTGGTGCATCTCCGGAAGAAGATGTGCATTTCCGGGACTTAATTGACTCTGGTGTTACGATGTCAACTTCATGAATGGGATAAAGTGTCTACTTCAGTATTTGAGCTTCATAATGGGGATTGATTTACTTTCTTCAACCATGTGGGGGAAGAAATGTCTTGATTCTTTCTCGTATGCATAACTTGAACTCTCAGGGGGAAGAAAAATTCAGAAAAATTATTCAAGCGTGAGAAGAGAAGTTGTTGATCTACTTGGTGTACCTGTAGAACAATGATAATCTTGTGAAACAAGGGGGTTGATGTTTTTCTAGAGAGAGAAAGTTAGAGAGAGAAATGAAAGAAAACACATATATTGAAATGAGAGAATAAAACAACCAACACCTCTTTCCATGGTGGAAAGAGGTTTAAATACCCCAAGTCCTTAAAGGACTTGGGCTTCCGGCCCATGAACATGCTCATGGGTCGGGCTATGTAATAAATAACACTTAACTTAACTACGAGCCTATAACTACATGTTTGGAGTGACCGAGACTTTCTAAATGCGTAAAACGTATTTCCAACAATCTCCCCCAAAGGGAGGTCACTCCAAGTTTACAAAGTCCTAATCTAGCATGTTAGATTTTGTTCTTGAGCTCGTAGTCTTCTTTTCTTTCTTTTTCTTTTCTTTTGTGAATATGTGTTGAATGATATGAGCCTTTTTGCTTGAAACATGTTCTTTTGGCCTTTCACGTGCGATCTTTGCCTACTTGTGAATTTTGTCTCCTCGTGACTCCATGTTCCACACACTTATGTCTTTTTGTTGAATTCTCGAAAGTTTCAGAGTTTGTTACAGCGGAAGACTTCATCTTGTACTTTCTTGAATTTTTGCTGAACTTTGATGCAGAAAGACATGAGCATGTGGGATGACTTCTACAGGTACACCGCAACACCACCGTCTTTAACTGGTACACAGCAACGCCACCGTCTTCAACAGGTACACAGCAACGCCACCGTCTTTAACAGGTACACAGCAACGACACGAATAAAATGGCTTTGAACATTTTATTCTAATTCGGTAGCATTTTACCTCCGGTCGGTGAAGACCGTTGGACGATATTAGATATCGTACCCGTGACGGATAGTTTCAATTAAGTAACTTCCTGACAGGATTTCGCGGGTAAACCCGTTCTCTTTATTCGACCGTCCAAAGCTGACTGCGAACATAAAGAGTGAATCACTTGGATAATTTATCCTTGTGATTTGAAGCCGTCAATTCATGAAACCTGGAACAAGTGAATTTCAATTAAGATTTTCACCATCGTTGCTTTCCAGTTGTCACGAGCTTAATTCATAAAGAATCTTGCACGTTACCTACCAAGTGCTGTTTGATGTTAACACTAGAAGGATTTCCACTCGTCACTGTGGTCAATAAAGAGTCACTCTGAGTGTTCTGGCAAGATCATATGATAATGCGAAGAGGCCTGGAACGAGTTTAAGTTCAATTAAGAATTAAACCACTGTTACCTTCCAGTTTTTCACAAGATTGGTTCTAAAAGAACCGCACGTGTAACCTACCATGAGCTTGTTTGATGTTGGCTCAAGCAGGATTTCCATCTTCATTGTAATACTTACGTATTACTCGGATGTTCTGGCAATATTACAGGAATATTGCGTAGGACTCATGAAAATCTCTTACTTTTCACAGTGTGTGAGAAAGCAAGGAATAAATGGAAAGTGTCCTAATGAGACTTTTGATGATCTCTTGGCTCTAGACTCGATTGTGCGTTTTGATTTAGTGAGCGATGGCTGGAGAGGAGTGCCACCTTTTCAATACCAGTCTATTCGGAGTGAATAAACCAATAGATAACGTGTTGATCTCCGTGTGATTAAAACAAATACCTTTTGAGAGGTATTTGAGTTAGCTGGGAAGGGTTGTGCATTGCATCACTGGGTCCATGATGTCTTTCTTCAATACCGAGAATCATTAGCAAAAATGACCTCAATAGCATATGTATTGACCCGGTTTCTGCCTAAAGTTGTAAGGAGGGCTTCTTTCTTTACACCCTTTATCTTTACAATTCTTTTTCATTCCTCAACCCCTTCAATGCTTACCAATACGTCATCACTAGCACCTTGTTGTGATTGTTCCAGTGCTAGCTTAAGTACTTGGCCGGCATTCAGCTACGTTCACATTCTTTCTCCATCTTTCCTAGGACTTCTAATTCTATCTAGGGAATTGTCCTTGGGAAGATTCCATCGGCTCTGATGAATCATTGGACTAAACCTATTCCTACCACCCTTTTGTCACCACATTCGTCGTGAATTAAGCGTGTTTTGGGAAGGAATTGCCACCATGAAAAATCATTGAAAATCACATAAGGTACTTGTGATATTAAAATCAAAAGTTTTGTACCTTAGGTGTTTTGTTTATCAAAAACGCTCCCCCTTAACACGTGCTTTAACACATGTTAAGTTGGTTTATCTTTTAAGTCTTTTTCATTGTCTTAGCCAAATATCATACAGTCTCCTTAATCCCATTTTCTCCCCTTTCCAAAATGTTAACCATCAATATTTTGGATATTAATGGGTTAACTGGTCTTTGGGTAATAAAATGAAATTAGATATTGGCCAAAGAACATATTAATGCTCCCCCTCAAATTAATGAGGGTAAGTTGTAGTGCTTGAGTATGATAGATTTTGAAAGATTTAGAATCTCGTGAGAAATTCTTGAAACATGTCATACTTTCACACTACAACAAGCCACAAAAGCTTGATAAATTAAAAATAACATATTCACAATATAATGTACATATGGAGTAGACCTGTAATGAGACGAACCAAATTTACTTGGTTCGTTCCGTGAACCGATGGTGAGCTCCATATGGTCGTCCACCGACGAATCGTTCTATGCTTCGTAGCAACCGGCGCTTCCTTAGAACTTCCTCAATCTTCCTGATTGCGTACGAAGACCCCTTTCTGCACTGGGTTGTCCAGGGGTATGTGACTGTCGGAAGAGGTAAGTTGGAATTGAGAACTGACAGATCATCTCGAACATTCTTTAGTGTGCCATCACTAAATTTATGCAGTTCTGAGAATCGCATGTATTGCATGACTCCAGTCTCATTCGGATAAAAGATTCCTGCTTCTGGCTTGGTAGTCCCCATGTAAACCTTCTTGTTTTTATGGAAATTTCTGAGTGGAGTCGTATGTGGACGTTGCAGGTTTAGATCAAGGAGTCGTTGTTCTTCTTCGGTGATTGACATTTTCCTGCGTTGATGACATATTCACACAATATATGTAGATATATTAAATTTATGCCAATTTTAAACACAGGAAAAATATCGTTACACTTATTCCTACAACATTCACACATACATCAAATGAACAAGGTCCTTACATATAGCAATGTACTTAGGAAAATAGCTAGGCCGAATTCATGGTATAACCTAAGGCAATAGCATAATAATAAGACACCTAAATCCATCAACATGTAGCAAACCATCGGAATCCTAACCATATCATCGCAATGAAACAATCATCGAAATCCTAATGACATGACATCCTATCGCAATATCTAAGGCATCGCAATCAGTGCATTTCCATCGGAATAACCTAGAAATCATCGCAATATACACCATCGCAATACATAGTGCGAACCATCGCAATGACACATCGGAATGTGCCATCGCAACATGCCATCGCAATGAACCAACGAATGGCCATCGCAATGAGCCTGTCGCAACGAACCATCGGAATGACTCGTCGCAACGACCCATCGCAATAGAACCATCGCAATGACTCATCGCAATGAGCACCGCAAAGAGTCATCGTAATAACTCGTCGCAATAGCCCATCGCAACGAATCATCGAAATGATTCATTGCAATGATAGCATCGCAATGATGTATCGCAATCTGCATCGAAATCCGTGACAGGGATTCGATCTCATCTGTGACTTCACGATCTGGAGATTTAGGCAACGTTTTAAGCGATTCTGAGCAAAACCATTGTGTAAAAGTGAATTCTTAACAAATCCCAGTCACTTAAACTACATGTTCATGGCAAAAATTACAACCCTAAATCGAAAGATTTGAGACAGTGGTTTCTATGTTTGATTGATGATGAAACAAGTTTGACGAAGGTTAATAAGCCATAGATTTACCTAGATAATGAAGCAATCAAGAAACACTCAATCAATCTTGAATCAAGTTGAAGCTTTTGAGATCCTTAACAATGGCAGAAAGAGAAACAAGTGTGTTTTGTGTGTGTAGCGAATGACGACGGGAAAGGGAGAGAGGGGGGGTTTGTTTTTGACTTGGTCAAAGTTGATGCAAGCCCCTCCCATTATTGCAAAATTGCAAAACGAGTCCCCCTAATTTGTAAGTTAAAGTGCAAGTTCAAGTTATTTTGGCACATAACAAACTTATTCCCAAACACAAACACAAATACTTGTCGCCAAACTGTTAATGACCTATCCAGGATATACTTAATTCACACATGGCACACATAGCGTAACTGAAGATGATGAGTAGCTAATATTTTCTGATAAACCTGTTGAACGACCAAATTTGTTAACTTTAAAGAATTAATATTTGCTCCCCCTTAATCCCTGACCCGTTTTCTAATTAAAGAGCAGTAATCAAAGATATTAGGGACACAACTATTAATGATGACATTTGCCGATTAAGTGATTGTATAGAACGATTCTGGTGGAAATAAGATTTCTCTTATTTAAACAAGATAAGTGCACTGAAACGTACACGAATTTGTGTTAGACCAAGTTATTAAGTAAACTTGGCCCCTTACAAGGTTTTAAAGTAAAACCTTGCCCGAGAAACTTAATTCCCGTTGTGAGCCAACGTTTTCAAAAGAAATACGTGACTTTAATACGAAGAGCGGGTTGCAGTCAGAAATAACTACAAGCCATAATGGGCATGTTTTAAAACTTGTACAACTTTTATACGGACTCTATTTATGGCACCGTGTCAATATTGATCGACATTTCTAAGGCCGTAAATATTACCGTACTAAAAGACATGCCCGGTTTACAAGGAAAAATATTTTTGGGTTTTCTTGGTTTTATATTTTTTATGGATTTTCTTGGTTTTATATTTTTGTATTTTGCTTTTGATGGTTTAAGTATGTACTATAATATACAAGATCACGATCAAAAGGATACTCGAGAATAGTTTACCAGTACTATTCTTCAGACTCTTCTGCCAACTCCTTAAGTGTCGTTGGTGAAAATGATTTCATGCCTAGCTTTTCGATCAAAAACTCGATGCGTGCTCGATCTAAGGCCTTTGTGAATATATCTGCCAGCTGATACTCAGTGTTGACGAAGTATAGTTCGATCACTCCATTTTCCACTTGCTCCTTGATGAAATGGTAGCGGATGTCAATGTGCTTTGCTCGAGAGTGTTGAACATAGTTGCAGCATAGAGCGATTGCACTTTTGTTATCACAGTACATTGGGATTTTGTTGAAACCAAGGCCGTAGTCAGTCAATTGCGATCTCATCCAAAGAACTTGAGCACAACAACCGGACATAGCTATGTATTCAGCCTCAGTACTTGATATCGCAGCGCTTTTCTGCCTTTTTGATGCCCAACTGATAAGTCTATCTCCAAGGAGTTGCACACTGCCAGAAGTGCTACGTCTTGTATCTTGACACCCGGCATAATCTGCATCTGCATATGAAATTAGTGCAACAGAGGAATCCTTCGGATACCACAGACCACGATTAAGTGTTCCTTTTAGATACCGAAAGATCCGTTTCACAACATGTAAGTGCTTTTCGGTAGGCCGAGCCTGATACCGGGCACACATGCCTATAGCAAATTGCAAATCAGGCCTGCTAGCAGTCAGATAGAGAAGGGTGCCGATCATTCCACGGTAAAGTTTAGGATCGACAGCTATCCCTTCCTTATCTTCATCTAACTTGGATCTCTCCACCATTGGAGTATCCACGTTGTCACAGTTTTCAAAGTGATATTTCTTTAAGGATTCAAGAGCAAATTTGGATTGATTAATAAAGATGCCTCTGGGATTCTGAGAAATTTGCAACCCTAAGAAAAATGAAATTTTTCCCATCATCGACATCTTAAAGCGTGTGGACATAATTTTCTCAAAACGGTCAGACAAACGTTGATTTGTAGCAGCAAATATTATATCATCAACATAAATTTGTACCAGTATCATGTCGTTGTCCTCCTTGAGAATGAATAATGTTGGGTCCACTTTGCCTTTGGAGAAGCCTTTGGAGATGAGATACGTCGATAAGAGATCATACCACGCGCGTGGAGCCTGTTTCAACCCGTAAAGAGCCTTTTTGAGCTTGTACACATGATTAGGATACTCTGAATTGACGAAACCATTCGGCTGGCTTACATAGACATCTTCCCTTAATTCACCATTAAGAAATGCCGTCTTAACATCCATTTGGTAGACGATCATATTCATGTGAGCAGCATAAGCAAGGAATAGTCTAATTGCCTCCAATCGTGCAACAGGAGCAAAGGATTCTTCAAAATCGATACCCAAAGCTTGTTTGTAACCTCTAGCGACTAATCTAGCTTTGTTTTTCAGCACACTACCTAACTCATCGAGCTTAACCTTGTATACCCACAACAGTGTCAAGATTTCAACGTTGCTGGGTAACGGAACTAATTCCCACACTTCAAGACGTTGGAATTCATTAAGTTCCTCTTGCATGGCTTCAATCCATGATGATTTGGTCATGGCTTGTTGCCAGTTTTTGGGTTCAGTGTCTGAAAGAAATGCATCAAAATAGCAATATAATGCATGTTCTTGAAGTTGATGCCGTGTTAAGACTGGTCGATCGATGTCACCAATGATATTTTGGATTGGGTGATCTTTTGTCCATTTAGTGTTGTGATTTTCAATCCGTGGTGGTCGGGAGTGAACGATTGCAGGAGCTTCCTCTAAGGTAGACGCACCCGTAGGGTCATCAGGTATATGTGAACCAAAGAAGGGAAGCTCTTGTAAGTGAGCATATTCCAGATCGTGATCATATAGATCCTCTTCAACATCATTAGGAACGAGTGGGGGTGATGATTCAGGTGTTGTTTGAGAATTGGTGGGGGATGGGACATCATGTTCAAGAGTAACAGTAGATGCCTCGGATAGATTTCCATTATCTTGAGCAACTACTACGGGAATTGGAGCTACTGCTACATTTGCTGGAGAATCATTACTCTGTGGATCGAAGAATTCGTCAAACATAGGTTGAAATAGTTTATCCCACTCGGACCTTGTTGGTGGTAAGAATGATGGAGAAGTAGGATTATTGGGAATTAATCCGGAACTGATTGTACCGGTTCCCATCTCGTGTAATGCGGGTTCAGAGCTGCGTTGCTCAGAAGCCATTGCTGTCAGCTCATCAAAAACGACATCCAAAGTTTCTATAATCTTTCCAAGACGACGGTTATAAATCCGGTAAGCTTTCTTTGCAGGTGAGTAGCCAATGAAAATTCCAATATCAGCTTTCGGTTGAAGTTTTCCCAGATTTTCACTATTTGTATTTGGATAGCAAAGTGCACCAAACACGTGAAGATAGGAAATATCGGGTTTGTGTCCATGAAGAAGCTCATATGGAGTTTTACCATGACGTTTGCGAATGATGGAGCGGTTTTGGGTATAACATGCGGTTGCCACTGCTTCTGCCCATAAGAATAAGGGAGCATTCGCATAAATCAACATAGTTCGAGCAGCTTCCATCAGTGTACGGTTACGTCTTTCAACTACACCATTTTGTTGTGGAGTGCGAGCCACAGATGTTTCATGAGAAATACCAACCTTTTCATAATAATTTCGAAGAGTCTGATTAACGAACTCAGTGCCGTTGTCAGTCCGAATGCGGTGAACAGTAGCATTACGACGTACTTGGATCATCTTTAAGAAAGTAATGATATACTCTGGTGCTTGATCCTTAGATGCTAAAAACTTTACCCATGTAAATCTTGAAAAATCATCCACAATGACGAGGATGTATTTTCTACCACTCACACTAGCTGTACGCATTGGCCCGCAAAGATCCATGTGCAAAAGATACAGTGGTTCTTGGTTGGTGTCTTCTGCTTTAGGTTTGTAAGATTTCTTGGTGCTTTTCCCCAATGAACACGCGGAACATAAATGATCCTTGTCGAACTTAAGTTTCGGAAGACCACGAACAAGTTCGTTTCTAGCCAAATGGTTAATAGCATCAAAGTTAAGATGAGATAATCGACGATGCCACAACCAAGACTTGGTCTTAGATGCTTTGGAGAGTAAGCAAACAGGAGAGGCGGCCATCATATTTTGAATAGACAAAGTATAAAGATTATCCCCTCGAGAACCCTTTAACAAATCATTTCCTGCAAGATCGCGAATGAAGCAAGTATGTTGTCGAAAGGCCACTTCAAGGTTAGAATCGCAGAATTGTCCTACTGAGAATAGATTGTGACCAAGTCCCTCTACATAGTAAACCCTTGAAATCGTGACATTCCCAATTTGATATTCACCATAACCCATAATCTTTTCAATATGGTCGTTGCCGAATTTTACCGTTCCTAGAAACTTGCTGACGAAATTTTTGAGCATCGAGCGGTCTCCAATCATATGTTTGGAGCACCCCGAGTCCAAATACCAAAGAATAATTTGGACGACCTGAAAATATTACCAAACACAGACGATGTATCGGATTCTAATTGTTCTTCTGAGTTA
Organism: Glebionis coronaria; assembly: GCA_025667525.1. Taxonomy (NCBI): domain Eukaryota; kingdom Viridiplantae; phylum Streptophyta; class Magnoliopsida; order Asterales; family Asteraceae; genus Glebionis; species Glebionis coronaria. Next base: position 527,336,446 of record CM046875.1, on the reverse strand, counting down.
GCAGGTACAGATACAATTATCTTAGATTTGCTGTCAGACGAAACTTTAGGTTTCCAGATTTTCTTACTAGTGATTGGCTTAGATTCTAGTTGTCTAGTATTCTGAGGCATTTTTTGACTGGGGACATTACCACTGGTAGGCACATTAGTGGGGGCAGACCTAGTTAAAGGGCGCTTTTTCCATTTCTTAGTGCTAGAGTTCCTATTTAAAGGACGCTTAGACCTAACTTCCGTGGATGTGATCCTAGTTAAAGGGCACGTAGTTCCATTTGCAGTAAAGGTCCTACCAGTGGGTTTCCATTGCCACCCAACTTGGGTAAATTTCTTCCCTGTTGGAGTCCATTCAAGATTATTCTTAATAGCATGCATTTCATTCACGTGATCAATAAGGCATAAATCATGATGCGTAGAAAACATACATTCGTTACAATTCCAACATTTAGAATTCACATTTTGCTTAGGTTTCCACTCATAAAGAGGACCTTTTGTCTTAGCTACATGATTCTTTTTATTTAAAACTGAAATAACGTTCCTAGGGTGCACTTCTACTTTCTTCTTCTCAGTCCTATTAGTGGAAGGCTTGATCCTATCTTTCTTTCCTCGAGATCCTTTAGCCTTAGTGGACACATTTACTCCTGTAGAAGCCAAGGGAACATTAGTTACAGTTTTTAAAGGTGCCTTACTTGATGGTGACAGTGATGGTTTTGCTCCTGGAGTCTTGTTGAATGGAGTTACAGCAATGGGTCGATTAGTCAATAGTGCAGAACCCCGGTTTGCCTATATATTGCAAATATGCTAAGCAATATTGAACACGCTTAATATATTCATTAGTTGTGTAGTAGTAACTGCTTGAGGGATCTAGCGCGTACAAATCATCTAAAATATCCCTAACCAGATCTACGTGCTTAGTTGCGTTCTTCATATAGTCATCGTAGATAACCGGGTTTTTCTTGTGGAGCGAGTTCTTATAAAGCACTACTGACTTGGTTGTTGGAGCACTAGAGGACGGTGCAGAATTGCTAGCTAAGTTATTAACAACTTCTTGTCGGGTGAGAAGAAGTGTCTCCTTTAACTCGGCCAAAACCATGTTTTTGTCTAAGAGCTGAATTTTTAGGTCAGAGGTTTCCTCACATTTCTTGTTCAGTTTGTCAATTAAAGACTTTCGCTCTGTCGCATTAAACGCGAGGTGTTCTTCTATTGAACCAGAAATTTGTGAGTCTCCCTGCCTTACTTGTTCATGCTCTCCTAGTATAGAATTAATTCTAGTTTCTAGGACATGATTGTTAGCCTTTGCAGCCTCTAGTTCCGTTTTTGTGTCTACTAATTCTCTCTTAAGTCTCATCATCTCTTCTTCTAAAATTTGAACCATCTGAATCATCTTGTCACTTGTCTCAACGGAGTTTCCACCATCATTTAGTTTTAAAAGAGTTTCATTTTTAGATTGATTCTCAATTTCAAGAGATATAGAATGTTGTTGAAGCTCGTTAAAACTTTTTGAAAGTGTATTATATGAATCCTGAAGCTTTAAAAATTCAGCGTTGGATTCATGACAAGAATGATTTTCTACAGTATTCACATGTTCATACACATCATCACAAATATTCACAGGAGATGAAATTTCATGAGTATATTTAATAGTAACGACTTGCATCACTTCGAGAGACACCATATGTTCTAAAAAGCAGTCATATTCTGATAAAATCTTTTCCTTTTCAATTAATTGTTGCTCATAAGCATCATCCATTTCATGGAAAACCTTTTGAACTTCACCAACCTCAAATTGTAAATTGCACACAAGATCATAAACTCCTTGTTTAATATGGTCCACAAACGGAACGATCGCTTCTTCAAACACCGTTTTCATGTGTTCAAACGCCCATTCTCCAGCGGTTTGAGCCGTTGAAGTCGTACACTCCAAGATGACCTTGTCAAAATCGGTAAGGTATTGCCCAATCTCTTCAATACTGAGCTTTACCGTACTAACCGGGGGAAGATTCTTAGGAATTTCCTTTGGTTTATCCGAGTTGACAAGTGTAGGAATTATACTAAGGCATTCTCTAGTCGGCATGAAAGTGGATGTTTGGAGAGTTTTCTTTTTCATATTAAAACGAGTTCTAAGATCTATTGTGGCATTTTTTGCATTCATTGAAGCATAATCATATTCAGGATATGTCAAAAGTAATTTTAACTGCTTTTCATCGTATGGTGTCGTAGAATCACTTGAGAACACTATCGGGTATAAAGCCAGTCCTAACTTTGTTGCATCATACAGTCGGGGGTTGTGGTTAAGTGCTTGCTTTGCATAACCCGGGTTAGGTGGTAAGTCGATGAGACGCGATAAGTTGAACTCTTTAAATGAAGCATGAAACAAGTGTACTAGATGTGAAGCAGCGTATTGTTTTAAAAGCTTAAGTTCCGTTTCTTTTATTCTGTTAGACGTCTTAATTTCCATTTCAAGCTGTTTGGATTCCAGAATTTCAAAATCTGTTTGAAGTTGTTGAAAATTAGTGACGACTGACTCTTTTTCTTTAAGCTCATTCGAAAGATTTGCTCTTAAACTTTCAATTTCAAGCAGATTGTCCATTTGAACTTTCCTAAACCTATCAAATTCAGGATTGGTTAAGGTAGTAGACACAGGAGTGAGTTCCAAAGTTTTAACCTTGTCCTTATGCAAAGCAAGCTCGGCAGATAAAGTCTGATTAACATGCATGGTTTCAAGTATCGTACTATTCATTCTGCTAAGCAAAGATGCCGGGACACTAACCAAATCAGGTTGAGCAGACGAATTCATAGTCGTAAGAGCTTCCGGTTGTGGTTCACTCAAAATCTGAGAACTTGCAATGTCATTGCTATCATTGTTTGTCTCGTCGATTGAATTACTAACCACCGGAGGCTGTTCCGAATACTCAGACACTTGCTTAACTTGATAAGGTACAATTCTAGTATCTGTAGCAGTATTTGGTACCTCAGAGATGGTATCAGCTCCATAGATTGAAAGGTTTGCCATAAGAGCTGCTTTGGCGGTGTTGAGATCATCACAATCCGAGTCATATGCATCCAAATCATCACATTGATAGGCAGCATTGTTAGTAATGACTGTTGTGAGACCATCAGTTTCTGCTACTCCAGGATCTGCAAGAAATGCTAATTCTTCTTCATCAAGCTCACGACCTTGTGCTTGAGCATTCACCAGATAGATCTTCTCCTTAAACCAGGTGTCGTCCCTTCTCCTCTTAGGCTGCTTGCATTCTCTAGCAATGTGCCCTTCACCTTTGCAGTTGTAGCAAATAACCACCTTCATTTTACCCGTGCTGTTAGTCCTTGTAGCAGTAGTATTAGATGAACGTGCACTAGCAGTAGACGAATTTGATCTCCCTTGAAGTGGTTGCACCATGACTCTGTCGTCCTGAATTGTTGCCTGTTGTCGTGAGTTAGACGAGTTCCTTAACTGATTGTTAGTTGGTGTTGAACCTCGGTAACCTCGTTTGTTCAAAGTTTGACTTAAATATGAAGACATCAGAGCAAGAATTTCAGTAGTGCTAGCTCCTTGCCTAAATTCAGGGACTGGGATGTCATCTTCACAGTACAAAGCTGATGCTGGTGGAGCAACAAACTGATTGGTTGGAGCACTTTCCTGATGTGAGAAATGAGGTTGAGGAGCCTCGAGTTGTGGATAGGTACTAGCAAGGTTGATGGGAGGTTGATACGGTGAATACTGGTGTGAAGCATAAGGTGATGGGTGTGAATCTCCTTGTGATGATGATGTTGCTGGTTGGTGATAAGATGTTGGTGGTGGTGGCAGAATCGAGTACTGTGGAAAGCTTGGTGTTTGATACACAGGTTGATATGATGATTTGTGTCCTAAAGCAAGCTGAGAGTTGTGATATGACAAAGTAGGATGATTTGCCAATAATGCCATTGGTTCATGATAAGGTCCTTGAGAAATTCGGTTTTGGATCACATGCTTCTCATGTTGTTGTAAGAAAGCATAGAGTTGATCTAAATTGGACTTGTGTAAATCACGAATCATTTTGACATCTGTCACATATTGACTCCATTCAGGGGGTAGTGTGTTCAAAAACTTTGTGTTTAACTGAAATTGTTCAATCCTTAGATTATAGACATTCATGTCATTCATCAGAGTGGTAAAACGCCAGTAGAAATCATGAAGAGTCTCCCCTGGAATGTATTGGAATCTATCAAACAAATCATATAATTGACACTCTCGTTCCTGTTTAGTGAGAGATGTTCCTCGTAGCAAAACCGCAAGTCGATCCCAAAGATCCTTGGCCACCTTATGTTCACTCACCATTCTAAAGATATCAGGTGGAAGGGCTTGTAGAATTGTCTGAACAGCCCTTTCATCGGCATCTGCAATAACTTTGTTGGCATCGGTTAACTCATGATACAGCCTTGGTCTTGTCACATTGTTGACGGTAACCTCCCCCCAATCTAATGGACCTTTGTCAATTGATTCTAGCATAAGTCGACCACTTTGTTTGCCCATGATGTACGTTCTCATGCGGTCTTGCCATGCTTCAAATAGATCTTTGATGAGCAAAGGCGGGCGAGTATCGGTACCCGAAATGATCGATATATCGGTGAGTGAAGTCATAGTTGGCATAAATGAATGTGAGTTCATTTTGTGATCCCTTGAATAAGATTATCAAAGATGATCGAACAATGAAATAAAGTTATGAGTTTTTTGTGTTGTTAACTAAAAGATGTTGTTATCTTGTTGTGGTATTAGCTTTTGAACGTTTCCAAATTACCAAATTAAATGCCAAATAGAAGAAAATCCACTAAGTATCTAAAACCAGTTCTGTCGCAATGTTCTTTCTGTCGGAATACCTAGATCGGAAAGTCTTACTATCGGAATCAGTTCAGATCGTAATGATTTTAGATCGCAATGTAACCGTGTAGCGATGATGATGGTATCGGAATGTCTAGATCGCAATGCGATGTCTATCGGAATGCTTCAGATCGCAATATCTATCGCAATGATCTAGATCGCAAAGTGGTTTACAAAATTTGAGCAGAGTAACGACTTAACACACCTTCCTTATACCCGTCGGAATCTCAGATCGCAAATTGCTATCGGAATGATTCAGATCGGAATAAGTAATGAAAATCCAACGATCGCAAAGTAGTACCCTAACCCTTTCCGATGGTTAAGGTATTGCGATGGAGGCCCAAGTACCTTTTGTACTTTCCGATGGATGCGTCTGTTGAAATTTCGGAATGTAGAAAAACACACTTTTTGCACTTTTGATCCAAGAAAACTGAAGTTTTAATGAAATCCAAGATACCAAGAACACGTTTAAGCCCAAATTCCTATGTTACACTACTTATCACTATGATCAAACGAAAAAAAATTTGAATATTTCGGCCAAAAAGCTAGTTTGTAATCTACGAATGTAAATACACAACTCAACACAAAAACAAGCCTTTATCTCATCCCATGCTCTTGATACCAATTGTAGAACAATGATAATCTTGTGAAACAAGGGGGTTGATGTTTTTCTAGAGAGAGAAAGTTAGAGAGAGAAATGAAAGAAAACACATATATTGAAATGAGAGAATAAAACAACCAACACCTCTTTCCATGGTGGAAAGAGGTTTAAATACCCCAAGTCCTTAAAGGACTTGGGCTTCCGGCCCATGAACATGCTCATGGGTCGGGCTATGTAATAAATAACACTTAACTTAACTACGAGCCTATAACTACATGTTTGGAGTGACCGAGACTTTCTAAATGCGTAAAACGTATTTCCAACAGTACCCCTTACTTTCAATTCCTCTTAGCAACGTTATCATGTTATATGATGGGATTTGCTTATTAGATTCCGTTGTGCGCTTAATCATTCTAAGCTTTATTGAAAGCTTTGAAATTGCTTGCTTACGAGGATTGTCGATTTAGGGGGAAGCTATTTAAAAGGCTTCTACATCAAGTGTATGTGGCATGAATTTGGGGGAAGCTAATTCAGAAGCTTCTCCTTAACCAGAAGTGTATGAGTTACTTAGCTCGTGCCGTTACAGTATTTCTACTACAAGTTAAAGATGAGTCGTTTTGAAGTCAAAGGCCTCAGAAGACATCATCAGCATTGGACGCTTCATGAAAGCTCTTGTTCTTATCATTATGTACTTGTTAGGAAAAAATATTGTAAGGAATTCTACACGTCGTCCCATGGGGGAAGATTGTTGGAAACTCACTTTATGTGACGACATTTAAGAATTCCCATTACTTATCATAGTCACACACGTTTAGACTAGACTAGGTTCTTGTACTGTTAAGCATATCGTGTGTGACTATATATACCCCTCCTTAGCTTCCAAGGAGGGGTGTTGGTTGTGTCACATTTCAAGTTTTATTCATTTTACTTATTTTCACACACATTCAACCTCTCTCTCTCTCTAAGCCAACAATGGCTTCCACCACCATCTACCACCACATTAGACCACCGGATCCATTTTAACATTTCTACACTGCCGCACTGCGACAAAGACTCGGCTAAGTAATTAACCTTATGTGCGATACCGTCTTACCGGGCCTCCTAGGCTTGCGCGCGCATCGCATAAGCATTCAATCCATTCCTGATGGATGCGGGTAGTACCCGTGGGTCGGGCTATCCAGCCCGACTAGGGACTACACGTCATCAGATTGTAACATATATTTCTTTATTTTAAAGTATTTTAAAAATGACATTAATGGGTGTATTTAATTTGTTTGTATTTGTAGATTATGTTTTATTATATGTATCAATTATATTAAAAGCTTAAAAGACATTTAATGAATTAATGGTTTGTAACATAAGCTTTATAAGTGGTATTATTTAAAGTTAAATTTTATGTATTTTACTATTGTATTATAAGGTTTAGAAGTTATGCTATATAATATTAATTTAAGATATTTTTTTCTATGTAGTGTAGATAATCTATGCTCATCATGCCAATTTGGTTTTTGAGAGTTGAAAGAACGAAAGAAGTATTTGTTTCAGCATATGTCTATTAAATTTTCCAATGAATAATGATAATGGATACGATGGCCTTGGCCTAGATGGTAGTGTGGCCAAAATTTTCTAAGCTAGCAAAAGGTACTAGATCTAGTTGACTAATTTATCGAACATTTTATTTTCGAGTTAAATTTTGAAGTGAAAAAAAAAGCTTTTGAGATGATAAAAAAAATAAATCGTGATTTTAAGATTTTTTTAGAAAGAAAAAGAAACTACATGAGAATAAATTATCTCAGAATTTTATTTCTAAACTTTTTTAATTTAAAATGATTTCAAAGAAAGTAAGGAGAAATGTGACTGTATTTTTCTAATTTACTAAAGTTTTTTTTACTCTTCTTTTCTACTTAAGAACACAAAAATGACATGTTTTTACTTTTCTCTTTAGTTTGAAAGCGAAAAAGATCCGATCCTTTCGTGACTCCACTCCTCATCCTCTCACACGCTCTGTTTCTTTTCCTTATTAAACTCAAAAACAAAATAAAAAAATTGCAGTAGATTAAACCTAAAACTTTTTGTTTATAAACTAAACGCCTTTTTATCTTAGAGCATCTCCAATAGAAAAAGTCTTTAATGACTTTTACTATTCTAAAAAGTCTTTCTATGTGTTTTTTACCATTGCAACTAAAGGTTTTTGAATGACCTTTTTACAAAGACTTGATAAATACCAAGTCATTTGTAAAAGCTTTAGTGATAAATGAAGTTTAGCCTTGATGACATTAAATGCAGACTTGATCTATTGTAGTTGCTCTTAGAGCAACATCAATGCTACAAAGTCTTATAAAGACTTGTGCAATCAATGCATGAGTTTTTTTATTAATATTTGACTTTACAATTAATGCATGTGATATTAGTGCTAATAACTTTGTGTTTTTTTATCAAACACTTGAAATTCTTCAAGTCTTTGGCAATAAGTCATATAAAAAGTTATTGTCACAATGGTAAAAATCAATGTTGCAAAATAAGGTTTACAAGGCCGATTAATCGTCGCTTAATCGCTACAAGGTCATCAACCTTGCCGATTAATGTAAAAGCGATTAATGGCTGTCAACTGGGGTCAATGGCAGTCAAGGGATGTCAAACTTGCCTCAAACTTGTAAATCTTGCCAAAAATACTGAAAACTCGCTATAAACTTGTATTTATCACTTATAATAACTATTTATACGTATGATAAGTTGGATTCTAGGAATAATAATGCCAAAAATACCTAAAACTCGTTAGAAATACCCCAAATTTATCGAAAATCCCAAAAGTTGCTAAAAATGCCGATCCGATTAATCACCGAGTAATCCCGTCTAGAACGATCACAAGCTATAAGGTGGTCGATTGACCGACTAACGATTCACGATTTTTGCAACATTGATAAAAATGATAACAATTACTTTTTTAATAGTGAAAAGTCATTGTTGATCCCTTTGATTGGATCTATATTCTGTTAAGAACTAGTATAGTAGTTTGTAGTCGAACTAAAACACTTTGAGAACTCTTACTCAAGCTAAATAAGTTATGCGGAATCTAACTTATAAAGCACAGAAGAACATAATTACTTTTAACTATTCGATTCTCTTATTAATCGACTTGAATGAGGTACATGAATATCATCGTACCTATGTTCCTTTTATAGAGTAAGGAACCCTAGAAACCTTAAAATATTCTATAAAGATAACTATATCACAGACAATATATTATCAATATTCTAACTATTAAGTATATCACATAAGATATACTCTAACTATAACTATGACATATCTTATACAAAGATATATTCGTCCTAATCAATATAGGAGTACTTACTTTATAAGTAGCAGTACTTACTATGTACCACGTTAACACTAACGGTACATTGATAATACTAACAGTACTTAAATTACACTGACGGTACTTGATACTTAACAATAATTCCCAACAATCCTCCCCTAAACAAGAATGATAACTTGTTGTCTTCTTGATTCTCTTTTTACTGAATGTATTAGAATACATGTTTTTAGTCTTCTCTTCAAACTTAGATTGAGCTTGGTAATTTGTACTTGTATCCAACTGAATGTAGCCAAACACTTCAATGTAGATCTTCTTCTGATAAGATAACCTTCAAGTCTTATGAACATCATCATTGTCTTCAAACCATGATCTTCTTGTGTCTTGTGAACATTCATTTTATTTTGCAGCAACAGTAATTGTCTTCTTGAGTTAAATCTGTGAACTCTGTCTTGATTTAAAGAGACAAAACCTTCTAAGTATTCTTTCCTTTAATACTTCTTTGCTTGCAACTTCATGCCTGAAATAAAATAGTTAACAACAAAAACCAATCTGTATTGGCTTCATGATTTTTAGAAATCATCAGCTATCAACGGATTTGATTTATTCTTTAACAGTTAGCCATACCCTCTAGAATAGCCAATACTTTATTCATAAAGAGTAAGGTGTACTGATAACCCTACAATTTTGGTAAACTGTCAACAATCAACGGATTTGATAATGTCTTTACCTAGTACCGTTTGTCTAGGACTAGCCAACTCTTTGTCTCGAAACATGGTGAGTTAGAACCATATAGTTTTTAGCAAACTACCAGCTTTCAACGGATTTGAGAAGTCTTTACCACAAACCGTTTGCTTATGGACTAGCCAGTTCTTATGTGTGTTAGACATGGTGAACTGAGAACCATTTGTGAAGTGTGATTGTAAATCAAACACTTAAGGTTCTTTCTCAGCTTCTTCCTCTTGCTCCAAATCCTTGATTTGTTGTTTAACCATTCTGATCAACTCCAAAGCACCAACAGACTCTTCTGAGACTTCCAATTGTTGTTACAACATTCTTTCCAAAAATCTTCTCTCAAATGGATATCTCTTCTCTTGTAGCATATAGTAAGTAACATCATCTATATCCGAAATATGTAGTCCACATGACCTATAATATCTCTAGTAACTAGGAACCTGATTCTCTAATTCCTTCAACATTTTCTTATCATAGTTGTGTGGTTCATACATGAAGAGTAATTCATTATACAATAATGATACCTCAGTTTTACCTGCACTGGCTTCTTGAACTAACCTGAAAAGATCTTGAATATCTTGTATGTCAAGAATATGAAGAATATCTTCCGACAGTCTGAATATTCTTGTTGTGCATCTGATCTTAATATCCCATGAGCTTCCAGTACTTGATCCATAGTATATATACATCCAGAAATGGATTACTTCTTTCCTAGAATCTATGTGTCTATACACTGATCATCAAAACTTACTATCTTCAAGTACTTTCTAATGCTCTCATTGTCATCACTATCTTCTGTTGTTGATTTAGCCTTTTTCTTGGCTTCTAGCTTCTTATTTGTTGATCTTTTCCTCTTAACACCCTTTGAGGTTCCTTCAAACTCTATTGAACCCTCCTCCAAATCTGTATGTACCGTTTCTTTAGTATGTATTGTTGACTATGTATGTACCGCCTGTACATTTTCAGTCTTATCAACACTTTGAGCTTTATCTCCTTCATTCATTCTTTGAGCAGTCTATGTCTCTTTTGAACTTACCTTCTCCTTTCTACTTTTCCTCACATATGTAGCCTTGTTCTTGTATGTTCAGTAGTACTTGACTCAAATCTAGGAGTACTTCCAAATTGTCTTTGTTGTTGCAGATGTCTTTTGGCTTATTCAATAGCTATTCTATCTACTTCAGATCTAATCTAAACAAAATTCAGTTCAGTTCTCTTGTGTTGTTCATACAAAGACTTGATTTCTTCAAAATTCTTTCTGACCAATTGAGCATGAGTGAAACACTTAACCTTTTTGACAAAAGCCATCATTTGATTCCTAATCTGCATGGTAGTTGGAGGCTTAATCCTTTCTCTTCTTCTTTTCTCAGCAAAGAATCTTTGTTTCTCCCTTACCAACTCACCAATCAACTTTGCTTTTTCTTCATCATCATAAGCATCCCTTTCTTCAGCTATTAATGAGTCTGCAAGAAGCTCACTTGCTTGTAGTTCAGCTTGAATCCTATCATACTCTTGTATATTCCATTCTCGTTGCACTCTCTTAGCTTCAAGCAAATGCTGCTTTGCTGCAAGTTCCTCTTGTAACTCTTCTTCACGAATTTGTGCTTGTACTCTGAAAGCAAATTCCTCATCATGGTCTAGTTAATGAAATATGTACATGACTTTTTTTATACCATCATCTGAATCACTTTCATTTTCAGATTCTGATTGTAACTGCTTCTTGCCCTTATCCTTTGGATTGATCCTAGGTAACTTCTTCTTCAGCTTTGAAGATCTTTCTTCATCGTCATTTGCTTTACCTTTAGTGGGCTGTGAAGCTTGAACTTTCTTACCTTTAGATTTATCCTTTTTGGCAAGAACTTCTTGTTGTGTCTTCTTCTCAATCTCTGCTTGTCTTGCTTTTTCAGCTGAACTCTTTTCCCTGAGATTAAGCAATACTTGAGCTAAAGTCTCATCCTCTCCAAAAGGAGTTTGACTTTATGCAGAAGAATGTAGTGAAGGTTGATCACCAGTAGTACTTGCAGTTGGCTTAGTTGGCTTAGCAGTACTTGGGTCTTCAACAATGTCAGCAGTACTTGTAGTTGGCTTAGTTGGCCTAGCAGTACTTGGATCTTCAACAATGTTGACTTCACCAGTGTAAGACACACTTGTTTCTTCAATCACAAAAGTATCTCCAGATACCTTTTCTTCCTTTGAGGCTGTCTTCTCAACTTGTAGCTCCTCAGTCTTGTCTGATCCATAACTCACTCTTGATCTTGACAGAACTTGGAAAGACTGTTTCTTGTGAAACCAAAATTGTCTTTGAGGTGGAGTTGAAGATATAGGAAATTGGACATTAGTTTCCTCCAGCTTCTCATTGAAACTACTCCAGTTCACTTGAAGTTGTGGTGATTGAGGTTGTGGATCTGGTCGAGTTACCATCATTTCTTCTGTTTATGGTTCCTCATGAGTAGGTTGTGGTTCTTCTTGCTGAAGCTCCATGTTAGTAGGCTTCAAACTATATTTTTCCACACTAGTCTTTATGCCATTGCCATCTTCAAAATTTCTAATGACATCATCAGCTTCAAAGTTGATGTCATTTTTTAGAAACCCTTGTATGAATATCAGAAGAAGGTAGTGGTTCTTCATAATGCCTCCCCTGTTTGGTTGCATTCAGTTGCCTTTTCTTGAGGTTTCTAAGTCTTTGCTTCTTAAGAGCAGCCTTCTGAAAAGACTTGTTCGGCCTCATCCAAGGAGATACCTTATTCCTTAGCTTGATTAAACTAGGCTCCAATTCAGCAATTTTCTTGTCTTAAGCAAGCTTTTCTTTTTGCAATACCTGTACATGTTTGGACAAGCTAGTGCACAAAGCAGTTAAATTTGCAACATCCATCACCTCTGTTGCTTGTACTTGTGGTAAACCACTAGCAGCAATAGAAGCAGCAGATGTATGGATCATCTCATCTGAATTTGGTTGATTACCAACATTGTGAGAAGAACATTAAGTATCTTCTGAGGAATGGGAAGTCTGGTTAGAAGGAGTTTGCTGAGAACCACTAGCAGTGCTAGGTTCCTCACCTTCTTGGTTGGCAGGTTGGGCTAACATGTTAGCAAATAAGGGTGTGACAGTTCCTGTAAAGACATGGCCTTGTTTGGTCAAGAAAGAGAACATCCTATGTATTTGTTAACTCTGGTAGGTTAGGGATTTGGTCATTAACTAAAGTCTGAATGAATCTAGGATACATTGAAAACTTCTTAACTCCTTCCAAATTCCTAGTCATGCCTTCAAAAATTAACTTTGAAAAATTAAAAACGCTGTCATTTGCCAAACAAATACCAGCTAATGCCAATGCAGCAGGGATTTGATCAAAAGAAGTACTTTTGGAGCTTAAACAGTGAATAATGGCATGAAAAAACAATTTCCATTGTGGTGAAAATAAAGCTTTAAAGAAAGTAAGACTTTCCCTACCACTCTCATAACCCATGGCTGCAAGGCCATCATGTATCTATGTATTGTTTAACACACTTAGTCCATTTTCATCATTTAGTTTTAAACTAGCCCTTAGCAGTACCTCAGTTACATAGATATTCATATGATTTACCCTAGCCCTAATGCAAGGTTGATCAAAACGAGTACCTAACACAGCAGTATTCCAAAATTGTTCAACAATAAGAGTAGAGACAATGGGACTTACAGTAAGCGCAAAATGAATATGACTTCGAGATAAAAATCCAAGTATCTCATGGAAACCAAGAGAATAATCATTCTAAGCAAGGTTCGCAACCAAGTTGTGCTTAGAGATCACTTGTAAAGCAGCCATTAGTATTTTTGATGATCGAAAAAGTAGAGAGAAGGTTATAGAATTAAGAGATAAGAATAAAAGATTAGGTGAATCAGTTGTACAATTGGAGTAAGTATGTATGTAAATAATAAACCCAAGCGGGAAGAAACCACCAAATTTACAAAAGAGACCCTTAACGGTACAACAGATATGTAGCGGTACATGGAACATACTCGGTACTTGGATTTGTGCTAGCGGTACTTGGATCCATAACGGTACCTCAAAAATTTGACCAGTTCATGCATTCCACTATCATGACAACCTCTTTTATCTTAATCTATCAACCTGCAATCACATCAAAAACACAAAAACACACTCTATACAATGAATATTATCATAAAAATTGTACAGCTATTACCCCCCATTAACATATGCAGCAGTTTATTGGTTGAGCTCACCAATATGTGTTACCAAGAATTCAAATCTCTTTGCATCAAATTCCTTGGTCAACAAATTAGCTACATTGTTGTCTGTATGAATCTTCAAGACTTGAATAAGCTTCTTGTCATAGGCATATCTTATGAAGTGATGTCTTATTTCAATATGCTTGGTCTTGGAGTGAAAGACTGGATTCTTGACAATACATATAGTACTTTCATTATCAATGTAGATCTTGGTGTTCATGAAGTTGAACCCATAATCTAACAACTGATTTTGAATCCAAAGTACTTGTCAACAGCAATGAGCAGCAGCTACATATTCAGCTTTAGTTATAGAATTAGCAACAATAGTTTTCTTCTTACACTGCCATGATATGATTCTTCTGCCTAGGAATTGACAACCTCCTATTGTGGACTTCCTATCATGAGTAGCTCCAGCATAATCACTGTCTGAGTAAGCTTTCAAATCAAAAGCTGAATCTCTAGGATACCATAATCCTAAATTAGGTTGACTTTTAAGATACTTAAAAATCCTCTTCACAGCATGTATATGTGACACCTTTAGATTGACTTAGAACCTTGAACAGGCACACACAGCAAACATAATATCTGGTCTTAAAGCAGTAAGATACATCAATTAACCAATCATTGACCTATATAGATGAATATCAACATTTTCACCATGTTCATCTTTTGACAAAGACTTCTTAGCTTCAAAAGGTGTGCTTGTACTCCTTGTATCCATACATGAAAACTTCTTCAAGATTCAGCAACATATTTATCTTGGCTGATAAATATTCCACCTTTCCTCTGTTTAACTTGTAGTCCCAAAAAGAAAGTAAGTTCTCCCATAGAACTCATCTAAAATCTTCCTTTCATCAAAGCCTCAAACTCTTCACACCATGATTTCTTAGTTAAACCAAAAATAATGTCATCAACATAGACTTGCACTAGAATAATATCGTTAGCATTCTTTTTGATGAATAGAGTTTTGTCAATGGTTCCTCTCCTATATGCATGTTCTAATAGAAAATTGGATAAGGTTGCATACCAAGCCCTTGGAGCTTGATGTAGACCATAAAGTGCTTTGACAACTTTGTATACTTTGTTGGGGAACTTAGGATCTACAAAACCTGGAGGTTGTGAAACATATACCTCCTCTGAAATAGTATCATAAAGAAAGGCACTTTTCACGTCCATCTGATAGACTATAAAACCCATATATGATGCAAAGGCCAAAAATAACCTAATGGCTTCTATTCTTGCCACTGGTGCAAAAACCTAATCATAGTCTATCCATTCTTCCTGTCTATAGCCTTGAGCAACAAGCCTTGCCTTGTTCCTCTATACGAATCCTCTTTCATCCTTCTTATTTCTAAAAACCCATCTAGTACCAATAACCCTTTTACCTGAGGGAAGATCCATAAGGTTAGCTCAAATTGTGTTAATTCTTCTTGCGTGGCATCTACCCAACTTCCTTCATCAAGAGCCTAAGAAATGTTTTTGGGCTCTACTTGTGATAAGAAACAGGCAAACAAACAATGTTGAGTATCCTTATGATTTATTCTCTGTTATTGTTTGACATAACTCACAAGTACATGAGTTTCAGCATTGGCTTGAAGTTGTCTTCTGGTTTGCACAGCAGACTTGGGATTTCCAATAATTTGAGTAGTAGGATGGTTGTTGTTGAATTTATGAGTGGGAATAGAACTGACTGGAATTTCATTTTCCAAATTATTGAAATCAGTTACTGCGCCCTGCTCATCATAGGAAGCTTTGGAGAAGATTCCTTCAGTTGGACTAGCATAAATGTCTTCATCGTCCATAGCTTATAAAATATCTTCTAATGAATCAACAGACTTTGCATATTTTGACTTAGCAGTACTTGCATATGAGGTACCGTTGGGTATAGTATGTATTGTTGAGTGTTGTAATTCAATAGATTCTTCTCTTGAATGCTCATTAGCAGATGTAGCATTCTTTTATTGATCTTGAAGCCTCTGAAGCTCTTGGGAGGCTTGATCATCAGTTGATGGCATTGTTTTCTTCTAGGGAGTGGCATCCATAGAAGAAATAGTAGGCATACTGGGTACATAGATGTGAACATCATCATCCAGAGATTCTGATGAAGAAGGATCTCCTTGAGTACCTAACTTAGTTGTACCAATCTCCTCACCTGCATTGTTAGTTTGACAATCCTGTTGCACAGAATAGTAATCCATGGAGTTAGTTAGATAATCCAGATCAAACATCCTAGCATAACCTATTCCTGGGACATTGGGTTTATTTTCTAAGAAATTAACATGGCCATTTTCTTCAACCTTTTTAGATGCCAAGTTGTAAACCCTATATGCTTTACTTTGCAATGAATATCCTACAAGATATCCTGGATCAGAATTTTCATCAAACTTCATCAAGAGTATTTAATATAGACACATGACATCCAAAAGGTCTTAAATGACTTATGGTTGGTTAATACCAATCAAAAGTTCATAAGGTATCTTGTTTTGAGGCTTGGTCACTAAGACTCTATTTAACACATAACATGCAGTATTGATTGCTTCTGCCCAAAATGTATTTGGCAAAAGAGAATCAGCTAGCATAGTTCTAGCAGCCTTAATTAGTTTTCTATTTTTCCTTTCAGCTACTCCATTTTGTTGTGGAGTCCTAGGATTACTAACTTGTCTCTTGATGCCTTTAGACCTACATAAATCATCAAATTCAGCATTCTTGAATTCTGTCCTATGATATGTCCTAATGATTAAGACTTGTTTAGTGAACTGCTTTTCAACTAAAGTAACAAAATCCTTAAGTAATTCATTGGTTTCACTCTTAAGAGCTAAAAAGAAAACCCAACTGAATATACTATAATCATCAATTATAACTATGACTAATTCTCCTAACAGAAACTGGACCAAACAAATCCATATGCAAAAGTTGCAAAGGCTTTGTCACAGAATTAACAGTCTTGGCCTTACAAGAGGTTCTATGTTGTTTACCTTTTTGACAAGCAGTACATGTGAAATCATTTTGAAAATATTTGTTAGGTAACCCTCTAACCAAATTTCTATTCACCAATCTATTAAGATTCTTGAAATTCACATGACCTAACCTCCTATGCCATAAATTAGACTCATCATTAGAAGACTTAGCTAGAAAACATGTAATACCACCTGTTGGAGTAATAGTATGAAAATTAAAGGTGTACACGTTTTCTTGCCTGGGTACCTTAAGCAGTACTTGAGATTCTTTAGGCATCTCAAAGTCTTTGGAGAGCACCAAGCAGTCTGTATCTATAAACATCACCTTGTTCTTTTTATCACACATTTGAGATACAGAAAAGAGATTGAATTCATTCAATTCTTTTACAAAGAACACATCTTCAAATTCTAACTTCCTTGTATTGATTTTCTGTTTGCCAGTGATTCTACCTTTGCTACCTCCAAAGGCTAATGGTCCACCTCTGAATTCTTCAAATTCAACAAGGAAATCTTTATTCACTGTCATGTGTCTTGAGCATCCACTATCTACTATGCCTTTATCTTTTAATTCATCAATTAGATGCCCCTGTACATAAACAAAACTTATTAGTTTTTAACAGGGACCCAAACCACATTTGGCTCGGATCTTGAGGGACCTACATACTTAAGAGTTTGATAGGTAGTTTTTCCAGTGAGACTACACACACTCTTATACTTCATGGTTCCATTCAAATAATCAAAGACATAAGTAGGTTTGTTGTCTTTGAACCTTTTTGGCTTAAGTAATGTTTTAGCAGTGCTTGCTTGAACACACGGTTTTTCACTTTTAGGAACCCACATTTGCACTGGTTTGTTATTAGGCTTACTTCTAGATGTTCTAGCTTTCTTAACTATATTCTTAGAAGCCTTGTGAGACTTTGGTTTGACAGACTTTTGACCAGCGGTACTTGAGTTTGGTCTAGTAGTACTTGTAGTTCTAGACTTGTCGGTACTTAGTTTACCAGACTTCAAAGGTATTAGATCTTGTTTCATAAGTATTGCTCTTGGAACAAAGTTCTTGGTAGAGATATTTGTGACCTTATAAGGCTCAGCTACCCTTTTTGCATGATCAAACTTATGTTTGTCATCTTTAGATCCATGTTGCCTAGTAACCTGTGCATTTTTCCCATTACTTTTCTTTGTGACTTTTTGTGCAGCCTTTTGTTTCACAATTTTATCTTAATGTAAAGTGCAATCTTTGATAAAATGGTTTAGACTACCATAAACATAACATCCTTTTCTTCTTAAAGAAGACCCAAAAGGTTGTTTTGACTTAAATTTCACAAAACCTATCCCACTCCCCTTGGTTTTATTATGTTTTGCATTATTATCCATTGCCTTGCTAGGATTTTTTACCTGCTTGGGAGTAGAACTAGTTTTAGACACCTCAGACACAAAATTGCTCATTAAAGGTAGATAAACAATGTTTTTGGTCACAACAGATTTATCTTGGGTCAAAGTACTAGAGTTTGAATCATTGACAGCCTTTGATTCATCTAACTCTATACATGTATCATTACTAGGGGGCATGAAAATTCTTGATAATGGTAGAGGAACTGCCTTCATTCCTTCAGCATATCTATCATTTTCAGGAGTATCATTTGACTCACTAGAACTATCAAAAATCCCCTTTGATAAGTCCTTGTCAGTTAAAGTTATCCCAGATTGGTCCTCAATATATCATAGGCTTGATTTATCATAATACCCCATTTGTAAATTAATCAACTTACCCAATCCTTTAGAGGATCTTTGCCAATGATTAATCACTTCCCTTTCATTATAAAGACTGGCTTTTAAAGCTTCATTTTCTACTGATACTTTTAAAAGTTGTTTTTCAAAACCTTTAATTTCCACATCTTTTTCCCTCATTTGAAGAGTCAAAATTCTAATTTTTCTCTTCATAGTTTTGTTGACCCTTTTTATACAAAACTATATTTTCCTCTAGCTTAGCAACACCCTATTTAAAATCATTTGTTTCTACAGTGCATGTGTTAAGCTTTTGATACTGTTCATCTAGTTCTACTTTTTAAACTATTAAATTTAAGAACACAATCTTTAGAACAAGGATGTACCTCAGTATCTTCATGTGAGAGAGCCATCAAACCAAGCTCTTCTTCTTCCTCATCTTTAGCCCAGTTTACCACTCCATCTACAGTTACCAATGCTTTGGTTCCTTTGTGACTCCTGTTGTTTCCTTTTGGAAAGCTTTCAGAAATTCTTAGACTAGTTCTATAGTTGTTTTTGGACTTTTGACTGCTACTTCCAGCCTTGTCTCCAGTGTACTCCCTTGAAAAATGTCCATTCCTTCCACAGATATAGCATTGAACTTTAGACTTGTCATATCCTAATGGTTCATTAGGATCCACAATCATCTTCCTTCCAGTCTTCTTAAAGAACCTATTAGATCTCACAGAGATCATAGCAGCTTGCCATTTGAGATCCATCTCTTCGACATCAGCATCATCCATTTGGAACAGGTCATTGAGAGTCAATCTTGGTCTATTTACTTGTCCAGTAAAGAATGAGAAGGCATCAATGTCACTAAACAATGGTGAAGATCTTCCTTGTGGATTTTGAGAGACAATAGGACTGGCTTCAGTACTTTGTGAGTAAGTACTGCTTGTAAGTCCTCCAGCGGTATTTTGGAAGTAAGTACCGCTGCTTGATCCACTAGCGGTATTTTGAAAGTAAGTATCGACGTTACCTTCTGACACAAAAGCCAAGTTAGACTTTGTTGTTGCTACTGCTTTGGTCACCTCAACGCCTTTAACATCCATCTCATAAGCTCTAAGATTGTTGTAGAGATGATCAAAAGGAATTGTATCTAGATCATCCCTTGTGATGAAGTGCATAGCCATTGCTTTCTATTCTTGTGGAACACTCCGTAAGAATTTTAGATTAGCTTCTTCATTAGGAATTATTTGTCCATAAACTGCTAACTAGATTAGCAGCTTACTGAACCTTCTATAGCCACCATGGATTCCTTCTATACTAGAAATTGAGAAGTTATCAAGTTCTTGTTTTAGAACAATCTTCTTCATCTTCTTAGATTTGTCATTACCTCCAAATCTAAGTTTGATGGCATTCCACATAGCCTTTGCATCCTTGTAGTGATGAAAGCTAGTTAAGATGTCCTCTGAAAGTGCCATAGCCAAAGAAGTTTTGGCCTTTCTTTCTCTGATCTCTGCTTGTACCTCCTCAGCAGTCACAACAGGCAAAGCATAGCATGTACCATCAGGCAACCAGTGTAACTTCTTAGGTGTATTCCCATTCTTGATAACTTGCCACAGAGTATGATATGTGTGATTCAATTAATGTTCCATCTGCATAGCCCATGTCTCATAGTTATCACCCGTGAGAACTGGGAGTTTGACAACAGAGAGAGTATGGGAAGGTGTTGTAGTTATAGAAGTAACTACAGCATCTATGGCTTGAACATCTTGTGGTGGTGCAGGATGCACAACTTGAGGTTGTCCATGTGGTATTGGATCAGGATCTGGAATGTCTTCCAAGTGAGGGTCATCACCAGGTTGAGACATTAAGTTTTAGTGTGAGTGGGGATTTTTAGGGTTGTGTTCTTCTTTTTCAGAGTTTCTCAACAAGCTCTGATACCACTTGTTGATCCCTTTGATTGGATCTATATTCTGTTAAGAACTAGTATAGTAGTTTGTAATCACACTAGAACACTTTGAGAACTCTTACTCAAGCTAAATAAGTTATGCGGAATCTAACTTATAAAGCACAGAAGAACATAATTACTTTTAACTATTCGATTCTCTTATTAATCGACTTGAATGAGGTACATGAATATCATCGTACCTATGTTCCTTTTATAGAGTAAGGAACCCTAGAAACCATAGAATATTCTATAAAGATAACTATATCACAGATGATATATTATCAATATTCTAACTATTAAGTATATCACATAAGATATACTCTAACTATAACTATGACATATCTTATACAAAGATATATTCGTCCTAATCAATATAGCAGTACTTACTTTATAAGTAGCAGTACTTACTATGTACCGCGTTAACACTAACGGTACTTTGATAATACTAACAATACTTAAATTACACTGACGGTACTTGATACTTATCAATAATTCCCAACAGTCATCTTAAAACCCATTCATTGTGGGTGCTTATAAAGTATCCACGATGCTCCAAGTCTTTAATGACTTAGAGTATTTATGCACATAAATGATAAACTTTTTACATTTAAGACAAGTATACACAAGTGAAAAGCTATTCTCTCAAAGAATTGGCATTAACCAAGTATTTCTGCCAAATAGCTGAAAAAGCTTTTGAATACAATGGTAAAAAGTCTTTAAAAAACTTTCCTAAATAACAAAAAGATTTTGTTAAAAACACCTGCAGATGCTCTTAGCTTGTCATAGTAGTATGTATAGTACTATTCTTCCAATATATGCGATCTCACAACTGCCATTTTGTAACGACCAATTTGTACTTGTTATTCAAAGGCCTCTTGGTCTAGCGGTATGTGAGTGACCCTCTAACCTCAAGTTGTGGGTTCAACTCTCGGTGGAGACATGTGTGATAAAAATTGTGAGATGTAGGAAATGGTGTATACTTTTATTAAAAACATATTACAAAATTAATAGAAAACAAAGAACATAATTAAATAACAAATAAAATTGAAAGCAGTAAGAATCTAGATACGAGACACATGTTTAACACGCTTCCCTTAAAACAAATTCGCCGTCTATTTCCCAGGGTACAACGTCCAAAGCTGTTGTACAACTGGACTAGATAAACTTGCCTGAAAGATTACGGAAGCCTTCTGCGTTTCTGATCGATAACTGCTGGAAAAATCGTCTGGTAATGGAGTAGGAAAAAGACTGCGTTTTTCCTGATAATAAAATTAAATGAGACAGATTTATTATATAGTGAAAATTTGCCTTGGTCACCAAGACAAAATATTATGATCCATATAAAATATTCTGACAAATCTATTATTTCTATAACACGATTTGCAAATCAGTTATAAACACAAATTTATTCTAAATCTATTCCTAAAATAGATTACATAATTTTCTGGAAAAAAATTCGAACTTGCAGGAAAAAAGATACCGAAATCTGCCCGCACTCAGACGAATTTCGGAGTTGCATTCGTGTCCGCAGGTCATACGCTCATGCACAAGTTCAGTAGCTTCGAACCCGTTTTTGCCTAGAAATCTCACTTTCTGCACCCCCCCCCCCTGCGCGCGCGTAGGCGTGGGAGTAAAAACCCACAAATGAATATTGAAGGGTAGAAACCAAGATTTCTTTATAAACATGATTTCATTTCATGTTTTTAGCGATGTGGGACAAACATTTTTCCAAAATTTGTGTTTCACGTGACTCACTTTGAGACACGATATCTCATTCTATTAACTCTATATTGGACATCTCGTTCCGAAGCTCTCTTCGAGGAGAACGCAAAGCTACTAAGTACTACGAATATATGTAACATATACATATATAAAATTATGTCCAAAGTATTACAAAAACCATATTTGCAAAACATTTTCCAACAATCCCCCACATGAATGGGAATCGGTCGAAAACACACAAAAATTTTGGCAAAATTTCTGCGGTTAAGTCCTGCATAGGATAGGTAGTTGTAACCCTTTGAACCTTTCATTGTGAGATGCACTTAGTCTCCTAGACCTGAGTAGACGCGATGTCCTTGAACTCAGCCTCTATTTATGTAGACGACAATACACACTCACACAAGACTCTTCCTGACCTTGTCAAGTCCTCATAGTCGTGTTCGTTATGGTCATGAACACTCACCTAGTTCTGCAAGAGCTCTTAGAAATTGTGTCCCCAAAATTTCCTTCGAAGCGACCCCACTTCTCTCTCACATAGGTGATTTCATCTTGAATCATTAAAAACATATGTTTTATGATTTCATCTTCAATCATTATGCTTTATGATTTCATCCTGAATCATTAAGCCATATATTTAACCTCTTAACAGGTCACATTTTTCTAGGAATGGACTAGGAAAGTTCATATATTAAGTAATCCCCCACATTGACGTGACTTCCGCCACATTTCTATGATTAGGTTGTCCTATTGAACCCAGATCTTGGGATCTCCAGTCAACTGGGTTAGGTTTTCCTTCATAGAAACTCATTCCTTCAAGGGCTTTGGTCCCATTCCTTTAGACGACTTACTAACTAACTCTCTGCTTAACCCTTTCGTAAGCGGATCCGCGATGTTATCCTTTGACTTCACATAGTCAATTGAGATAACTCCTATTGAGAGTAGTTGTCGTACCGAATTATGTCGATGACGGATATGTCTATACTTTCCATTATACATTGTGCTATGAGCTCTGCTAATTGTCGATTGACTATTACAATGTATACTAATGGCCGTTACCGGTTTAGGGCACTTGGGTATGTCCTCTACGAATTGACATAGCCATTCCGCCTCTTCTCCGCATTTATCTAACACGATAAATTCTGATTCTATCGTGGACTTAGCTATTACTGGTTGTTTGGAAGACTTCCAAGATATAGCAGCCCCTCCTAGTGTAAACACATATCCATTGGTCGATCTAGAATCTTTTATGTCAGATATCCAATTTGCATCACTGTATCCTTCAATAACTGCTGGATATCTAGCATAATTCAGTCCATAATCACGACTGTATCTCAAATAATGAACTACCCTAGTCATAGCTTTCCAATGTGCTTCACTTGGATTACTAGTATACCTACTCAGCCTGCTAACAGCATATGCTAAGTCATGTTGGGTACATGTCATCAAATACATTAACATGCCAATAATTCTTGAATACTCTATTTGGACAACACCTGCGCCTCTATTTTTAGATAGATGCAAACTGGTGTCAGTTGGAGTTCTATCTAGGCCAGAATCCCCCGCATTATGAGTATTAATAATTTTGTCCACGTAATGTGCTTGACTTAATGCAAGTCTACTCTGGGTTTGTATGATCTTTATTCCAAGAATCACATCAGCCAAACCCATTTCTTTCATGTCAAACTTTGATTTCAACATGTCTTTAGTAGACTTGATTTTCTTGTCGTTACTGCCAACGATAAGCATATCATCGACATAAAGACACAAAATTACATATCCATTATTTGTGTCTTTGACATAAACACACTTGTCACATTCATTAATTTTGAATCCACCCTCTAGCATGGCATCATCAAACTTTTGATGCCATTGTTTGGGAGCTTGCTTTAAGCCATACAATGACTTAACCAGCCTACAAACTTTGCTCTCTTGTCAAGGAGCCATGAAACCGTCGGGTTGTTTCATGTATATATCTTCTTCTAAATCTCCGTTTAGAAAAGCTGTTTTCACATCCATTTGGTGAACATCTAAATTTCTTAATGCGGCAATAGCAAGAATCATTCTAATAGAAGTTATTCGCGTAACAGGCAAATCAGTATCAAAGTAATCTAGACCTTCGTGTTGTCTAAATCTTTTGATTACCAATCTTGCTTTGTACTTGTCAATGGTGCCATCAGCTTTCATCTTTTTTTTGAAGATCCATTTATAAGCTAGTGGTTTACAACCAGGAGGTAAATCCACGAGCTCCCAAGTATGATTTTGTAAAATAGACTCTATTTCACTGTTAATCACTTCTTTCCATCGAGGCCCTTTCGAGGAATTTACCGCTTCTTGATAAGAAGTGGGTTCATTTTCTACCATAAAAGAGATAAAATCGGGTCCAAACAATTTCTTGGTTCTAGCCCTTTTGCTTCTTCTTGGTTCAACCTCTTCTTCCTCGGGTTGATCTAATCTCTCATCTTGGAGATTATTATCATGTCGTTGTCTCTTATCTTGGACAACTTCGTCATCTATTCTAGATGAGCTTCCAGTTTCCTTTGTTAAACAAGGAAATATATTTACAAAGAAGGAAGCATTCCTAGATTCCATTACTGTGTTCTTGTGTATATATGGATTTTTCGAATCATGTACAATGAAACGATAAGCACTACTATTCATAGCATATCCAATAAATATACAATCCACAGATTTAGGTCCAATCGTTTGGGCCTTAGGTGTCGGCACAACTACCTTGGCTAGACACCCCCACACTCGTAAGTACTGGTATGATAGTTTTCTTCCCATCCATAATTCATATGGGGTTTCTTCTTTATCCTTACGAGGTATCTTGTTTAAAAGATAAGTATCCGTTAGAATGGTTTCCCCCCACATGTCCTGGCTCAAACCAGAACTTAACAATATGGCATTAACCATTTCTTTCAAGGTACGGTTTTTCCTTTCGGCAATACCGTTTTGCTGAGGTGAATAAGGAGCAGTAAACTCATGTCTAATTCCATGTTTCACACATAGATCAGCAAAAGGAGACATATATTCACCTCCTCCATCACTTCGTACAACTTTGAATTTCCTACCAAGTTGATTCTCAACTTCGGTTTTGTATAGAACAAACTTGTCTATAGCTTCATCTTTACTTTTCAACAAGTAAACGTAGCAGTACTTTGTGCAATCATCAATAAACGTGATGAAGTACTTATTGCCACCTTTTGTGGGTAGTGATTTCAAATCACATATGTTTGTGTGTATCATATCAAGTGGTTCGGTTTTTCGTTCAACCGTTTTGAAAGATGATCTTGTAAGTTTGGCTTCGACACAAGTTTCACACTTATAATTTAAATCAATATAAAAATTTTGTATGCCATTAAATTTAATCAAACGACGCATTGAATTAAAATTAACATGTCCAAGACGGCCATGCCACACATTAGAAGACTCAATCAAGTAAGCAGAAGTATTCATTTTATTGATTGCATTCTTAACAACTATTACATTGAGCTTAAACATACCATTCAGGGCATACCCATTACCAACATACATTTGATTCTTAGAAAGTACAACTTTATCAGACTAAAAAACAAGACGAAAACCAAACTTATTCAAAAGCCAACCGGACACAAGATTCTTGCGAATCTCCAGAACATACAACACTTTAGTCAACTTGAGCTCTTTCTCGGATGTCATCTTCAAAATAACATCTCCTTCGCCCTCGATATCAGCAGTTGCAGAGTTGTCCATGTACAACTTCTCTCCATTGTCAACCGCTTTGAAAGAGTGAAACATACTCTTGTCAGCACACACATGACGGGTTGCCCTAGTATCAACCCACCAATAATTATTATTAGCACCTTGGTGTGATCGTGATAGTATAGTGATAATTAAGATACGTTATAAGGTAAATTAGAAAATTACCTATAGTATAGTGATAAAATTACCAAAGACGAATTCAATTAAACACGTGATGAACCAAGTTCGTTGTACACGAAGATCTTATGAATTTGAGACGTTTTCGTTTTGATTTGGACAATCGATTCGAACTGGTTGTCGGTTTTTAAAACTAGAATTAAATCTACCAATTTTAAACTATTAAATCTTATCCTAAAGTGCATGAATCGTAAATCCCAAATTATTTTAATCTAATTACTTAAAATTTAAAACTATTTAAAAAATTAAACTATTTAAAAAAATCTATAAAAATAACTTTAACTCTATTTAAAAATCTAATAAAACTTTTTAAACTAATTAAATTTATTAAAATTTACTTTAACCAAATCTATTTTTTTTTAACTATTTTTTTTAATTTAAATCTAAAACATTAAAAATCTAATTATTCGAAAACTAATCAAACTTATAAAATTAATAAAAATATTATTTTTATTTTATTTTTAGACTATTAATTATTTTTAAAACTAAAAATTACTCTTAATAAAATTTCTAATTAAAATATATCTAAACGGAATATAAGTAAAAATGCAACTAAATCAAATCTGCCAGAACAACTATGCTATATTAATAAATCTGAAAGAAAGTTAACCAAAAGAGCCTGTTAGCTCAGATGGTTAACACATTGGATATTCATCCGTGAGGTCACGGGTTCAAGCCTCAGGAAGGCCATATTTTTGTGATTATTTTTTTAAAGCTGCGAAAATCAACTCCTAAATCACAGGAGTGACTTTTTCAATAATTCTACGATAAAACTGATAAGGATATCAGTTTATGAGTTCATCAGAACAGTGGATTCTGATAACATTTGAAACTTAACAAATTCAAAAAGCAGTAAGCACAAAACTTAAATATCAGATAATATCATCCAAAACCAAAACAGACCATGACGAAATTAACTTGTACACAGCAAGATTAGACCAAACAAAGGCTTAAATCAGATAATACAACTCAAGACTTAACTATCAGAAAGCTTTTAAATAACTCATAAACGAGTTCAAATCTATGTAGTTTAGACAAGTTATCAGATTAATAAACCTTAAATCTAATATAAGCAGTCCAAGGCTTACAGCAATATCAATCCATGTCAAACCCTCAGCAGATACAATTCTAAACAGACTTATTTAAAACAAAACAAACTTATACGATTCATAACAAACCAAAAATCAGTATTAACTGAGCAATCAAGAACATATAGCAGACTTCCTTATTTATCCCATTTCATCAAATCACAAATCCATTCATTCATTTAAACAGTTTCAGTCAAATAACAACCAATAACAAATTAATCAGTTACCAAATTAACAACACAATAAAATCAATCTAAGCAAACATATGGCAGAAATATAAAACAGGAATTAAATAAAAGGACTCATAACCTTTTGTCGATATCCTTTGAGACGAAGGTTAGCGTTGTGCTACCTTATGAACCGGAAACGAAACCACCATCATTCGAACCACCATTCACCATTAACACCATCTTTCGAACCAGTTACAGTAACTCGTCCAGAAACAACTTTTTACAAACTTTCAGTGGGAAAGTTTGTTATCCATATCTTACTTAATTATTCAATATAAGCTATTGAACAAGCTTAATCAAATAACTTTTATTATAACATTTAATAGATTATTAAAGAAATATAAGTAAATAAATTTCAACAGTAAGTATCTCGAAACAGATTTAACCCAAAGTTAACTTTTATTAATCATTAAATCAGTACAATACTATGAAAAAGAAATACAAATTTTCCTAAATCTATTTAAACATTATAACATTAAGTAAAGAAAAAATGGAATACATTACATGAAAAAGATGAGGGTATTTATAGTCGATGAGAGGCTTTGGGGTTGTTGAGGAAGAACCAATTGTAGCCATTGGATCTTCTTTCTCTTCTTCTCTCTCTTGGTTGTTTTGATCGGATGGCTGAAAATACACAACTAGCACACAGAACGCCAACGTGGCATCCGATTGTGCTAGTTGTGCTTCTTTGATGAGGAGGTGGCCACTCTTCATTGGTAGATTAGGAATAATGAGGTGTCTTGTCCAGTGATATGCTGCCACGTAGCCTTGATCTTCCACTCTGCCTTCCGAAAACTTAGGGGTTTTATTCCCACTTGTGTGAATCACTCGTGTGAGAGAAAACCCCCTTATTAATCTTGTTATTTTCGTGATTAGGGTTAGGGAACAGTAACAATGGAGTACTGGTTTTATTTGGGTTTGAAAAGGATGATACATAGAATGTATCGAAAAAGGTTTTTTTATTTATTTATTGTGTATGAGAAAGTGGGGTGAGGTAAATAAGTCCAAAAATGTGTGTGTATCCATTTATGAGAAAGTTGGACGACTGAATGTGAGTTTTTAAACTCACAAATTGTTTACGTATTTACTTGTACCAAACCCTAAAGCCCATAATTCTTCACAATCAACATGTTCATGGGCCTTTGGTCCAAACTAAATACCCTAATTCGTTTGTTGATTTGGGCCTAGCACCTCCATCCGTTACTTAACTCGTCAACTTGGGCCATAGTTTTGGGCTTAAACCAAAATAGAACTTAATTACTCCATCTTAATGGGCTTTCAGGCCCATTATCCAAATGTGGGTCCCACCAAGGCCCATAAACCTTTAAAATATTAAATCCTCTAAACCCGAGCTCGTATTTGGCTTTGTCAATCTTTTTCTTCAAACTCGTGTCGGTTTTGCCGGTTTTCGCGAACTTGGTACCTAAACACACGAAACAACAAAAAAACATATATACAAGGCATTTTCATAATATTTATGCATTTTTTAGTTGTTTTATGATATAATTTATATGACTAAAATAGCTCATATCAAACTCCCCCTTGCTAAGCAATTGTCGTGTCCTCACGCAATGATATAATAAAACACTAACTATATTTTTATTAAACTTTTGACATTTTATTTTGCAAAGACATAATGTATTGCTTTCATTATTTGAAAAATAACTGTAAGGATCATAAAACTCAAATAGATTCATCGTCCCTGACTTTTCACTTTTCCATGCCAAGTGCAAAAACAAGATCATTGTCAATCATAAGCCCCAAAATTAAACCAACTCATACAAGTAATTTGTGTTAAACTCAATCTCCTATTATTCCTAATTGTATCTCTAGATTTTATTTATCATTCACCCAAAGGCTCATTTGACTTTATTTGATATTTATTAGTCCAAAAATGAAGGCAATAACGGTGTAAACTCAACACTCAAAACCTAACCTCAACTTCAAAAACCGTTGTCACTAAAGAAAGCCCACATCAAGGATAACTTAACACGATTTAGGGATAAATCCTGGACCCGAAATTTGGCTAATATGGCTACTTAAAAGCAAAAATGAAAACCTCCAAAGTCAATTATGACCATGTTAATGGAGTTAGCAACAATCACATCATAACACCTTGTGGCTCTTTAAGATGCAATTGTGCTCCTTATTTAAAATCTACACCCTAAGGCTCCTTGGACAAAAATAAGGGAATTGACTTCACCATCCCACCTTATGGCTCATGATGATGAAGCAATTTTTATTCAACACGTCCCCTTGCTATACACCCTAAGGCTCTAATAACAAGGTTAGTGCTACATGACTCCCACCCGAAGGCTCCTAGAGAACATGTTTTTATTTATTCTTCTTTATTAATATGATATATATAGTAAGCCAAATTTCCGCAATCCCATGATCAAAAGTCCATGACGCTGACACCCTTAATGTGTTCTCACTTTAATTATAAGGGAAGAAAAAGAAGGAGTTACGATTTAAGATATCAAGCCTAAACCGCTAAAAACTTCATTTATTAAGCAATTATTATTCAAGTGTGGAAAGTAAATACGAGGAGATTAAATCAAATACAAAAATACTTGCACAAAGAAGAGTTAATTTTAGAAACTTATGATTGAACTCTATCATCTCTTGTTCTCCATATTGTAAAATTTCAAAAAATGTGAAATCAATGGATACTTAGCCTATTAAATCAAAGTTTTGGGTGTTCAAGTCATCTATAGGATCTTGCATCTTCTTATACTTTTCAAGTTTTAGAATTTGCGTTTTAAAGTTCCTTTGATAAACGACTTTCTAAGATCAATTATAGGAACTTGCGAAAAGTTCTTGTTCTTAACTCGTATGAATTAAGACTTTCGCGTTTTAAAGCTCCCTATATAAAAGCCTAACAAAACTTAATTCAAGTACTTTAAGGAAAAGCTAAGGTTAAAAACCGAGTCGAGTCAAAAACTATTTTTATTTTCACCAACGGAAAGCCTACATTCGTGTCAAAAGCACTTATTTTATTTATTAAAACTTAAAAATAACACTAAAAATTTAAAATTTTTATGAAAAATGAGAAAAAGATTACGTTTGGACACGACAAAAGCAATTGCAAGCGATTATATCGATTGACTCCCCCATGCTAAAACCAAACATTGTCCTCAATGTTTCTTAGCTCAAGAGTAACACCCCTTGCTAAAATACGAAGAGTCTAATGCAAAATCCTAACATGGAAAGAGCACGTAAATCTATAAGCCGTCTATTAATTATGCCTCAAGATAAAATGTTAGTCGATAAAAATCAAGGGATAGAGAGTGTGCCCCTTTTTGGCATTCAAAGAATGGAAGATCAAGTGGACCGGCAAAAACCGAACACGAGAGTCTTCAATGATAAGGGTCATACCTAAGATTCACAACACAACAAAACACGAGCACGAGCTTAAAAGATCAAGCCTTATTAGAGTTAGAAAATAGAGAGAAGATAGAATGTATGGGACTCCCCCACAAGGCACCTCGTTTTTGTTAACCGAGTCATGAGCTCGACTCGATCCCCGCATTCATTGGTCCTTAGGGAAAATGGTAAAAACCGGCATAATGAAATAAATTCCAACATGAAGCACGATGCCGGGGTCAAAGATCTCATCCTCGTTGTCGGATGACAAACGAAAAGATAAAACTCCAACACAAATCTCTAAAAAGAGATGGTAGTCACAAATAATGGTATGGATGTAGCATGCTCCCCGAGATAAACTCGCACCAAGATGATTAAAAAGTCTTTCAATTATTGCATCGGTGAAAGGCCGAGATTTTCCTAAATCAACGATTCCAGGGTCGAATACCTCGTCCTCGGTGGAGAAAGGAAAAGACAACACGGTGTCATCCCCTCATGCTAATCCTAAATCATATGAAGCACATGGTAATGGTGGTGTAAAAGTCTCAACACCAGTGGTTTCAACTTGCATGACTTTGTCGACCTTGTCACTCTTAGGAATATGAATAAAAGGATCATGGTACTCAAAATGAGTCGCATGATAAACCCACACATTAAGATCAAAGCGAGTGGGAAGGATAATTGGAGCAAAAGTAATTTCTCCCTCCGGGTCAATATTATTGATGAGATGGCATTTATACATGATCTCATCGTTCTTTTCGGGCTTTAAATGCACAAAAATGTCATAAAATACCATATATATGCTTGTGTTTGTTTACTTGTGTATTTTAGGTATGGATATCGTGAAAAAGACAAAAGATCACAAGTTACAAGGAAAAACGGACACGAGAAACGAAGCCGTACAAAGAACCGGGCCCTAATCATGGAATTCTCAACAAAATACCTTGAAGACTTGAAGACAAACAAGATTGATCCTCATTTATTGAAGAAATGACACTTAAAACCCTTGTATATTAATAATTACAAGTTTGGTCCCTTAAGTTTGTCAAAATTACACAAAAGGTCCCTCAACTTTGAAGAAATGGCAAGATTAGTCCCTCAACAAATCAAAATTGCCAATAATGGTCCCTCATGAAGTCAAAGTTACAATGAAGACCTTTGAAGATCAACAATGTCCAAGATCAGCCCTTGAATTATCCAAAAATGGCAAAAATAACCCTTGAAATCCTTTTTCCAAAGTTTGGTGCCAAAAGTGACAAGTGGTGAAAGTTAAAAACAAAGGGAATACGTTTTCTAGGCAAAAAGACTTTGTTTACCAAAAATCCCAAAGAACAAGGACCATTCTTGTACACTGAAACATTTAAACTTCAAAAATGCGCCAAACACATCCCAATCCCCCAAAATCGGATCAAAGGTTGTTACTGTAGCAGTCAAGAACCCAGAATTACCTTCACTTAAAACAAAGGGTAAAATGAAATTACCCTTACCGACACTTGATTCACACGCCTAAAAACCTAACCCAACCTTAAAACCCTCACTCCCACTCACCAAGAGACCCCACCACCAAAACCGTTTCACCATCATGTGACAACTTCCTCACCAAGGCTTGCCACGTGTCAAGATCAACAACCCACATCATTTGCTTCATCACAAAGCTATTTTAAACGGTTTGGATGCATTTTGGACAGCTCACATCAAGAAAACGTCTAGAAGACTTAGGGCATTTAGGGAATTTCACTTCTAGGGTTTATGAATAGTGTTAGCCAGGCATTTGCCAATAAAAGGAGACCTCAACATGTGAGAGTCCCTTTGTTCCAGTTTTAGGCTATCAATCTTTGTAATTCCTTTTTAAGTAATAAAATTGATTTTCTGAATTTTGAGAAATCTTGTTCTTGTTTATTAAAAGTTTGGTGTTGGAATAGCCTAATTCTGAGTTCCATTTATATGTTTGAAGGTTTTTGAGGCAAAGTTTTAGTTGATAAAGCTTGGTTTTCAAAAATCAGAAAGTCCTTGTTTATTTGATCTCACCTTTGTGTTTGTTCATCTTAGCAGCATTGGAAGCTGGTACTTGTTTTGCTAGTACCTCAGCTCAAACAATCCAGGGCCTGGATGTAGGTCTTGGAGGTTTGCACCTTCTTCCCTTTTCATTTTCTCTTTAAGTTTCTGAATATTTGTGATTTTTGTGGATTTGTGCTTGAATCTGTGTTATTGTGGATGTTTATTGTTGATTTGGCTTGGTTTGATGTTAATGAGGTGTTATTGATCTGATTTGTGGGTTGAATCTTAATGATCCTTTGAAAATTTGTGAAAATAAGTTTTAAAAGGGTGTTTGGGATTACTGCATAAGTTGGATTTGAGGTTTGTTAAGTGCTTGTGTGTTGTATGCAAGTATTGGTATCTGTTATTTAGGAGCATATGTTAATCTGTTTGCAGGTTTTAAGGTCTTGAACACATAGATTCATAGATTGGCTATAAAATCTTCATAACTTGGTAAAATTGGCTAGGATTTTGAGGACACCTAGATCTAAGCTTAGGTTAAGGGTAACAAGTGCTAAATCAAAGCTAATCACACCAGGGTAGAAGGATTTGAGGCTTGAAATTGGATCAAGTGTCAAGTATATCAGCAAACTTGTTTCTGCATATGTTCTTTGTTCATCAGTAACTTTTGTGCTTTGATCTTGCTATTTACTTTGATTCAGTGTTTGATTCTTGTTGCTTTGTGTTCATTGTTAGTTTATATAGCTTGTGTGTGCATCTGGTTAAGTTTGGCTGGCTTATTTTGCTTAAATCTGCTTATTAAGTGCTTAACTGCTTATTTGCATACCTGGAGCTTATCTGGTGACTGTTTGGCTTATTGTGGCTTATTGTGTGGATCATTTTGTGATTTTATTGTTGCTATTGACTCCTTGTGATTCACTGATCACAAGGGTGCCTTTGTTTCCAATTAAATCAAACCAGAACTCTCAAATAAGCTTGGTCAATTAGTCAAAGCAGTGGGAACTCCTTTCCCCTGCTGGTTGCCACTGATAGTGCAAATTTGGTGTCAGCTTATCAATAAGCTATAATAGCTTATTTTAACCAGCAACAACTTTGTTTTTGTAATAGGTGCTCATATTTTGACCCATTTGTTCATCCTGGAGCAATTGGGTGGTTGACTTTTAGGTTTGACTAGAAAACCAAGTCCTTTGACTTTTACATAAGTTCATTTGTGCTTATTCTGGCTTATTTCTTGTGCTTATTGGATTTTTGTTGATTGATATTGCTTATTGAGTCCATTTGAAAGCTTTTGCAAGTTAAATCAGCTTCTGAGGTTCAGTATTTCTCAAAAACGACTATTTTGTCGTTTTGTGGAATTTTGCTTTTCTATTTTCTGGCTTATTGAGTGAGCTTATTGAAAATTTCTTTTGACAGATCTCTTAAGCATCCAAAAAGAGGGTTGTGTGTCAAATTAGAGCTTATGGCATTAGCTTATGGCTTAATGGGCTGAAAAGCCCAATAAGAATAAGCTTTGTGTTTAATAAGCTGTGATAAGCACATTTTCAGCTTTTGGGCCTTTAGAGTTTTGTTCTTAGAATTAAATTTTAAGTCAGATAGGGCTTTTCCAAGTCAATTGGGCCAAGTTTGACTTTTTGGGCCCAAAAGCCCATTTAGGTTGACTGAATTTGGTTTTGGCCCATTTGAGGGCCCATTAGGGGTATTTTGGTAATTTCACTTTCATTTTCTGATTATTTAGGTTAAAATAAACTAGTTTGCAAGTTTTTAGAATTTTTTATAATTTTTGGATTTTTATTATTATTTTATTATTATTTTTAAAATTTCACATTTTCCAACTTTTTACATTTTCTTTAGGTTAAATACATTAAAATAGGAATTTAGCAACTTTTAGAATAATTTTATCACTTTTAGATTAATTTTTATAATTATTTTAAATTTTAATAGTTTTTAAATCATTTTAAATAGTTTTTATTAGTTTTAAAATTTCTAAAAATAGTTTTTAATCTTTTTAGGTCATTTTAGAGGTTTATCAATTGAAAAATCTTTATTTGGGCTTTTTGATAATTTAGTTGATTTTTAGGGCTTTAATTAGCATTTAAAAATTGAATATTTAATTATTTAAAAGGTTTGAAAAAGTTTTGATCATTGGTAAACTCTTAGTTTATTATTTTTGATTTTTGGTGAATTTTTGGTAATTTTTAGAATTCATTTTTATTTTTGTGGTTTTTAAGGTTCTACGTTTTAACTTTCTAATAGTGATTTTGAGTTAATTTTTATTTTTACGACTTCGTCATTTTCTCTTCTAACCCCCTTCTAAACCAAATATTAATCTCAAACCTTGTACATCTTAGTCACACACATATACCTCCTTGGGAAACGAACTTAATTGGGTCATTAACACTTGATTTTTCCTAAAGTCATTTGTTCAATACTTACCGCTTTTACGCCTTTTTCCTAAAGGTTGTATTTTACCACAATCACTTTGGCGCCACTGCCGGGGAGGTGTGTCGTGATTAATTTGCATTGTTGTTTTTAATATTAACCAAATAGTATTTGTATTAGTAGAACTCTACTAATACGTATTATCGGTTTTCTTGGTTTTTCTTGTACAAATATTATTAATATATTGTATTAAGTATCACAATAAATTTACAATATCTCCAAAAGTGTGAGAACACAACCTTAATTGGGATTTGATCTCCTAATTATTGTATTCGAATCTCAAACAAAAAGAAAAGGCAAAAATAGATAAATACTTTCGTGAAGCTCGATTTTGAAAAATACAAACTATAAGGTGGGTATAAGGCGGGTATTATAAAATATACCCTAAGGAAAAAGGCTCTTAAGTGCTTCGCGCCGCCTCGTTTCCCCGCTTGCTTGTGAGTATTTTGAGATTGAAGGCTAATCGAGGGTTTTGCCGCCCAAAGTATTATTACGTATAATATATTTGCTTGGTTTTCTTTGTGATTAAACCCTCTTGAACAATTTGGTTTTCACCAAAGTTCTAAAGTCATTAGAAGACGTTCACTCCACGTGATCGTTTTCATTCCTTTGAGGCTTCTTTAATCAAGAGTTTGATTCGAGGAGAGATTTTGTAGATTGTTGTCTACGAAGATACACCAAAATCCAAAAAAAAATTAAATATCATCAAAAACACAAAAAAAAATTGAAAATTCACAAAACACCCAAAAAGAATCTTCTCTGCTCACCTCCCATTCTTCGTGAAGTTTATGATCACTCGTAATCAAGCAAAACGAGCTCGTAAACGACTTCAAAAGCAAGCCAATCAAGAGACGTTGATTGTTGAAGAACCTCCAATTGTTGAAACTATTGTAGAACAAGAAGTCGTCATGGCTAATCGTACTATGATGGAGTTGCTACAAGCACCCACCGAGGGTTTTGGAGAGGCTATTGTGATTCCCGCCATCCTTGCGGAGAATTTCGAGATTAAGACGGGTTTAATGTCGATGTTACAAGCAAATAAGTTTAGAGGTCACGAGAAAGACAACCCGCATTACCATATTAGGAATTTCAACCGTCTCACCGCCACTAGCAAATTTAAGGATGTTCCACATGACGCCATTAAGATGATGTTGTTTCCATACTCGTTGGATGGACCCGCAAAAATTTGGCTCGAGAAAGAACCGCCAAATTCGATTTTGACATGGGCCGATCTCGTTTCTAAGTTTGTGAACAAGTTTTTTCCACCATCTAAAACAACACACTTAAAAAATGAGATTTCACGATTTGTGCAAAGAAATAATGAAAGTTTTTCAATGGCATGGGAACGCTTTAAAGAGATGTTACACGAATGTCCACACCATGATTTCACGGAATTGCATCAAGTGGATACTTTTTATAATGGGCTTAATGATCATGAACGGGATTATTTGAATGCCGCCGCGGGTGGTAATTTTTTGTGCAAGACGACAAATGAGGCTTTACAAATCATTGAAAATAGATCTAAGGTTTATAACCCTCGTAACACACCGAGTGTTGCCAATATGGGTTCGTCATCTTCGTCACAATCGTCTCGTAGCATTAACGCCTTACATGATGAAGCTAATGAGGAAAATCGGTTTTTTGATAGATTTGCTAATCTTATGTCCCATTGGAAGGCTCAAGAAGCTTCCAATTCCGCTTTGGTTAAAGCGGTTGCTAAGAGTTGTTTATCTTGTGGGGGAGCTCATGATCTTTCCGAGTGCATTACCGCGGATGGTAACACTTCGAGTGCTTATGTAGCAACGGGAACTTACAACCAAAACGGTCAAGGTTCCCGTCCAAATCAAGCTCCACCAAACCAAAATGTTAACAATTATCAAAACAACAACCAAGGTAATTACCAAGGCAACACACGTAATTACAACAAAGGGAATTATCAAAGTGGGAATGGACAAATCTCTAATCAAAACCAAAACCGTGATTTTAAAAACACTACACAAGGTTTTCAAAATGCTCACACTAAAAATTTGCAAGGAGAATTTTTGGATTATGCTAAAGCAAATGATGCTAAATTTGATAATATGCAACGTGAGATGATTAGCTTAAGGTCCGAATTGAAAAACGAGCTTAAAATGAACTTGCTAATGAACTTAAAACTCATGCAAACAAAATGGAAGGAAATGTCCAACGTCTACAACAAAATCAACAAAAGATGGAATTAGGACAACATGAGATTAAGCAAGAGTTATTAAAAGCGGATGCTAGGCAATCAAAATTTGAGGACCGAATGGCTAAAATGTTTGAAGCAATCATGTGTAAACCCTCTTCTTCGGGTGGTCTTCCTAGTGATACCAATGCAAACCCGAAGGCAGAAATGAAGGTTATTACTACACGAAGTGGTAAAACTTTCAAGGAACCAATCTCTCGTACAAGTACTTCTAAAGAGAAGGAAATCGAGAAAGAACCCGAGGTGATGGTCGAAAAGGAGCACATTACAATCCCACGAAGTACCGCTCATACCACACCTACGGTTGAACCAATACCAATTGTGGAACCCGAGTTTCTAAGGCCGTTGCCTAATGACCAACCCAAACCACCTTTACCCTACCCTTCAAGACGAAACAAAGAGAAGTTGCAAGAACGTAACAAACAACAAATCGATCTTTTTATAAAAATGTTTCAACAAGTGCATTTTGATGTGAGTTTAGCCGACACGTTGTTATATATGCCTCGTTTCGCTTCCACTTTTAAAAGTATGATGAGCGATAAGGAAAAGCTTTCAAAGCTTGCTAATTGTTCTTCGGTTTATCTTAACCGCATACCGGAAAAAGTTGGTGATCCCGGAAAGTTTCTCATTCCTTGTGACATACAAGATATGAAAGAATGCCTCGCCTTGGCCGATCTTGGTGCGAGCATTAATTTGATGCCATTTTCCATTTGGAAATCCCTTTCGCTTCCGGCTCTCATTCCTTCGAACATGTCCATCGAGATGGCCGATCATTCTACGATTATGGCATGTGGAGTAGCCGAAGATGTTTTCGTGAAAGTGGGGAAGTTCTACTATCCCGTTGATTTTATAGTAGTTGACATCCCCGCGGATCCTCAAGTTCCTCTAATATTAGGTCGATCATTTTTAGACACTTCGAGATCGCTTATCGATGTTCATGCGAGAACTATCACTTTGAGATTCAACGAAGAGGAACTTGTTATAAACGCTACTCAAAACTCGAAACCTTCTCATGTTTATGCAATCGCTACCATCAATCACATTGACATCGTTGATGTGGTTTGCGATGAGTTTTCACAAGAAGTGTTAGGTTTTTCCGATAGCTCGTCGAGTGGCAATCCCACTATTTTGGATCCGATTCTTGCTAATTCCACATCAAATCTCACTCCATTCCAAGGAGGCGATTTCACTTCAAATGAAATCGACAATGAAGATGAGGTGTTGATTAGTGATGATACTTCTATTCCACCATTTCTTTCGCCGATGGAAGTTATGAGTGTTGAACCAAAATCTTCAATCGAGGAACCACCTATCCTTGAATTGAAAGATCTTCCTTCTCACCTTGAATATGCATTCTTGGAAGGTGATGACAAGTTGCCGGTTATTATTGCAAAAGGTCTTGCTAATAATGAAAAAACCGAGCTATTGAAAGTTCTTAAGGCTCACAAAGGGGCAATTGCGTGGAAAATATCTGACATTAAGGGTATTGACCCAAAATTTTGTACTCACAAGATTTTAATGGAGGAGGACTACAAACCCGCAATTCAAAGTCAAAGAAGGGTGAATCCCAAAATTCACGATGTCATTAAAAAGGAGGTCCTTAAACTCCTTGACGCGGGAATGATTTATCCTATATCCGATAGCCCATGGGTGAGCCCAATCCATTGTGTCCCTAAAAAGGGAGGAATGACCGTTGTGCCTAATGAAAACAACGAGTTAATTCCCACTCGTGTTGTGACCGGTTGGAGGGTGTGTATTGACTACCGAAAGTTAAATGACGCCACTCGTAAAGACCACTTTCCTTTGCCCTTCATGGATCAAATGTTGGAGCGACTTGCGGGAAATGAATTCTATTGCTTTTTAGATGGTTTTTTCGGTTACTTTCAAATCCCTATCGACCCTCGTGATCAAGAGAAGACTACGTTTACGTGTCCTTATGGAACGTTCGCTTATCGTAGGATGCCTTTCGGACTTTGTAATGCACCCGGTACGTTTCAACGGTGTATGATGGCGATTTTTCACGATATGATCGAGAAGTCGATGGAAGTGTTTATAGATGACTTCTCGGTGTTTGGTAATTCGTTCACGTCATGTTTATCTAATCTCGAACAAATGTTAAAACGTTGTGAAGAAACCAATCTTGTGCTTAATTGGGAAAAGTGTCATTTCATGTGTAAACAAGGAATCGTCTTAGGACATAAGGTGTCGAAGGCGGGGATTGAGGTCGATAAAGCTAAGGTAGACGTCATCGCCAAGTTACCTCATCCCAAAACCGTTAAGGGAGTTAGGAGTTTCCTAGGCCACGCGGGCTTTTATCGTCGTTTCATCAAGGACTTTTCGAAGATTTCTCGTCCTATGACACACCTTCTCGAGAAGGATGCTCCTTTTAACTTTAATGAGGATTGTGTTAAGGCTTTCGAAACTCTCAAAAGGAAACTTACCGAAGCTCCCATTCTCGTTGCTCCTAATTGGGAATTACCCTTTGAAATCATGTGCGATGCAAGTGATTATGCTATAGGGGCCGTCTTAGGGCAACGTTATGACAAGCATTTTCGTCCTATCCACTATGCTAGTAAGACGATGACCGAGGCTCAATTAAAGTACACCACAACGGAAAAGGAATTCCTAGCCGTGGTCTATGCTTTTGAGAAATTCTGACCTTATCTCGTCTTAACTAAAAGCATTGTGTATACCGACCATTCGGCTATCAAGTATCTCTTAGCTAAGCAAGATGCTAAGCCGAGATTGCTTCGTTGGATGCTACTCCTCCAAGAATTTGATGTCACCGTGCTTGACAAAAAAGGAGCCGAGAATCTAGCGGCCGATCATCTCTCTCGTCTAGAAGATCCTCACAAAGATGTTTTCGAGAACAAGGAAATTACCGAAACATTTCCTCTTGAGACTCTCGGTGTAGTGAATTCTAAAGACACCACCCCATGGTTTGCCGACATTGCAAATTACCATGCGGGCAATTTCATAATCAAGGGTATGACGACACAACAAAAACGAAAATTCTTTCGTGACGTCAAGTTCTATTTTTGGGACAACCCTTATCTCTTTCGGATTTGTGCGGATCAACTCGTTCGACGTTGTGTGTTTGGTGCCAAAGCTTCTAATATCCTTAGAGCTTGTCACGAGGGACCCACGGGTGGTCACCACGGTGCTAATCGCACGGCTAAGAAAGTGTTCGATGCCGGTTTCTTTTGGCCTTCTATCTATCGTGATGCACACGCACTTGTAAAGTCGTGTGATTCGTGCCAACGTCAAGGAAAATCGTCTCAACGTGATGAAATGCCGCAAAATATAATTCAAGTATGTGAGATTTTTGACATATGGGGAATAGACTTTATGTGGCCGTTCCCATCGTCTCATGGCAACAAATATATCCTCGTCGCGGTGGACTACCTTTCTAAGTGGGTGGAAGCTAAGGCTTTGCCTACTAATGATGCTCGTGTGGTAGTGAAGTTTTTGAATCAACTATTCTCTCGGTTCGGAACCCCTCGTGCAATTATAAGCGATCGTGGAACCCATTTTTGTAATGACCAATTCGAAAAGGTTCTAAGGAAATATGGAGTTACACATCGTCTTTCTACGGCTTATCACCCGCAAACGAGTGGGCAAGTCGAGGTTTCGAACCGAGCTTTGAAGAGGATTTTAGAGAGGTCAATTGGAGAAAACCGTGCTTCATGGTCCGACAAACTTGATGACGCTTTATGGGCCTTTAGGACCGCTTATAAGACACCTATCGGTTGCACTCCTTATAAGCTAGTCTATGGGAAGAATTGTCATTTGCCCATTGAGTTGGAGCATAAGGCATATTGGGCCCTTAAGCATGCTAATTTTGACTTGAAGACCGCGGGAGATCACCAGAAAATACAATTGAATGAATTGGATGAATTAAGGGATAATGCTTATGAAAATTCATTAATTTTTAAAGAAAAGACTAAAAAGTTTCATGATTCAAAGATTAAAAACCGGGTTTTTAACATTGGTGATCAAGTGTTGCTTTTTAACTCTCGTCTTAAGATATTTTCCGAGAAATTGAAATCTCGTTGGTCGGGTCCGTTCACCATTACACAAGTGTTTCCATATGGGACCATTGAGCTAGCTCAAGATGATGGCCCTAATTTCAAGGTGAATGGACATAGGCTTAAGCACTACTTTGGTGGGGAAATTCCTTTAATGGTTGCCCCCGACCAAGACACCTTCCCCAATGATAATTAGCATTGAGGGGATCGAGTCGAGCTCATGACTCGGTAATCAAAAACGAGGTGCCTCGTGGGGGAAATCCCATGCTTATCTTTTATGCTCACTATTCACTAATAAGGGGACTTGTACCCTTTCAACTCGTTGTCTTGTGGTTGTTTGTGATTGTGTTATCTAGATCATCATCATCATCTACGATTGAAGACTCTCGTGTTCGTTTACGTAAGCCCCCATCGTTCGTTTGAAGAAGTTTTTCACGAATCTATGACATATCCTTTATTGTTCTAACAATTATCTTTTAGCATAATTAATAAACGGCTTTAGATATATTGTTGATCACCCTTTCCATGCTAGATCCTAAGCATTCGACTCTTCATCTCTAGTATGGGGGTGCTCCACCTTTAGACTCGAAACATTGAGGACAATGTTTACTTTTAGTATGGGGGGTGAATAGGTACTTGCTTTGCTACGCCCTCACGCTTTCCAACTTTCAATGTTTTGTTTTGCTAATAAGGCTAAAAATGGCCAAATTTTAAAAATTTTCTTAGTTTTAATAAGTGTTTTTAAGACACGAATGTATATTTTCCGTTGGGTAGAATAAGAGTTAATTTTTGACTTGATGGGCATTTGGAGCCATTTACATTCCTTAACCCGCTCAATTCAAGTTTTGCTAGACTTTTATATAGGGAGCTTTAAAACACGAAAGTCTTAACTCTTACGGGTTAAGAACAAGAACTTTTCGCAAGTTCCTATAATTGATTCTAGAAAGACACTTATCAAGGGAACTATAAAACGCATTCTCTAAACTTGAAAAAGTCCAAGAAAGTGCAAGATCCTATAGGTGGCTTGAAAACCCAAAACTTTGAATTGATATAGTCTTAATGAAAGCTAATCCAAATTTGGCTTAATTTTGACTTGCATGGCTAAGTATTCACGAGTCTCTTTAATTAGAGGTCTTTATATAGTGAAGAACGAGAAATGATAGAGTTAGACAAGTGATCATGCTAAACGTAGAACATGAAAGTGTTCTTTCAAAAACTCATATGTTTTTAATTGTGGCTTTTTCTTCCCATAAGATCAATGCATTAGGAATAAATCATAATTGCAATAAGTAAGGTCGTACGATTTGAAAGGTTACTTAGCCTCTAGCGCAAGATCGTTTAAAAGTTGCTCGGGGTTTAATAGAGTTCATAGCCAAGGCATAACTTATTGAAGCGGGACGCGAAGATTGGCGATTATCCAAAAAGGCCCTAACAAGGCATGAGGAGCTCTATTTTTGCTAAAGATCCAAAGATGATGTGAAGTATCATTATTCCTAAATCAATAGAAAGGATCGAGACACACGACGAGAAGCAATTACTCCCCTAAAGAATGGAGAAAGTATATCCAAAAAGACCCTAACAAGGTATGAGGATAAATATATCCAAGTCCGAAAAGGAGGCGGATCGTTGTATATCAAAATCCAAAGTAAAGATTGAAGAAAAATGATGAAGTCGTGGTCCAATATGAAGAATCTCTCAAAAACGTCAAGTGAAGAAATTCCAAATATATGAAGAGAAGACCATTATTTCAAGAACGTCTTCCCAAGATTTGAAGTATGAAGTACATGCCAAATATCGGTCCGAGAAAGGTCTCAAATCGTGAAACGAGTTATGCCAAGATATGAACTTAAGGAGATACACGAGAAGCCGTTTTAAAAGATTTTGTCCTTCGACTAACTATTGATCAAATCGTGCTACTTTGCTTTCGGACTAATTACTACTCAAATAAGTCAAAATGAATCACTTGTGATCCATGACAAATAGATAAAAAATGCTAGTAACCCATTTCCTTTTATAATAACTAGGATTGCGGGGAGAAAAAGTATTACACAATTTGGACGTATGAGTAGTGTTAGCATTGTGACTTGTACCAACAATGATCTTGTTTTTGCACTTAGCATGGAGTGTATGACAATCAAGGATGATGAAGTTTACTCTAAGGGACATTTACTTGTTTCTATTCTTTGACCCTAAAAGTCACTTTTTGTGATGAAAATCATATGCTATGTCTTTACACATCATCGTAATATGTTGTAAGTCTTTTACTTTTCAATAAAGGTTAATAAAAATTAAACTTTGGTGATGCTTAGATACTTTATTCTAGCATTGCGTGAGGGCACGGCAATGGCTTAGTATGGGAGAGTGATGAGATGGCATTTATACATGATCTCATCGTTCTTTTCGGGCTTTAAATGCACAAAAATGTCATAAAATACCATATATATGCTTGTGTTTGTTTACTTGTGTATTTTAGGTATGGATATCGTGAAAAAGACAAAAGATCACAAGTTACAAGGAAAAACGGACACGAGAAACGAAGCCGTACAAAGAACCGGGCCCTAATCATGGAATTCTCAACAAAATACCTTGAAGACTTGAAGACAAACAAGATTGATCCTCATTTATTGAAGAAATGACACTTAAAACCCTTGTATATTAATAATTACAAGTTTGGTCCCTTAAGTTTGTCAAAATTACACAAAAGGTCCCTCAACTTTGAAGAAATGGCAAGATTAGTCCCTCAACAAATCAAAATTGCCAATAATGGTCCCTCATGAAGTCAAAGTTACAATGAAGACCTTTGAAGATCAACAATGTCCAAGATCAGCCCTTGAATTATCCAAAAATGGCAAAAATAACCCTTGAAATCCTTTTTCCAAAGTTTGGTGCCAAAAGTGACAAGTGGTGAAAGTTAAAAACAAAGGGAATACGTTTTCTAGGCAAAAAGACTTTGTTTACCAAAAATCCCAAAGAACAAGGACCATTCTTGTACACTGAAACATTTAAACTTCAAAAATGCGCCAAACACATCCCAATCCCCCAAAATCGGATCAAAGGTTGTTATTGTAGCAGTCAAGAACCCAGAATT
The DNA here is from genome assembly GCA_025667525.1 of Glebionis coronaria. Taxonomy (NCBI): domain Eukaryota; kingdom Viridiplantae; phylum Streptophyta; class Magnoliopsida; order Asterales; family Asteraceae; genus Glebionis; species Glebionis coronaria. The sequence goes on along the minus strand of CM046875.1, from coordinate 527,292,005 downwards.
ACCTTCACTTAAAACAAAGGGTAAAATGAAATTACCCTTACCCACACTTGATTCACACGCCTAAAAACCTAACCCAACCTTAAAACCCTCACTCCCACTCACCAAGAGACCCCACCACCAAAACCGTTTCACCATCATGTGACAACTTCCTCACCAAGGCTTGCCACGTGTCAAGATCAACAGCCCACATCATTTGCTTCATCACAAAGCTATTTTAAACGGTTTGGATGCATTTTGGACAGCTCACATCAAGAAAACGTCTAGAAGACTTAGGGCATTTAGGGAATTTCACTTCTAGGGTTTATGAATAGTGTTAGCCAGGCATTTGCCTATAAAAGGAGACCTCAACATGTGAGAGTCCCTTTGTTCCAGTTTTAGGCTATCAATCTTTGTAATTCCTTTTTAAGTAATAAAATTTGATTTTCTGAATTTTGGGAAATCTTGTTCTTGTTTATTAAAAGTTTAGTGTTGGAATAGCCTAATTCTGAGTTCCATTTATATGTTTGAAGGTTTTTGAGGCAAAGTTTTAGTTGATAAAGCTTGGTTTTCAAAAATCAGAAAGTCCTTGTTTATTTGATCTCACCTTTGTGTTTGTTCATCTTAGCAGCATTGGAAGCTGGTACTTGTTTTGCTAGTACCTCAGCTCAAACAATCCAGGGCCTGGATGTAGGTCTTGGAGGTTTGCACCTTCTTCCCTTTTCATTTTCTCTTTAAGTTTCTGAATATTTGTGATTTTTGTGGATTTGTGCTTGAATCTGTGTTATTGTGGATGTTTATTGTTGATTTGGCTTGGTTTGATGTTAATGAGGTGTTATTGATCTGATTTGTGGGTTGAATCTTAATGATCCTTTGAAAATTTGTGAAAATAAGTTTTAAAAGGGTGTTTGGGATTACTGCATAAGTTGGATTTGAGGTTTGTTAAGTGCTTGTATGTTGTATGCAAGTATTGGTATCTGTTATTTAGGAGCATATGTTAATCTGTTTGCAGGTTTTAAGGTCTTGAACACATAGATTCATAGATTGGCTATAAAATCTTCATAACTTGGTAAAATTGGCTAGGATTTTGAGGACACCTAGATCTAAGCTTAGGTTAAGGGTAACAAGTGCTAAATCAAAGCTAATCACACCAGGGTAGAAGGATTTGAGGCTTGAAATTGGATCAAGTGTCAAGTATATCAGCAAACTTGTTTCTGCATATGTTCTTTGTTCATCAGTAACTTTTGTGCTTTGATCTTGCTATTTACTTTGATTCAGTGTTTGATTCTTGTTGCTTTGTGTTCATTGTTAGTTTATATAGCTTGTGTGTGCATCTGGTTAAGTTTGGCTGGCTTATTTTGCTTAAATCTGCTTATTAAGTGCTTAACTGCTTATTTGCATACCTGGAGCTTATCTGGTGACTGTTTGGCTTATTGTGGCTTATTGTGTGGATCATTTTGTGATTTTATTGTTGCTATTGACTCCTTGTGATTCACTGATCACAAGGGTGCCTTTGTTTCCAATTAAATCAAACCAGAACTCTCAAATAAGCTTGGTCAATTAGTCAAAGCAGTGGGAACTCCTTTCCCCTGCTGGTTGCCACTGATAGTGCAAATTTGGTGTCAGCTTATCAATAAGCTATAATAGCTTATTTTAACCAGCAACAACTTTGTTTTTGTAATAGGTGCTCATATTTTGACCCATTTGTTCATCCTGGAGCAATTGGGTGGTTGACTTTTAGGTTTGAATAGAAAACCAAGTCCTTTGACTTTTACATAAGTTCATTTGTGCTTATTCTGGCTTATTTCTTGTGCTTATTGGATTTTTGTTGATTGATATTGCTTATTGAGTCCATTTGAAAGCTTTTGCAAGTTAATCAGCTTCTGAGGTTCAGTATTTCTCAAAAACGACTATTTTGTCGTTTTGTGGAATTTTGCTTTTCTATTTTCTGGCTTATTGAGTGAGCTTATTGAAAATTTCTTTTGACAGATCTCTTAAGCATCCAAAAAGAGGGTTGTGTGTCAAATTAGAACTTATGGCATTAGCTTATGGCTTAATGGGCTGAAAAGCCCAATAAGAATAAGCTTTGTGTTTAATAAGCTGTGATAAGCACATTTTTAGCTTTTGGGCCTTTAGAGTTTTGTTCTTAGAAATAAATTTTAAGTCAGATAGGGCTTTTCCAAGTCAATTGGGCCAAGTTTGACTTTTTGGGCCCAAAAGCCCATTTAGGTTGACTGAATTTGGTTTTGGCCCATTTGAGGGCCCATTAGGGGTATTTTGGTAATTTCACTTTCATTTTCTGATTATTTAGGTTAAAATAAACTAGTTTTCAAGTTTTTAGAATTTTTTTATAATTTTTGGATTTTTATTATTATTTTATTATTATTTTTAAAATTTCACATTTTCCAACTTTTTACATTTTTCTTAGGTTAAATACATTAAAATAGGAATTTAGCAACTTTTAGAATAATTTTATCACTTTTAGATTAATTTTTATAATTATTTTAAGTTTTAATAGTTTTTAAATCATTTTAAATAGTTTTTATTAGTTTTAAAATTTCTAAAAATAGTTTTTAATCTTTTAGGTCATTTTAGAGGTTTATCAATTGAAAAATCTTTATTTGGGCTTTTTGATAATTTAGTTGATTTTTAGGGCTTTAATTAGCATTTAAAATTGAATATTTAATTATTTAAAAGGTTTGAAAAAGTTTTGATCATTGGTAAACTCTTAGTTTATTATTTTTGATTTTTGGTGAATTTTTGGTAATTTTTAGAATTTATTTTTATTTTTGTGGTTTTTAAGGTTCTACGTTTTAACTTTCTAATAGTGATTTTGAGTTAATTTTTATTTTTACGACTTCGTCATTTTCTCTTCTAATCCCCTTCTAAACCAAATATTAATCTCAAACCTTGTACATCTTAGTCACACACATATACCTCCTTGGGAAACGAACTTAATTGGGTCATTAACACTTGATTTTTCCTAAAGTCATTTGTTCAATACTTACCGCTTTTACGCCTTTTTCCTAAAGGTTGTATTTTACCACAATCAATTATCATCATCATAAATCGGGTGATCTAACCAAAAATCTTCATCACCGTCATTAGACTCTTCCTCAAATTCTGAAGGAATGTCTATATAGAGAAACTCATCAACCTCCTTCATGAGAAGCTCATCATCACAAAGGTTGTGAGATGTAGGAGGTATGATGTTCTCAAAATCCTCTTGAAACAATGGATTATTCTTCATTGAAGCTTCAAATAGAGGATTTGAGTAAGTCACAAAAGTGTCATCAATCTTGTCATCACAGGAAATATCCGACAAAGTATCAAGTGTATCACACTCGGATACAAGATCATCATTCTCATTAGAAGGTAATTCATTGGCGAATTCCTCGAGAATGGTAGGTAAAACACGAGAATCACGCTCGATCTCGAGATCGGAAACGTCTTCACTTCCCCGTGGAAGTGGATCAATGATAGCAAAAAGTTCATCGATGAACTCATCACATGAATAGTCACTAACCTCACTCGGTGTGAAGTTAGGAATCAAAGGCTCTTCAACGGAAGATTGTGCCTTAGGGACATCAATTTGATCCTTCGAAGAGAGTGAAAATGAGTCCATTTTCAAAGATTGTTCAATTAAAGCAATATCACTCTCGGGATCAAAATTCTCACTATTAAACTCACTAGCATCAAATGGCTCACTTAAGTATTCATCAATTTTTTTTCAATCTTAGAACTATCATCCTCGTGTGGAGTGAGTAGAGATGAGGAAAGGTTACAACATGATTTAACAAAGCAAGCTTCTTCCTTTGAATTTATCTTTTCATTTTCACAAAATGAGGTTTCTAAAATTGGAAAAACACCTTTATCAAAAAGAGCTTTCTTATTACTTTCCAAAGTCTCAACAAGTTTAACACTTTCAACTTTCTTAGAAGCAAATCTTGGAATCTTTTCCGGTTTGAAAACAATGCTTTTATCCCCATAAAACAATTTAATTTCCTCTTTCCTCATATCAACTTGAACTTGAGCCGTGCACAAAAATGGTCGTCCTAAAATGATTGGCACACGAGGATTCGTCTCATAATCAACTATAGCAAAATCGGATAAGTACAAGAAATTTCCCACTTTAACAATGACATTTTCCGCTATACCAACCGGTCGAGTGGTGGTACCATTAGCAAGCTCAATGATCATTCGAGTGGACTAAGTGGTGCATAGTCAATAGTTTTCCAAAGAGCTAGGGGCATTAAGTTAATGCTAGCTCCTAGATCGGCTAGAGCTTTGCACACCCCAAGCTCATTGAAAACACAAGGTATCAAGAATTGACCCGGATCTTTATATTTATCGGGAAAGAAATCAAAGAAAACCGAGGTACTAATCACATTTAAAGTAGCCTTGGTGACATCTAGAAAAGTTTCCTTAGGTGGAGGATTAAACTTAATTACTTCAACTTCATCTAAATTATCACAATCATCATAAACGGTTATAGCCTTAAGCTCTCCCTTCGGGTTAGGAATGGTATTACTAGGTAAGCAACCCGAAGAAGATGATGGTTTAGACATAAATCCCTAAAACACCGAAAGCAATTTATTTTGACCTTGTTCCAAACTTTGTTGCATACGATTGTGACTTTGCTCTAATCTTTGCTCAAAACGGGTTTGGTTTTGTTCAAGTCTTTGTTGATTAAGCTCAATCTTATTGTTTTGCCCTTTAATCGCATTTTGAAACTCATTTTTCAAGGTTGCCATTTGTCCTTGAATGTTATTTTGAAAAGCTTTCAAATTTGCCTCATTCGTTTTAATGTAGCTTGACAAATCATTTTGGTTATTGCTTTGAAAACCTTGATTGTTTTTATTAGCATTAAACCCATTTCCTTGATTGAAATTCCCTTGGTTACCACGGTTAAAATTATTCCCATTGTTTCCATTGTTGTACCTATTTTGAACCGGTGGAAAACCCGGTGGAGCAACATGATTTTGACGAGGAACTTGACCGTTGGAGCCATAAGTTCCCGTCGCGGCAAAATCACTAGCTTGATCAAACCCCGTGGTTAAACAAGCATAATTAGGATGTGCTCCACCGCATGATACGCAAACATTCTCAACCATATTAATCGATCCATGAGGATTCTTCCTAATCTCATTCAACAAAGTCGCAAATCCATTGTCAATCTTAGAGTCCAATCTAGCAATCTCGATATTAGATGAATTCACATTGGAAGCACTCGGTGTGTTTCGTGAATATTGTGCTCTAGACTTATTCTCAATTATGCACCACGCGTCTCTCGGAGTTTTTCTTATAAGATTACCACCTGCGGCGGCATTTAAAGAATCTTGTTCAATCATATTAAGCCCATTATAGAAAGTATTAATTTGATGCAATTCCGAGAAACCGTGGTGTGGACATTGTCTCAACAAATATTTAAATCTTTCCCAAGCAGCCCCAAACGATTCATGCACTTTTTGTTCAAATCTAGTGATCTCGTTCTTAAAGTGTGTTGTCTTAGATGGTGGAAAGAAATAATTCATGAACTTAGACACTAAATCATCCCATGTCAAAATCGAACCCGGTGGTTCTTTCTCATACCAAATCTTAGCATTACCCTCGAGCGAGTACGGAAAAAGCATGAGCTTAATCGCGTCATTCGGCACATCTCTAAACTTGAGAGTCGAGGTAATTCGCAGAAAATTCCGAATGTGAGAGTGGGGGTTATCGGTCTCATTGCCACGAAATTGGTCGGCACGAATGAGCGATAAAAGACCCGTCTTAATCTCATAATGATCCGCCAAAATAGCCGGCACAACGATTGCTTCCCCATACCCTTCGGTGGGTGCACGGAGCAATTCCTCCATTGTTCGGTTATCGGCCATCTCTACAACAATAGGTGGAAGCTCGGGTTCCACTATTCGTTGTTGACGATTTCTATTTCTACGAGGAATATTTTCAAGCCTATTAAAATCAATCACAAGACGAGAAGAACGTAATTGCATGCACTACAAAGACGAGAATTTAGAGGGTTGAGGAAAAGAAATTAGACAAGAAGAAGATTATTTTTGGTATTTTATTTGGTATTTCTCAATCAAAATGATCGATAAAAAACAAGGAATAAGGATAACTACTATGGAAGTAAATTACCCTCGGTCGACTTTGAAACGATAGGTGAAAACCTAAACGTCTCGAGGTTCAATAAGTAAACTACAAAAATAAAATTTATTACTACTTGAGTCGGTAAACCAATAATAGGTCGTCCCTCTCAATATACGCACAAGCAAGCGGGGAAACGAGGTGGCACAAAGCACTTAAAAACCTTTTTCCTTAGACGGCCTTTTATAGCACGTCGCCTTATACCCACCTTATAGTTTGTATAAATCGAGTTCAAACTTCTTATTAGTATTTATCTATTTTGCCTTTTATTCTTGTTTTGGATTCGACTACAATAGTTAGGTGATGAAATCCCAACTAAGGCTTATTTGAAAAGTATGTAAATTTATTGTTCTACGTAATATAATATATTAATCACAAAAAACGAGAAAAACGATACATACCATATAATAGAAAAATAACAAAACTTTCCGAGGACGGAAAGGGTCTTCAAATCAACGATCAACAAATCTCAACAAAGCGAATCGTACACAAGATCCCCGGCAGCGGCGCCAAAATTTTTGGTGTGATCGTGATAGTATAGTGATAATTAAGATACGTTATAGGGTAAATTAAAAAATTACCTTTAGGAAAAAGTAATAGTCTAAAATTACCAAAGACGAATTCAATTAAACACGTGATGAACCAAGTTCGTTGTACACGAAGATCTTATGAATTTGAGACGTTTTCGTTTTGATTTGGACAATCGATTCGAATTGGTTGTCGGTTTTTAAAACTAGAATTAAATCTACCAATTTTAAACTATTAAATCTTATCCTAAAGTGCATGAATCGTAAACCCCAAATTATTTTAATCTAATTACTTAAAATTTAAAACTATTTAAAAAATTAAACTATTTAAAAAAATCTATAAAAATAACTTTAACTCTATTTAAAAATCTAATAAAACTTTTTAAACTAATTAAATTTATTAAAATTTACTTTAACCAAATCTATTTTTTTTTTAAACTATTTTTTTTAATTTAAATCTAAAACATTAAAAATCTAATTATTCGAAAACTAATCAAACTTTTAAAATTAATAAAATATTATTTTTATTTTATTTTTAGACTATTAATTATTTTTAAAACTAAAAATTACTCTTAATAAAATTTCTAATTAAAATATATATCTAAACGGAATATAAGTAAAAATGCAACTAAATCAAATCTGCCAGAACAACTATGCTATATTAATAAATCTGAAAGAAAGTTAACCAAAAGAGCATGTTAGCTCAGATGGTTAACACATTGAATATTCATCCGTGAGGTCACGGGTTCAAGCCTCAGGAAGGCCATATTTTTGTGATTATTTTTTTAAAGCTGCGAAAATCAACTCCTAAATCACAGGAGTGACTTTTTCAATAATTCTAAGATAAAACTGATAAGGATATCAGTTTATGAGTTCATCAGAACAATGGATTCTGATAACATTTGAAACTTAACAAATTCAAGAAGCAGTAAGCACAAAACTTAAATATCAGATAATATCATCCAAAACCAAAACAGACCATGACGAAATTAACTTGTACACAGCAAGATTAGACCAAACAAAGGCTTAAATCAGATAATACAACTCAAGACTTAACTATCAGAAAGCTTTTAAGTAACTCATAAACGAGTTCAAATCTATGTGAACATGTATACATGAAAATATACCTTAGCAAACTAAAACACTAAAAAAAAATCTAAATGCAGTCTAATCCCTACTCAGCTTAAACAACTACGAACGAAAGCAAAACAAATTCATCAAACTACTAGCAAGATCTAGTTTAGACAAGTTATCAGATTAATAAACCTTAAATCTAATATAAGCAGTCCAAGGCTTACAGCAATATCAATCCATGTCAAACCCTCAGCAGATACAATTCTAAACAGACTTATTTAAAACAAAGCAAACTTATACGATTCATAACAAACCAAAAATCAGTATTAACTGAGCAATCAAGAACATATAGCAGACTTCCTTATTTATCCCATTTCATCAAATCACAAATCCATTCATTCATTTAAACAGTTTCAGTCAAATAACAACCAATAACAAATTAATCAGTTACCAAATTAACAACACAATAAAATCAATCTAAGCAAACATATGGCAGAAATATAAAACAGAAATTAAATAAAAGGACTCATAACCTTTTGTCGATATCCTTTGAGACGAAGGTTAGCACTGTGCTACCTTATGAACCGGAAACGAAACCACCATCATTCGAACCACCATTCACCATTAACACCATCTTTCGAACCAGTTACAGTAACTCGTCCAGAAACAACTTTTTACAAACTTTTAGTGAGAAAGTTTGTTATCCATATCTTACTTAATTATTCAATATAAGTTATTGAACAAGCTTAATCAAATAACTTTTATTATAACATTTAATAGATTATTAAAGAAATATAAGTAAATAAATTTCAACAGTAAGTAACTCGAAACAGATTTAACCCAAAGTTAACTTTTATTAATCACTAAATCAGTACAATACTATGAAAAAGAAATACAAATTTTCCTAAATCTATTTAAACATTATAACATTAAGTAAAGAAAAAATAGAATACATTACATGAAAAAGATGAGGGTATCTATAGCTGATGAGAGGCTTTGGGGTTGTTGAGGAAGAACCAATTGTAGCCATTAGATCTTCTTTCTCTTCTTCTCTCTCTTGGTTGTTTTGATCGGATGGCTGAAAATACACAACTAGCGCACGGATCGCCAACGTGGCATCCGATTGTGCTAGTTTTGCTTCTTTGATGAGGAGGTGGCCACTCTTCATTGGTAGATTGGGAATAATGAGGTGTCTTGTCTAGTGATATGCTGCCACGTAGCCTTGATCTTCCACTCTACCTTCCGAAAACTTGGGGGTTTCATTCCCACTTGTGTGAATCACTCGTGTGAGTGAAAACCCCCTTATTAATCTTGTTATTTTCGTGATTAGGGTTAGGGAACAGTAACAATGGAGTACTGGTTTTATTTGGGTTTGAAGGGAAAATGATGATACATAGAATGTATCGAAAAAGGTTTATTTATTTATTTATTGTGTATGAGAAAGTGGGGTGAGGTAAATAAGTCCAAAAATGTGTGTGTATCCATTTATGAGAAAGTTGGACGACTGAATGTGAGTTTATAAACTCACAAATTGTTTACGTATTTACTTGTACCAAACCCTAAAGCCCATAATTCTTCACAATCAACATGTTCATGGGCCTTTGGTCCAAACTAAATACCCCAATTCGTTTGTTGATTTGGGCCTAGCACCTCCATCCGTTACTTAACTCGTCAACTTGGCCATAGTTTTGGGCTTAAACCAAAATAGAACTTAATTACTCCATCTTAATGGGCTTTCAGGCCCATTATCCAAATGTGGGTCCCACCAAGGCCCATAAACCTTTAAAATTATTAAATCCTCTAAACCCGAGCTCGTATTTGGCTTTGTCAATCTTTTTCTTTAAACTCGTGCCGATTTTGCCGGTTTTCGCGAACTTGGTACCTACACACACGAAACAACAAAACAACATATATACAAGGCATTTTCATAATATTTATGCATTTTTTTAGTTGTTTTATGATATAATTGATATGACTAAAATAGCTCATATCACACCTACTAGGTTAAATTGATAGATCATGGTAACGAAATCAAACATCATAGCAATCATGTCCACATTATCATTCACCATATTAGCCTCGTGTGGAGTCACCCGCTTTGGCGCTTTGCAATTAGCAGCACGATGACCTGGCTTGTCACAGTTGAAGCAATTTCCTTGGAACTTCTGCTTTGCAATTCCAGCTTTAGGAGCAAGGTACTCAGACTTCCCTTTGCTCTTCTTGTCATTCTTCCCTTTGCCAAAGCTCTTGCCTTTAGACTTTGAAGAAGACAAACCATGCTCAACCATATTTGTCTTGGCAGAATCAGGTGCATATGTTGATACAAAAGTTGGATAGACCGAGCTTGACCCAAATTAGGCTTAATTTGGGGTCTTGTGGACTCCGGCTCTTGCACCAAGTAAAACTTGCTTTGAGGACCCTGCGCACTAAACAGACACCATTAGGCTTATTATGGGTTTGTGACCCACGATTGGACTCTAGCGTGAGACTAAGTAATCGGTTTGAGTATGTAGTGTTTAGGGTATTGTGTGTATCGTACCTTTGTGGAACCTATGGGGTTCCTTTTATACCCGAGAGAGTCCTGGCTGGGCCCTCTCCTACTCTTGCGGCCAAAGGAAGAGATAATGACCTAAAATAACTTGATCCTTATCACCTAACCAAGGCAAGTGTATATCCCTCCCCTTTAAGCGAATATATCTATATGATAGAATATATTCTCGTCTGATCCTGCCGCACTGCGACAAGGACTCGGCTAAGTAATTAACCTTATGTGCAACAGCGGCTTACCGGGCCTTCTGGGCTTGCGCGCGCATCGCATAAGCATTCAATCCATTCCTGATGGATGTGGGTAGTACCCGTGGGTCGGATTATCCAGCCCGACTAGGGACTATACGTCATCATGTCCTCCAGTCTAGTGGTTGCAGGTTCCAACCGCGGCTGCTAGACTATAAATCAACTAGATCATTCGCATAGTCCAGGTATCAACAAAGATTTGAAACATTCCCGCCAAGAATACATTCATCCCCCCTTTTACCTAACCTCCTCAAAAACTAGAAAAAGCGCATGCCACGTCATAGTTACCCCTTCAACTTCTACCCTTGGATCAAGCAAGTGGGAAACACGTGGCACACATCTAACCATGAACAGTATATCAGTAGGTATGTATATATACCCCCAACGCCTCCTTTTGACTGTTTACAACTTAAAAAAAACTCTCAACCCTCCATTAATGCCTTCAACACACGCCATCATCACCAGACCTTAGCGAAGGTAATCTGCGCGACCACCGTTCGATACATATAGCACCATGGTGAAACAATTATCCGCCATTACGTCAACCTTGACCATAGAGGAACTAGACCAATTCACCACAGAGTTCTACATACCTAACTATCTGCACCCAGAAGTTCCTAACCCTCGACATAATATAAGCCAGGCCCCAACGGGTAAGATAGGGGTGTACACCCGTTTCTTCGACTACACAAACCAGCGTATACCCATGTCACGCTTCCTTCTTAGCGTGTTGATGCATTATGAGACCCACGTCTCTCAATTGCATTGCATAGGGGCGGCCAAAATTTCAAATTTCAAAATAAACTGCCGCACCCTAGACATAGAGCCCACCGTAGACCTTTTTCGTGTATTCTACCAACGGCAATTAGCCAATGGCTGGGTGTCTTTCGCTAAGCGAAAAGGTGGAATGCAATGTTATGATGGAAAATTAGACTCCCTAAGTGACTGGAACGACAGATTCTTCTGGCTTGACGACGTCGTCATCCCTTTCCACTTTCCTTTTATGACCCCCAAGATGGTGAGGAAGGACCCCTTATCTGGCCACCACTCCTATAATCCTAAAGACGCGGAGACTTTAAACAACAATCGTATCCCCGTACAGCTGTACCCAGAGAGTGTGCTAGTCACCCTTGGACTAAGCCGCACCAATTTATGGCGCACACAGAATACCCGTCTTTTGTACTCAGGATGTCCAGGGTTAGTGGTTCTTCCTCCCATCTACCGTATCCCTGTACAGCCATACCCGAGAGAGTCCTGGCTGGGCTCTCCTACTCTTGCGGCCAAAGGAAGAGATAATGACCTAAAATAGCTTGATCCGTATCACCTAACCAAGGCAAGTGTATATCCCTCTCCTTTAAGCGAATATATCTATATGATAGAATATATTCTCGTCTGATCCTTCCGCACTGCGACAAGGAATCGGCTAAGTAATTAACGTTATGTACAACAGCGGCTTACCGGGCCTCCTGGGCTTGCGCGCGCATCGCATAAGCATTCCATCCATTTCTGATGGATGCGGGTGGTACCAGTGGGTCAGGGTATCTAGCCCGACTAGGGACTATACGTCATCAGCATAAGTGTTTTTCTGAGCCAGCTTGTTGTCCTCTTCAATACGAAGATGAACAACCAAGTCTTCAACAGTCATCTCCTTTCGCTTATGCTTCAAGTAGTTTTTAAATTGTACCCAGCTTGGAGGTAACTTTTCAATGATAGCAGCAACTTGAAAAGTTTCACTCGAAGTCATACCCTCAGCATGAATGTCGTGTCGCAAAACCTACAGATCTTGAACCTGAGTTATCACACTCTTTGTATAAAACCCACAATTTAAAATCCTCGAACATTAATGATACGCAGTCACAAAATTAATTAATGTTATTTATTCAGACAATAAATAAGAATAATTATTCAAGTATCGCATGAATCCTAATTATTCAGTTAAAAAATAATACACTTAGAGTTTTAGCACGAGAATTAACGAACGTGAATGTATAAGATATGTCTAAGATTTATAAACGAAACGAAAATGTATAAGTGTCTGTCCATATGGGCCGCAGCCTAAGTAGCAAAAGAAAAAAAGGAATTGGGCTCTAAGGCCCATCCCACGAAATACCAAACTACCAGGGAAAAGATTTCACGTCTTTTTCATTTTTCACAAGGAAATAAAAACATACAATGAAAAATTTAGGGTTGTTGTCTGATGGTGCCGCCGGCCTCAAAACAAGAAAAGGGAGATTCGGGATTTATTTTCTCTTTTCGATTCGTGAGTGTGTTCGTCATTCCTTTAGCAACCCTATAACGGTAAATACTTTTTCCCTTCATTCTCTTAAATCATGAATTTTTATTTTTCTCAAGAACATGTGGTATTTAAAAGGGTGATCATGAATATACATGAAATAATGAGTGGGTTCTATTGATTTCACGAAAACTGAGACATAGAAATGTCTCGGTGTGGTTCTATTTTGACTCAGCCGAGAACATTATGGTCGTGGTGGTGGCCTGAGTGCGTCGACAGCAAGCGGAAACAAAAAGGGGGGTAAACAATTACTAACAGGGGTGTTTGGCTGTAGAACAACAACATCGACCCAATAGGGGTGTTTGTTTCTAGTATACTGTGGGTATTATAACTCATCAGGGGGTGTTTGGTTGAGGCAGTGGTAACCACTGCATTAGTAGTGGGAACCACTGCACTAACAGTGGGAAGAAATGGCCAGAAAACAGTGGGTACATCTTAAAAACAGAGTTCATGAGATTTAAATCCAGTTAGCGACAATTTAGCGACAGATTTACTGTCGCAGGTTATATAATCAGTTTTGGGACATATTTAGTCACTGTTATTAGCGACGATTAGCGACAGAAAAATCTGTCGCTAATCCGGTTATTTATTTATTAGTATGTTTAAATTGTTTCGTGCGACCGAACTTAGAAGTCTCGGTAGGATTTTGTTTGACTCGGGTTTTCGGGACACGAATGAAAATAAATACGAGGTTATATTAATTGGCTCAAATCATTTTATAAATAAGTTTTATAATTAATCTAATCAAGTTGTTTTATTTATTTAATTTTAACTTGTAAATTAAATTAATGATGATTAATTACGTTATCAATTTAAAAGGTGTAATCACTTAAATTATTTACCTTTCATAGAAACGAATTTAGAAACCTTCTAATTATAGCAGACTACTAATTATGCTAATATTATAATATCGGGTTCACATTATACCGTAATCAGTAATACAATAATATATTAACCAGTAATATTATAACCATCAGATTTATCAGTTGATGCACAAACAGTAATACAAGAACAAATAATTAAACTAAGAACAGTAAGATCAGTAAAATAAATAGATATCAATTAACTTATTCAGCGTCCTTTATTCATGTAGCTCACGTGAAGTCATAGTAGACTTTTGTCAGTTGATCTCAGTCGGTTACTAGACACGAGGTACGGATTTTCCGTCCTTCAGTAAGGACTTCCTTTCCTATGCCTGACTAGGATTTCCCGTCTAAAGCCAAATGTTTTCCCCAATATATGTTTAATCTTATCAGGATTCATTTCTAATAAATAAATAAATTTCCTGAGCATTATATACAAGCATGACCAGTTTATGTACTAGTTACGGAGGTACCGTAACCATGACACTAGAGGCACCAGTGTCATGACTCCTCTGTGAGGGAGTGATTTCTCGCAGCATCCCATTTATTCAGCTTGGCCATTTATCAATATTATCAGCAGGGCGTATTGTCACGGACTTGTCTCGACAAGGGTCTTTCGTGCGGCACTTAGTCTCTACTAAGTCAGCCTTGCTCCCAACACTCACCGATCTAGGCAACAAAGAAAGCTACTAAGAAAGAACACAAGAGAACTAGGGGAAAATGCTTGTATTACTTGAGAAACTTTACAAGAGAGAATACAAGTGAATATGAGATCTTGTCACGGACTTGTCTCGACAAGGGTCTTCCGTGCGGCACTTAGTCTCTACTAAGTCAGCCTTGCTCCCAACACTCGCCGAGTCCAGTAGCTTTCTTTGTTGCCTAGATCGGTGAGTGTTGGGAGCAAGGCTGACTTAGTAGAGACTAAGTGCCGCACGGAAGACCCTTGTCGAGACAAGTCCGTGACAGTATGGATGCATCATAGGCTATCAGTTTACAGTTTATTAGGTGAATGTGGTGTGTGCTCTACATCCTTCTCGTTGGAGCTGATCCCTCCACCCAGCATATTATTTAGAGGTCACCCCTCTACAGCATGACGAGGTCACCCCTCCATTTATTCATGCAACAGTTGTTACAGCACATGACCTATATAAGCTCTTGGCAATTAAAATACAGTAAATGCATGTTTTCAGATTTACCAGATAACATTTCAGCTTTATTATTTATAAATCAGATTTTTCAGATTATATACAGATTCTCGCTGCAACTTTACTTATCAGTCTTACAGCTTCAGTATTTTATCATATGCTTCATTTTAGTTTATATCCGTTCACAGGGCGTCATGCTCAACCGTAGTTCCTTTCATGTTCTAATGGGAGATACATCAGGACGCTCTTAGGATTCTGAGAGCACGTGCATTTGGATGGAAGCTATCCAGACTTCTTACTTTATGCACTTCTTACATTATTCTGCTTATTTAGACATTGTTTAGTCCTTTCCTTCAGTATTTACTTTTCATGTTTTGAGCTTATGTTTGGATTACAGATGTTTGATTCTGGTATTTCCTTTATGGTCAGTTAATGTTTTAGGACATTTACCTTATGCTTTGATGACACGCCATAAATATACGTAACGGTCCACTTATCCAAGTGGGGTGTTACAATTATGGCATCAGAGCACAAGGTTCGACCTGTAGGCTCTAAAACTTGACCTGTGACTAGTGGGTAGTCACCAGGAACTTCTCAGATTTTTAGCGTTGTTATCTTTCATGTTTCTCATACATTTATCATTCAGTTTTCTTAGTTTATTTAAAAATTTTGACTAAGTAAAAGGTTGGTACAGGACTGGCCATATTTAGTCGCATGTGCTTTTCTTCGAGTTTTGTTTTGGTGAACCGACCCATAGGCGTTCACCCTTGCCCGTTCAGATTTTGTATTGGTAAACCGACCTATAGGCGTTTACCCTTACTCATGTCAGATTCATGTCTTTTAGTCGAATGTTATTTGGTAAACTGATCCATGAACTTTCACCATTATTCAGGTCAAATTTTCATGCTTTCTGTTGAATATTGTTTTGTGAACCGAACCATAGGCGTTCACCTTTGCTCATATCATGGCAGTTTATAAATTTTTTGACAGGTATGGATTGGACTACATCCATCCATATTTAGTCCCAGATTGTAAATTTTGTACATGACAGTTCTCATAAACTTTTGACAAGTAAGGATCGAACTAGAATCGCCCATACTCAGTCACATGTTTTCTTCCTTGAACTCTGTGGATTGAATCATAGCCATCCACACTAGTTGATATTAAACCTCAGTTGACTATACCTTTATGTTCTTTATATCAATCAAGTCTTCATACTCTCACGTGGATGTCGTTTTCATGCTGATAGAATTTCATATTCCCTTATGAGGATTATGTTTCAACAAGGTAATGATGTTTTCATGCTAAAATACAGAAGAATTATAGCAAAATTCTATTTCATGATAAATCATGTTTAGTCTTCATCAATCATGTCTCCATCTAACCATTTATGAAACTCTGTTTAATCACACTTTTGAGCCTCTATACAACCAGCATTAAGTCTACGCAGGAATTGTCAGCCTATCATGTTACTTGTTCTAGTTCAGTTGCTAACCAGTTAAATCAAATTATCTTCCGTTGACCATGTCAGACAGTTGACACCAGTATCGATCATCTCAAGAAATTTCCACCAGTGTCATGTACAGTATTCCATATGTACTCCATGTACAGTGTCTTAGTTATACTCCATGTACAGTATTTCATGTGTACTCCACATATAGTGTCTCAGATATGCTCCATGTGCAGTATTCATTTGTACTTCATGTACAATAGTCCAGGTGTACTCCATGTACCCCACTCCATAGATATTGCTAATCGATCCTCAACCATCTCAGGCGTTTCCACTTGTCGATATTCTACAGATGTTGATGCTGCTCGTGAGTTGAAAATTTTACCAGATACTAATGTTGCTGATACTTTGGAGATTTCTCAAGATGTTGATGCTGTTTATACTATGAAGACTCTGCAGAACAAGGATGAAAACTATAATTTGAAATTTCTGACAGGAATAAACTTTAATCATCAGACGCTACCATACCTTCCATGCTTTTACTTCCTCAGTTAAGATGTCACACGTCACACAACCATATTTCCAATCAGAAGAGTGGGAACTGGTACCCAGCAGGCCACTCAGCAGAAATAGCTACATGAATCATGGTCATGATAATGACCGTCATAAAACTGACAGAATAAGTAGTAGTGACAACCATCGTGCTAATAAATTAATCAGTCAGTAACCATCGGGACTTCCGGCATGGACGTGACCAGAAATACAGAGGTCAGTAGTCTAACCGGTCCGCCAACCCTAAGAGTTACCAGAAACTCTTAACCTTATTCAGACTCACCTACTAAAACACGTGTCAAGACATCAATCAAGACACATGCCTCAAGTATCATTTCGGAAGACATTTGTCAGGACAACAGTCATGATACACGTCATACGAATATCTTCTCAAAGTACAAGTCAGGACTCATAACTCAGTATGTTTTCTAAACCGGGCCCTTGGAAATTCAGGGTACCCTCCAAGGGGGTATACCCGTTGTGTCATGCCACGGATAAATCGGACCATTAAAAAAAATTCAGTCACCACCACTGGAGTATTACTCAGGTTAGAAACGCAGTGTTCATTCTATCAGAGTACAGACAAACACATTCAGTAAAATTCGCCGCATTTACTTCACGTATTGCTATGACAGCTCTACCTTAAATTAGATATTTACCTACCTCCCAGCCAGAAGGGGACTCCACAGTATCACCATATTTATAAAGGCTTTTCCTTCTAGTTGAAGACGAGATTCGTCTTACTAACTCCTGAGTTGTTCATTTTATTCTGTCAGAGAAATCAGTATAAATTGTCTCAGTTTTACAAGCACGTGAATTATTATCTTATAGCTGCGAAGACTTCTGATCACCATTCATGATGCGACTTCTGAAATACCTAAAATTCAAGATCAGCAGTTTATCCCAAAGTTTCCAAATGTCATTCCAGAAGGTTTTCTAGAAATTCCTTCCTAACCACGAGACATAGTTTAACATCGAGCTTGTCTCAAGGACAGAAACTGTTTTCGGAACTCTTTATTCCAGGGATTCAACTAAGTTAAAAGAGTTGCAGCAATTGCTGCAAAAGTTACTGGAACGAGGCTTTATTCGCCCTAGCGCACCATCAGGAGGCGTACCGTTTCGGTCTACCAGAAAGAAGGTTGGTAACATGAGATCATGTATCGATCCCCGAAAATTTTACAAGATCGCCATTTATAATCGATTTCCACAAATATAAGGTGTAACTGATCTACTACGATGTCTTAAATATTTTCCAGAACCATTCACGGTCATGCCACCAACAGTGGTGAGAGAAAGAACATGATGTTTTTCAGACTACTGTTGCACACGTTATAGTCTCTCTAAAATTTTGATTTATGCTTCTGAGCTCCCAAATGCTCCAACTACAGTATGAAATTTATGAATAAAATTTATTATTACTTCTAAGACAAAAGCGTCAGTATATTCATTGATGATATTCTGATATCCTAAATTCTAGAGAAGAACATGAGAATCATCTTTTCACGATCCTGTAGATTCTTCGATAGGAGAAAATTATATACGCAACTTTCCAGATGTGAGTTCCAGATGAACAAGGTGGCATTTCTGAGCCACCCTATTTCAGCAGAAAGAAATTTTAGACAGTCCTGCGAAGATGAAGGCCATCACCAGATGGTCAAGATCGACGCCTGTGACTATCTTACCCAGACTCAAAATTATTTCATGACTATTCACCAGATTCCCACTATTAGCCTTCCATGGCTAAACTTACGCATAAGGGAGAGGACGTACACTACACTTTTGTATCACATAAGATCCTACGCTAGGAGAGATCTATTTTACCCAGACTCAAAATTCTTTTATGGCTATTCACCAGATTCCACCAGAGCGTACCATAATCCCAGACATAAATTTTGATAGAAGCAGTATAGCACATTGATGCAGCTATGTTCATATCTAGATGCTTGACATGCCAGCAGGTTCAAGATAGAACACCGATATGCTAGTGAGCTATTACAACCATTAGAAAATTCTGAATAGAAATGAGACAGGATTCCATGGAAGTTATTATCAGTTACCACGGACTCATAAAAGTTTGATCCTATCTAAGTCATTGGAAACCATTTAAACCAGTCTACACGCTTTATCTTATCCGAAAGGATTACGCAGTAGCAGATCTGTAGGACATTCAGCAATAGATCATATGATTTCACGGTATCCCATCAACAATCATGTCAAATAAAAGTTCATGTTCGCGAATCACGCTCACGTTCATGTTCAGAACCACGTGTACGTTCACGTTCACGTTCACGTTCACGCTACGTTTACCTTCACGTTACATCTCACGTCCAATTATGATGTTGTTTCAGTCCATATTCTATGCTACCTCATGATTTCAGTTCATGTTCGCTTTTGTGACATTGTCACGTTCAAGTTCGTGTTCTATCTCGCGATACACGTTTCACAGTTTGTTACCGATTATAGTTACAGGAAGCTTGAGAAAACCAGACTCAAGTTTAGCACAGCTTTTCCATAACCAGGCAGACGTTTCACATCTCAGGCCGTATCGTTTGGCATTCTTTCCTCAGTCAGCATACGTTTATGATATGTCCTAGTACTACGTTCACAGCATGTTTCGCGTATCACATTTACGATATACTTCATGCACAGCGTTCCTCATATAATCGCGAAACTACGTTCACATTGCTCACGTAGCACGTTCACAATTGTTCACGTAGTTCGTCCTTATATATTTCAGCAGCTTACTCAGAGATATAAATGTTATCTTTTAGGATATTTGTACGTACCGCTTCATGTATTTTACATGCTATGGCTTTTCAGTCTATCAGATTCAGAAAATCCATCTTAAGTATAGAACCAGAAACTATTCAGCACCATCAGGACAGGGTCATCAAGACCAAGATTTTCATTGTGTTTAGATCTTGAAGAAGCCGTTTCGAGCGGGAAGCCACTCGGAACAGAGGATTCCATCCGGACCTCTCATCCTTTCCTTCAAGATTTCAGTTAAGTTCTTTCAGTCATGTTATGTTCCATGTTCTCTTCAGTCAGGTCACGCTATTTCCTTTGAGGAGCATTATGTTCTATTCGAGGACAAATTATCCTTTCAGCTTACATGTCTTTTCAGCTTACGTGTCCCTTCAGTTCTTATAAACTACATCAGCTTATTACCTTTAATTCAAGAACAAATTTTCTTTTTTTAGAGGGGAAGAATTGTAAAACCACAGCATTATCGTGTCCCTAATTCGAGGACGAATTATTTTTTTAGAGGGGAAGAGTTGTAAAACCCACAATTTAAAATCCTCGAACATTAATGATACACAGTCACAAAATTAAATAACGGTATTTATTCAGACAATAAATAAGAATAATTATTCAAGTATCGCGTGAATCCTAATTATTCAGTTAATAAATAATACCCTTAGAGTTTTAGCACTAGAATTAATGAACGTGAATGTCTAAGATATGTCTAAGATTTATAAACGAAATGAAAATGTATAAGTAAGTGTGTGTCCATATGGGCCGCATCCTAAGTAGCGAAAGAAAAAAAGAAATTGGGCTCTAAGGCCCATCCCACCAAATACCAAACTACCAGGGAAAAGTTTTCACGTCTTTTTCATTTTTCACAAGGAAATAAAAACATACAATGAAAAATTTATGGTTGTTGACTAATGGTGCCGCCGGCCTCAAAACAAGAAAAGGGGGATTCGGGATTTATTTTCTCTTTTCGATTCGTGAGTGTGTTCGTCATTCCTTTAGCAACCCTATAAAGGTAAAGACTTTTTCCCTTCATTCCTTTAAATCACGAATTCTTATTTTTCTCAAGAACATGTGGTAATTAAAAGGGTGATCATTAATATACATGAATTAATGAGTGGGTTGTGTTTATTTCACGAAAACCGAGACATAGAAATGTCTCGGTGTGGTTCTATTTTGACTCAACCGAGAACATTATGGTCGTGGTGGTGGTCTGAGTGCGTCGGCAGCAAGCAGCAACAAAAAGGGGGGTAAACAATTACTAACAGTGGTGTTTGGCTGTAGAACAGCAGCATCGACCGAACAGGGGTGTTTGTTTCTAGTATACTGTGGGTATTATAACTCATCAGGGGAAGTGTGGTTGAGGCAGTGGGAACCACAACATTAGCAGTGGGAACTACTGCACTAACAATGGGAAGAAATGGCCAGAAAACAGTGGGTACATATTAAAAACAGAAATCATGAGATTTTATTCCAGTTCGCCATAGTTTAGCGACAGATTTTCTGTCGCAGTTTATATAATCAGTTTTGGGACAGATTTAGTCACTGTTATTAGCGACGATTAGCGACAGAAAAATCTGTCGCTAATCCGGTTATTTATTTATTAGTATGTTTAAATTGTTTCGTGCGACCGAGACTTAGAAGTCTCGGTAGGCTTTTGTTTGACTCGGGTTTTCGGGACACGAATGAAAATAAATACGAGGTTATATTAATTGGGTCAAATCATTTTATAAATAAGTTTTATAAATAATCTAATCAAGTTGTTTTATTTATTTAATTTTAACTTGTAAATTAAATTAATGATGATTAATTACTTATCAATTTAAAAGGTGTGATCACTTAAATGATTTACCTTTCATAGAAACTTTCTAATTATAGCAGATTACTAATTATGTTAATATTATAATGTTGGGTTCACATTATACCGTAATCAGTAATACAGGAATATATTAACCAGTAATATTAGAACCATCAGATTTATCAGTTGATACACAAACAGTAATACAAGAATAAATAATTAAACTAAGACCAGTAAGATCAGTAAAATAAACATATATTAGTTAACTTATTCAGCGTCCTTTATTCATCTAGCTCGCGTGAAGTCAGAGTAGACTTTTATCAGTTGATCTCAATCGGTTACTGGACACGAGGTACGGATTTTCCGTCCTTCAGTAAGGACTTCCTTTCATATGCATGATTAGGATTTCCCGTCTGCAGCAAAATGTTTTCCCCAGTATATGTTTAAGCTTATCAGGAATCATTTCTAATAACTAAATAAATTGCTTGAGCATTATATAAAATATTGACCAGTTTATGTACTAGTTACGGAGGTACCGTAACCATGACACTAGAGGCACCGGTGTCATGACTCCTCTGCGAGGGAGTGATTTCTCGAAGCGTCCCATTTATTCAGCTTGGCCATTTATCAGTATTATCAGCGGGGTGTATGGATGCATCATAGGCTATCAGTTTACAGTTTATCAGGTGAATGTGGTGTGTGCTCTCCTTCACATTAGAGCTGATCCCTCCACCCAGCACATTATTTAGATATCACCCCTTTACAACATGACGAGGTCACCCCTCCATTTATTCATGCAGCAGTTGTTACAGCACATGACCTATGTAAGCTCTTGGCAATTAAAATATAGTAAATGCATGTTTTCAGATTTCATAGATAACAGTTCAGCTTTATTATTTATAAATTAGACTTTTCAGATTATATACAGATTCCCGCTACAACTTTACTTATTAGTCTTACAGCTTTAGTATTTTATCATCTGCTTCATTTCAGTATTTCTTATCATGCTTTATATCCGTTCACTGGGCGTTATGCTCGGTCGTAGTTCCTTTCATGTTCTAACGGCAGGTACACCAGGACGCTCTTAGGATTCTGAGAGCACGTGCATTTGGATGAAAGTTATCCAGACTTCTAACTTTATGCACTTCTTACATTATTCTGCTTATTTGGACATTTTTTAGTCATTTCCTTCAGTATTTACTTTTCATGTTTTGAACTTATGTTTGGATTACCGATGTTTGATTCCGGTATTTCCTTTATGGTCAGTTAATGTTTTATGACATTTACCTTAAGCTTTGATGACACGCCATAAATATACGTAACGGTCCACTTATCCAAGTGGGGTGTTACACTTTGAATCAACCATCTTGTAATCCAAAAAAACGAGCTACCACGAACTTCTTTGTACCAGCATCCTCAGTTTTGTACTTGCGTTCCAATGACACCCATAATTCTTTGGCAGTCGTAGTCTTGTAGTACACATTGTACAAAGAGTCCACAAAACCATTTAGAATATAGTTGTGACACGAGAAGTCTGAATGTTTCCATGCTTCCACGGATTGCACGGCTTGTTGATTAGCGGGTACACCTTCTTTAGGAGGTTCCACCTGAGGTACAGTCTCCTTTAAGAACTTCGCAAGGTTCAAAGTAGTGAGATAGAAGAACATCTTCTACTGCCACCTCTTAAAATTTTGCCAAATGAATGTTTCTGGTTTTTCAGCATGATTAGCAACTGTGTGGGTAACTGGCGCACCAGTTACATTCACAGTAGTAGTTCGAGGAGTTTCAGGAGTGCTGGTAGACATTCTGAAAGATCAAACAAGATCAAAACACAAACAGGTAAACAACCGTTATAAATCTGTATATAAGAAATTCAGTCGTGATCTCTAAATACTTATAGTGGATCGGCTTCAAAGAAACTCAATCTTGGTTTCAATGAATCAGATGCAATTATCAAATGTATCAGTTTAACAGAAACACAATCTTGTTTTCAATAAACTGATTAGAACAACTGCTAAAAAACAGTTAACTGTTAATTAAAAATCTGTAAGTTTAAAACTGATTTCTAATGAAACTCAATCTTGCTTTCGACAGAAAACAGTTTATAAAAATCTGTTAAAGATGTTAATCCGATTTAATAAAAGGTTTTAATTCTGTTAAACACAATCTGTTATAAGATTGTAGTAAACGGTGTATATTTTTATTAAAAACATATTACAAAATTAATAGAAAACAAAGAACATAATTAAGTAAGAAATAAAATTAAAAGAAGTAAGAATCTAGAGACGATGCACGTGTTTAACATGCTTCATTTAAAACAGATTCGCCGTTTGTTTCCCAGGGTATAACGTTCAAAGCTGTTGTATAGCCGGACTAGACAAACTTGGCTGAAAGATTATGGAAGCCTTCTGCGTTTCTGATCGATAACTGCTGGAAAAATCGCCTGGTAATGGAATAGGAAAAAGACTGCGTTTTTAAAGATGATAAAGATTTGCAAATCAATTATAAAGATACCAAAATCTGCCCGCACCCAGGCGAATTTCGGAGCTGCATTCGTATCCGCAAGTCGCGCGCTCATGCACAAGTTCAGTAGCTTCGAACCCGTTTTTGCCTAGAAATCTCACTTTTTGCACCCCCTACGAGCGCGTAGGCGTGTGAGTAAAAACCCATAAATGAATATTGAAGGGTAGAAACCAAGATTTCTTTATAAACATGATTTCATTCATGTTTTTGGCGATGTGGGACAAACATTTTTTCAAAATTTGTGTTTCACGTGACTCACTTTGAGACACGATATCTCATTCATATTAACTCTATATTGGACATACTTTAGCTCGTTGCGAAGCTCTCTTGGAGGAGAACGCAAATCTAATAAGTACTACGAATATATATAACATATACATATATAAAATTATGTCCAAAGTATTGCAAAAACCATATTTACAAAACATTTACCAACATGAGATAGTTAGTGCGTAAAAATTACCGTTCTAAACAAAATTTACTTATTATATCTCTAAGTCTAAGCAAGTTGTTACAAAAAGTATAGGTAAAACGTTTTCACAGGAGATATTTTATTCTAATATAAGACGAAGGTGAACGAATGATGGCTTTCTTGGGTCAACCGTCAACAAAAAACAACTTTGTTTTCAAAACTTTCTTATTTCTTAAATTGACGTCATTGGCTTCTAGTAACCCACGAGTTTACAAACGTACACCTCTAATACTTAGGTGCTGTTTGGTTCGGGAATATTCGAGGATATTGAAAGATATTCAATATATTTACATTTTAATATTCTTTAAATATTGTGTTTGGTATAACTAACGGAGGAATTTAAAATTACTCGAATTTCTAAAATGAAGGATATTATAATTCCTCTAAAAAGTGAGGAATTTTAGTTTACTTGATTATTATTTTTCATAAAAAATTTCTTGTCGTTATTATTTGGGTTTTTATGTTTACATAAAAAATTATAAAAATTAAAGAATTTTATATCAAATTATTTTCTATAAAATTTAAATATATATTTATATAGATCTTTTTATAAAATATATATATAATTTTTATAAAATTTATTGAAATTTCTTATAAAATTTAAATATTTTTTTTATAAAATTTAATGAATTTTTTATAAAATTTATATGATTTTTTAAAAAATATAATGATTTTTTTTATAGAATTTTAATGAATTTTTTATAAAACTTATATAAAATTTATATAAATTTTTTATAAGATTTTTATAAATATTTTAATAAAATTTACATAAATTTTAACAAAAATTTGTATTAAATTTTTGTAAAATTTAATGATTTTTTTATAATATTTATTATAAAATTTAGTATTTTTTATAAGGTCTATATAAATATTTTTATAAAAACTATATAAACTTTTTATAAAATTTATATAAATTTTTTCTAAGAATTTATAAAATTTATAGAATGCTTTTATAAAATTTATATAAATTTTTTATAATATTTATATATATATTTTATAAAATTTAAGTAAACTTTTTATATTTTTTTTTTATAAAATTTAAATATTTTTTTTATAAAATTTATATAATCTTTTATAAAAAATTTTATAAAATTTATATAAAATGTGAAAATTTGATTTTTACTCTTTTAAATAAAAAATATATATAAAAAATATTTATTCGTTAACAAGTTCAACCCAAAATCAAGATTTCAAAAAATTATAAAGTTCTACCAACCAAACAAACATAGGCATTTTAAATTCTAAATTTTAAATTCTGAAGAATTCTAATATACTAGAATTTAGAATTCTAAAATTTTAATATCTTGAAATAAGCGACCCCTTAATAGTTTTTTTTCTGTAAGTACGATTCTACTTAACATCTATTTAGTAAATAATTTTTTTTAACTTGTACCCTTAATAGTTTCATAATTTGTCGGTCCTCATATCATGTCTCACGTTCTAAATAGCGTAAGGCGTGACGTGACGGCAAGGCCAAGCCTCAAGTTTTTGCGGTTAAAGCGAAACTTTTGCGTTTAAAGGCGCGACTTAAGGCGGCAGAAAAATATGATTTTGTTGTATATTTTGTATAGTTTTTATAGAAACCGAGATTAAAAAAAACGTTGTAGTACAAAATGAGTAAGGTTAAACTGCTATTTTTACATGTAATTTTCATTAATTAAAAAAATTTTAAAAAATTAGAGTTGAATGAAAAAAAACTCGTCACGTCTTACGCTTTTGCCCGCCATATCACGTCTTTTCACACCTTTCTCACGTCATGCCTAGACATCACGACATGATTTATATCGTAACGGTGATGTCACGCCTTGACGACGTATTTACGCCGTCATAGTCATGACGCGCCTTTTAGAACCTTGCTCACAACTATTGGTCATTCAAAAGGTAACAACATGCATGCAGTACGATTTTCTTTAAGTTAGCCCATATAACACAAGATAGAAATTTTTTTATTCGATAAGAGAGTCGTTCTTGAAGTTGTGCTAGGTGAACAAATCACAGAGACTTCAAAAGTTTTTGGGCACCAAAATTTATCCCGTTAATTATATGCATTATATTTTATAAACGATGATATTTTACATATAACATTTTTTATCGCATGACCTCATTATATAATTTCGTCCAGCTATTAAAAATTTCATAAATTTATATATAACATTTTTTATCGCATAATCTCATTATGTAATTTCGTCCATAGCTATTAAAAATTTCATAAATTTAGAGACGGTCTTGCTCAATAATTTGGTAGTTTCCAAGAATGTGCAATATACGTAATATATGTCATTATCTCCGTTTAGAATGTTCTTCTAGTCACCAAAAACGACTAACATTTGTTGACCATTCAGCTTTCTAATCATACGTATATATAAGTAGCACACAGCTTACATTCAAATCACAAACAGACACATATTAACTAAAAAGATGGAGAAACTGACAAGAAGCATTTCTCGAAGCGTTTCGAGTTCGAACCGGCTTGGAAAAGAAGATCATACGATAGATTTGATGGTCAAAGAAACACAAGTACTGCTCAGTATGGCGAAAAGCAAGGCATGCTATTAAGGTTCAAAAATATGTTTAACTTTTCGCGGCCAAAACAAATAGGTGCCAAGAAGACTTCAAAAGCTGCTCGTCGAGCTGCCATTGCTTCTCAATTCGATAATGAGTTTCAAAACCGAATACTTTATGTGATTTACCAGAATTCACAACCTTCTCGCGAATTAGGTCCATCGCAGACCAACCTGTAAAATTTTAATATATCGTTTGCTCTTTGGTATGGGGTGATATATATCTCTATTGATCATCTGGAGTTTGATTATTTTATGTATGATACATGAGAAAAATGCTCTGGCGTTATAGCATTTAATCAAGTTGTTATGTGAAGATAACTTTTTTTTTTTACCGAGGCTGTCTGAGGCTTTGGGCAACATTTGAACTTACTTAATTTTACGTATCCAGTTATTCCTAGCAGTGTCATCTATTTAGTGTAATTCGCACAAACGAACATACATAAAGTGCTTAATTGTTGTGTTGCAGATTTAAAAATCATAGGTTCGATAATTAGGCCTAAGTTCTAAAGCACAATATAAAGAATAAACTTGGTGAGCATTAGTACTAACAACTAAGAGCATCCTTAATGCTCAAGCTTTTCAAAAGCTTTTTAGACTTTAAAGCCATCAATTTTATTATTTTTTAAGTCATCATCAAGCTTTTCAAATTTTTTAATACAGTGATTGAAAGTTTTTCCAAAGCTTTTTGGTGTAGTTAATGATCTAAGGTTGTGAGAGAGTTAATGCATAAAGCTTTTAGGAAAAGTTTGGTAAATGGCGCAAGTCATTGCTAAAAGTTATTGTAAAAAGCATTTGTCTCCAATGCAAAAAAACTACTTCAAAGACTTTTGTAAATAAGAAAAAATCATTCTAAAAACTCTCATTGTGGATGCTCTAACAACTAGTAATATATAGTGCATCAATGGATTAATGGAGTCACTAACTACATCAATCTTTTTGGATTAACAATAATTTTTTACGGTTTTGTCGACTAATTCACGTGATTTGAGCTTACCATCATACTAAATCATATTTGTAAAGTCGTCTCTTCTTACGATATTTGTGTGACCATTTAGACCATATTTGTTCCTGATCTCATCCAACCGGTAAAGACAAAAAAAAAAAAATATTGTAAAGAATTTTTACTATCTCATCTAACGAGAAAATTATAGAGGAGGTTGGAACTGAGAGTCACCAACTGAATCGATCGTTATTTTATTTAACTGTTTTTGAATTTTTTTAATATTATATTAATATTTGTCTTTCAATCGATTGTTGTAGATCGTGAATAAAATGAGTTTTAAATTTGTTTGCATTTAGTACTAATTGAACTTGATATCTCCTTCACGGACTACATCATTTAGCCAGTTTTCGCTGAATTCATTAGGTGTTAGGAAAGTAGTAACGAATTGACCATGAATCAAAAGTGATAGATTTTTAGTACGCATCGGATTGGGTTGACACATAAATTCTTTTTCAGTCCATTTTAAAAATTTAATCATTAAGACATTAAGTAAGGTAAGGATGATCATTTGTTACTTGTCAGTTAACTACTTAAAGGGTACATGTTAATTTATACTCTATATTTTTATCTTATTTTATATTGCTAAAAGAAAATTTGACTTATAGTTAACTTAAATCTGAACATGCGCACATCTATGCTCGATCCATAAAAAATTAAACAAATGTAACTTGAAGTAGTTGTCTATGCTCCAGACGACAAGAAGTACATATCAGATTTAAATTCAAAATTGTTATTTCTTCTTCTTTAATATTCCTTCTGTCCAGTTTTGTAAATACACATTAGTTAGAGTGTTGTAGATTTATCTAATCAAAATTGAGGGTGTCACAATATATAATACTGTAACTGATTTGCCAACATTTGGCAGTCATGTTGGTTAAAAAGGTATAATTTATCACACACCTTATAAGTAGGACTTGAGCTCACAACAAATGATATAGTTGGGACACAAGTTTTTTGGCTTCACTGTTTGTAGATAAGAAAACCTCAATTTATAAGTTTTTGTTAACAAAAGTTTCATATTTAGTGGAAAATTCAATAGCGAGTTTATAACTGCTTTTTGTTGGAAAATTAGACGTACAGAGATATACACTTGCTTATAGTGAACGATTTTGCTGTTTGGAAACTTACCGACTATTTGGTGAAACAATAAAAAAAACATGGATGATTAAATTAGAGATTCGGATGAGGCATTTAAGGTATTAGACATTAAAAAAGTGAGTAGTTAAGGTTTTGATCTTGAACTTAATAAATATCGTGAAAACAAAAATATTTTAGCCCTCCTATGATGATAATAGGAAGCTTCGTGAGAGTTTGAGTCCTTTTGTGGGTGTGAAGCTTTTAAGGGAGTAGTGAGCAACTGAGCATGGTTCTGGAACCACAAAGAATCCAACTAGAATCGAAAAGTCCATATTTCAAGAACCGAAAACTGAACCGAAAACCAAACTGAAGTGTATGTTCGGTTCCGTTTCGGTTCTAGGTTCTCGGTTTCGATTCGATTATTGCGGGTTTTACTCGATTGGAACCGATTTTTTTTACACATCCATTAAATGAACTTGTTTTTCACTGTATGTGTTATATCGTGTTATATTAGAGACTGCCGCTTGTCATGACTGTATAGAACGAAAACATTTAAGTAATTCATTGGTGTACGTACTCATGGCTTTGAGTATACTCTGATATGGAGGTTGTGTTCACAAACTGTAGACGCTAGTAAACGAGTAAGAGTAGCTATTTCTGCCCATTTGTGTATGTACGACTAAAACATACGTAATATAGATCATAATGTTACTCCGTTGATTTGCATTGTTTCCAGTTTTCTTATTGGTTGTTTCCGACATATAAATATTTCCCATCTATCATTGAGTCCATACAATCATATATGTAGGGTCCGTTTGATTTGCAAGTAGGAATCACAATGAGTATGAGTTTAATAATAAGGTGAAATGAAAATATATATCATAGTTTGAAATCCTATTATTTGGTATGCATTTTAGATTTTCATAGCAATCAAAATTATTACTGTATGTCTGTATATATTAAAAATAAAAACAATTTTTCACATATAAATAAACTGGTTCTCGTGAACCATTTTCTCCCTTTTAGTTCTTACCCTTTGTATTGTATCCTTAATTTTCATCAAGATCTCAAAGCCATTTTTATATTCATTGTATGGGAATGATGTTTTGTAGTATAATCAGACGGGAATTACAAAACTTGACGGGGTTATAAATTATTATTGTGAGAGATGAGTCTTTGAAAAGAATTAGGAAACAAAAGATCACGAATAGTTGTTTTGTACAAGTAGAATAGCTTATAAAAATCATGGTGAAAGAAACAAATGAGGGAGGAAGAAGAAGTATTTTGTATCAAAAGAAAAGAAATATGTGATGCTATAAAAAATAAATGACCCACTCGAATGAAAATGGAAAACCCACCTCACCCCATTGATATCAACCTATGGGTGTGCTATCATTGTTTGATTTCTAAGTTTTGAACCAAACAATTGGAATGGTTATGATACTCATTGAATGATTACAATATAGGTCAACCAAACGCTTCCGTAGTCTTTTACGTCAAAATATCACTATTACAAAACAAAAGAACCATACACACTTTCTAAGTTTCTTGACTTTGATGGCCAAACATCTTACAAAATATAGTATTTTGTGATATGGGCGGTCCGAAACGAGAACCGAAATTTCGAATAATTAGGAATCGAGAACCGAACCGCGGTTCCAAATTTTGGTTCGGATTGGGTCGATTCGGGTTAGGTCGATTCAGGTTGGGTCGGTTCTGGTTTGGTTCTCGGTTCCGATTCGGTTCTCGATCCATATGCTCACCCCTAGTTAGTAGAGACAAAAATTTCATTAGTTGGTTGGCTTTGAGGAGAGTTGTAAACTTGTTGTTTGATGAGTTTTGTTTCACATCTAATGAGTCGGTTTCACATCTAATGAGTCGCATTGTGAGTTTATTTTGCTTTGAAAAGTTTTGTTTCACAGGTAATGAGTCGTAGTGTGAGTTTATTTTGCTTCGATCATGTATGGGTACTGCTAAAATCTTTTTTGGTTTAAGGAACTTGTTAACATGAACTTTATTGAAAAAGATTTGTGTAGGTTAACCAATATTGTGGTTAGTGGAGGAACTTTCTTTTGGAGAATTACATTGGAGACTTGCTTATGTAGCCGTACGTCCAGGTGGTTTGGTTTGTACTCGTAAAAATTGGTTTCCTCCAATGCTTTTTTGGCCTCGAAGGCTCAATCTTAGGTTCTACAATATCACATCTTACGTGACAATGATATATGTGGTATAGATGATTACTATTTTCTGCTTTGGTTTGTCTTCGTGATGTGATTCCAAGTTTCGATTTTTGCGTTCTACTAAGAACACCGCCTCATCTAAAGCCCAACAAACATTGGTGAGTTCCTTGAGTGCCTTTTTAGTGAGATAATCAGACATATGGAAGTCTACTTTAACATGACCCTGAGACATAAAGCAGTTTTTGAGTGTTTACGCACACCACATGCTAAAGATTTTCTAATAGCTATCCTCATAAACTGGCTAGGTCAACATATGTCACCAGCGAAATATCTCACTACTTAAGTATCGCCTCATGATATCATTATTTTCGATTGATGTTTGATATGCCCTGTTTTCCATAGAGCATGTTTGAATTTTTTTGAGGAACATACGATTCATTGTAAAAAGCTCTCGGGGTTCAAGTACACACACGATATGGTTAGTTACACACTTTTGACATATGTAGGCGTGTCAGAATCTACTTCAAGAAAGAGGCACCTGTGATTTTTTTGTCTAACCCGTCAATAGTGGAAGATCTACTCTCAGGCCGACTAACATTCTGGTTTTCGGATAGGTTGGAGAGAAACATGCATGCATTGATTTGACTGCAATTTCTCCTTTCGTGAGGTTCATCGGTCGGGGTATTACAATGGCTTAGACTGTTTTTGATGACGTATAGTCCCCAGCCGGGTCATGAACCCGGCCCATGGGTACTACCCGTATCCGGTCCATCACAGATGGGTGGAATAATGTCATTCAGGCTTATGGGCTTGGATGAACAGTGACCGCACACATGTGTGCGGCCCACGGCCCGGTGCGGCCGACATAGGGTTAGACAGAATCATATTCTGTCTAGGAATATCTTTATCCCAATGGAGGAGGATATCAGGATATTCACTACCAAAATTAGAAGATAACAATCATTCTAATTCTGATAGTTATCCTTTCCTTGGGGCCGAAGTATCAAGTGGTAGCCCATTAGGGTTCCACTGCCTATAAAAGGAACCCCCAAGGGTTCCACAAAGGTATTACATCTTATACTCTTAACTCACATAAACCCTAAATCGATTACTTACTCTTACGCCGGAGTCTAATCGTGGGAAACATTCCCACGGTAAGCCTAACGCGTGTTGTTTAGTGTGCAGGATCCCAACCAAACGATTCACTTGGTGCAGGAGCCGGAGCCCAGCCAACCCGAATTAAGCCCAATTCGGGTCTAGCAAGGATCACCCAACTTTTGCATCAACAAGTTGGCGCCATCCGTGGGACCCATTACACTAAGCTAGAACAAAACCTCATTCTGAATCCCCAATGACAAAGGGGCATCAGCCAGCCAATCCCAGGAATACGAATCCTGGAAATCGGAAGTCCCAAGGGGAAGGGATACTCATCCCCAATCAATCACCTAGCCGCCTTGCAGGCGGACCTGGTAACCGTGGCGGTTTCCAGCCCTTGGGGGTGACGAGCACGATCTCCATGACACCCCCACTTACTTCAACCCTGGACAATCCGGACCCAGGGAGTGCGCCCAACCCTCCTAACAAGGAGCCGCGCAGACCATCGGTAGAGGAAGAGGTAGAGGTCCTACCACTCAGCGAGGAGGATCTTACTCGAGTTCTCACGCAGAACTTCGATAGGATCGTCCCAGGGATCGCGTCAAGGTTGAATCTGGGGAGGAACCTCCAATCCAGACTCAACTTTGGTGACACCGGACCAATCACCTCTTCCCAAAATCAGAGGAAAAGGAGAGCTCGGCCTCAGGAGCAGAGCATCTTTGAGGAAACCCCTCAACCCAGGAATGTGTTTGAGCGCATAGGAGATCGCCTCATACAGGAACTAATGCAGTCTCGGGAAGGAGGAGATAAGTCTGATGGCTCACCCGAGCGGCCAGATCGAGAGTTGGCCAGAACCGCTCATCGCCCGAGCATGTGGGACAGGATGAACACTGGGAAGAAGGCTTCCGGTTCATCCCAAAAAAGTGGTCCCTACCCAAAGGATGGGGCACCACCACCGTCCCCAGACCCGTCAGGAGAGGACTCAGATGACCATCCGCCTAAGCGTCGCCGACCTAGGCGCACCCCTCCACCACCACCAAACAATGATGAGTATTATGGTGGTCCTTATTATCGAGATGCGGAACCGGAGGATCTTTCGCGACCATGGTGTGAACCATGGGATGACCCTAGGCTCACCCGGCCATGGGCGGATCCCAGGGAAGACCCGTTCACCCTCCGCATACGAAACTATTCTGAGGACACCAAACGTCGCATGCCGGCGTGTATCAAGACTTATGATGGGTCTGGTGATCCGGTTGATCACCTTAAAATATTTGATACTCAGGCTAAAATTGAGCGATGGCCCATGCCTATATGGTGCCAAATGTTCAATTCAACTTTGATCGGAAATGCCCGTGACTGGTTTGAGGCACTCCCTCCACGGAGCATTGATAGTTTCACGGAACTACGCACTGCGTTCGAGAACAATTATACTCTGAGGAAGAAGTATAATAGGGATCCGGTCTTATTGGCAACTGTCAAACAACGGCCGGGGGAATCCACAGAAGCCTTCACTGAACGCTTCAATGATGAGTGCACGCGCACAAGAACAATGCCGGAGCTCCTGAAAATCTCTGACTACATGTACGCCATAACAGACAGGGAGTTGATCAGGCGCCTCAATGACAAGCGTCCAGAGAGATATGACGACCTCATGGAAAGGGTCAGAAATTTCATAGAAGGGGAAACAGCTGTTGCCGCGGCCTACCCATCCCGAGGAAATGGGTACGGTCAAATGACCAGTCCCGGAGACAGTCGGGCGGCCAAGGCAATCAGAACAATAGCAAGGGCTCAGACTATAAGAGCCAAAGCAAAGGAGGACGGCCGGACGATAAGTTCACCCCCCTAAAGATGTCCTACCGGGAGATCTTGCTGACGGAAGGGGCGAACTTTCCAAGGCCTCCCCCAATGACCACTTCGCCGGAACGTCGGCAAGGAAATCGCTTCTGCGAGTTCCATAATGACAAAGGCCACGGTACGAAGGAGTGCATCCAGCTCAAGAAGCATATTGAGTCACTGATCAAATCAGGTAAACTCAAGCACCTAGTTAAGGATTGGAAGGATGGAAAAGACAACAACAAGAAGTACGATAAGAAGGATCCCCAAAAGGACAAACCTTCGACCATATACATGATCCAATCCAGACAGCGCCGCACGAGGCAGAAAGTGGGCCAAAAATTTTCACGCGGCAGGGAAATCTCATTCCCTCTCATCACAGCAAGCGATGTGATTGATGCGCCTCTCACCATTGAGATAAGCATTGGAACACACAATGTTCGTCGCATGTATGTGGATGGAGGGTCGTCAGCAGAGGTACTGTATGAACACTGTTTTGTGCAGTTGTGCCCAGAAATAAGAAGCCAATTAGTACCGTCCACGGCGCCACTCACCGGCTTTAGTGGAGACACTATCTGGCCGATAGGGCAACTACGGCTGCTTGTAACCATCGGGAACGAGGAACACTCCACTACGGCGTGGATGAACTTCATGGTGATACGCTCACATTCCCCGTACAATGGGATCATAGGCAGACCAGGTATTTTGGCTATACGGGCGGTACCCTCCACGGCGCACGGAATGATCAAATTCCCCGTTGAGGGGGGGATTGTTACCATTTATAACACAATCGTACCGGAATCCGAGTGTCACACTGTGACAGCACCGGCTCCACCTGTTCCACCCAAGGATGGATCACCACCTCCCAATTGGAAGGTAGCAATTCACCCTGACTATCCGAAACAGGAGGTATCCATAGGAGGGGCGCTCTCGGATAGCAGCAAAAGGGCCATGTGCTCTCTTTTAAGTGCAAACCTAGATATATTCGCATGGGAGCCAAAGCATATGACAGGCGTGCCACGTGCGATAGCAGAGCATAAGCTCCAGATCCGCCAAGGGTACCAACCCGTCAAGCAAAAGAAGCGCGGCCAGGCGCCTGAGCGCAACCAAGTGATATTGGAGGAAGTACGGAAACTAGTGGATGCAGGCATCATGCGCGAGGTATACTACCACGAGTGGTTATACAATCTGGTCATGGTCAAGAAACATGACGGAAGTTGGCGCATGTGTGTGGATTTTACGGATCTAAACAAGGCTTGCCCACAGGACTGTTTCCCGTTACCGGAAATCGACTGGAAGGTGGAATCCCTATGTGGGTATCCTTTTAAATGCTTCTTGGACGCGTATAAAGGGTATCACCAGATCCAGATGGCGGAGGAGGATGCAGAAAAAACGGCGTTTCATACGAGCCAGGGCGTATATTGCTATACGAAAATGCCGTTTGGACTTAAGAACGCCGGTGCTACATATCAACGGCTGGTGGACAAAGCTTTTGAATCACAAATAGGCCGCAACTTGGAAGTCTATGTTGATGACTTGGTTATAAAAAGTCACACGGAGGAGGCACTTCTCCGGGATGTCCAAGAGACATTCGACACGCTGAGAAGGATTAACATGAAGTTAAATCCAAAGAAATGTACGTTTGGGGCAACGGAGGGAATGTTCCTTGGATATTTGATTGATCCAAACGGCATCAAACCTTGCCCAGAGAAGACGGACGCAGTGATACAACTGCCATCCCCTCGGACACGGAAGGAGGTGCAATCCTTAAATGGGAAGCTAGCCAGGCTGAATAGGTTCATATCTAAATCCGCAGAGAAGTCATTACCCCTATTTAAGACACTCAAGAAGTGCATTAGGAAGGGAGACTTCCGGTAGACGAAGGAAGCCGAGGAAGCTTTCGGCCAACTCAAGCAGCATCTTGCATCCCTCCCTATGCTAGTAGCTCCCCGGCCAAAGGAGGAACTCATTATGTATCTCTCAGCCACTCATGGCGCAATAAGCGTGGTACTTATGACAGATAGGGATACAGTGCAAACTCCGGTCTAATTTATAAGTAGAACACTACAAGGGCCGGAGCTGAATTACTCCTCTATGGAAAAATTGGTGTTAGCACTAGTGTTTGCTACAAAGCGGTTGCGCCGGTACTTTCAGGCGCACCCAATTGTAGTCATTACGGATCAGCCAATCAAGCAAGTTATTTCTAGACCGGACGTGGCAGGGAGGCTACAGAAATGGAGCATCTTATTGAGAGAGCACAATATATCTTTGATAGTAGTAAAATACACCCCTTTCTTTGCCTTAGGAAAAACAAAGAGAAGAAACGTAAAGTAGCGGTAAGTATCGACAAGTGATTTAGGAAAACCACAAGTAATGACCCTCAATCACTTAAAAATGATGTTTAAAATTTCGTTTCCCAAGGAGGTATGGTGTTGTGAATTAACTTGTATATATTTGAGATTAATATTGATGAGACGGAATGACGGTTTTTTTGGAAATTACACTATGACGTAAAAAACGAAAATGTAAAACCGTAGAAAAACCACTAAAATTAAAAATTATTAAAACCAAAAACAAAATCAAGAAAAAGATTAAAAAGACTAAAACAAGTCTAAAATAATATAAATAAAGACAAAAATCCAATAAAGATATTTTTAAAACCTTTTATTAATTAAATAATTAATTTTAAATGCTAATTAAAGCCCTAAAATTAAATTTAACTAATTCAAAAGTCAAAAATATGATTTTATTGAACAATTACTTAACTTATATTATTAGAAGACTAAAAAGTAATTTTCTAAAAATTAAAACTTATTAAAACTATTTTTAAAATTCTAAAAATGATTAAAACCTAATTAAAATTAAAATAATTATAAAAATAAATCTAAAAGTGATAAAAATAATCTAAAAATGGAAATAGTCCTAATTAATGATAAAGAAATTAAGAAAAAATGAAAAAGAAAAGAAAAAGAAAATTTTGAAAATTAAATAATAAAATAATATTAAAATAATACAAAAAAGTAAAAGTCACTCAGTTGCGCCGCAACTAGTGTTGTCTTGCACCGCAACTAGTGTTACGGGATCACCAAGATCAGCAGCACCTTCAGTTGCGCCGCAATGCCTCTGTCTTGCGCCGCAACTTGTGAAACGGGCACACCAAAATCTGCAGGTACTTCAGTTGCGCCGCAACAAGTTGTCTTGCGCCGCAACTTGTGTGACGAACCTGGTTATGAACTAAACAAGTGCACACTTGTACACTTGTGATGCCAAGAGGTCTTGGCTTGATGCTTTGTTTGGTGATTATGTTGGAACAATGGGGGCACTCTTGTGATCCTTTGATCACAAGAAGTCAAGAACAACACAAATAACAACAAGAAACAAAGATCAACAATCAAAGATCATGCACAAAGTTCATCACAAATCAAGCAAATTAGCAATATGCGGATTTTTAACTTACTCTTTTTACCTTTTAAACTCAACAAACTTGTTCAAATCTTGTTCCAAACTAATTAACTACTTACTAATAACCTTAATCAACCCTAAACAAGCAATCTAACACCTTTTAATTATCAAAACAAATCTAGATGTCCTGCTTAAACCTGTTGCCAAACACCCTTTAAACTTTTTGAAAACCAATTTTAACAAAGAAAAACCTTACAAACCCTATGCAAACTTGTTCCAATATCTCAAAACATGCATAACAACACTTGAGAACACAAATCCACTATCTATAACACACTTAGTAACAAAATCACATGAGATCATATAAACTAGCACTTTAATGAACTTCTCAAAGAGTAAAAGGAAGATACCTTAGGTTCTTACATCCAAGAACCTAGAGGATGAAAATCCTCCTCCAATCCAACCCGGGTTGGAGCTGAACTAAATCAACAAGCCTTCAACCTATTTGAACACAAAACAAAGAAAACAACAAAATAATATAAAATGATATGATTCTTTTTTTTTCTTTTTAAAACTCTTCCAAAACCTTTTCCAATCTTCTTAAAATGTTTCTATAATACTTAAATCACCAACAAACATGAACCATAAACACCAAAATACCTTTGAGAAGATTTTACCAAAATCTCTCAAAATCAAAACCTTAAACAACTTTGAAAATCAAAGTTGCTTAACCATAAAACAAAGTGGAACTCAGAATCAATCTCCTCACAACACACAAACTTTTAAAAACAATAAAAAAGGAATTACACTTGAATATTTCAAAAACCAAACTTTTTATTTCTTTAAAAAGGAATTACATGTGAGAGACTAGAAACTGGAACAAGGGCTTCACACAAGTTGTGAGCTCCTTTTATAGAGTCCTAAGAAGATACTAGAAGGCTAAAAACATAAAACCCTAATACATAGAAAATCCCAAATGTGCCCTTGAATGATTTTGAGTGCATATGAGCTGTCCATTTGATCTTGGCCTTTAAATTTTGCTTTGTGAGCAAGCATATCATCTTGGACGTTCATTTTGCCACGTCACTAGTCTTGGAGGTTAAGGAATGATGTGATTGGTGGATTGGGGAATTGGGGTTTTGGTGCACATGAGTGGGATGCAGGTTTTTAGGAGTGGGAAGGGTTTTGGCATGTGTGAATTAAGTGTGTGCAAGTTTAATTGGGTTTTACCCAAGTAAAAAGGTGGGTAATTTCTGGGCATGGTAAAGATGGTGAATAGTACCATTTGATCCGAAAATAGGGGTGGTGCATGTGTTAGGCGCCTGTTTTTTTAAAATGTTTGGGAGTTGTCACTTTTGGTCCCTGGCTTTTGTTATTTTTGGCCTTTAAAGATTTTCAGCCTAAAACTTGACTTTCCTTTGTTAATATCTTCCATCAATTGACACTTTTGGCACAAACTTTTAATAAAAGGTTATCAAGGATGTAATTTGACATTTGGTGATTCTTTAAGGACTAATCTTGGACAATGTTGATCTTCAAAGGTCTTCAATGTGTCTTTCACTTCATGAGGGACCATTATTGGCAATTTGAAATTGTTGAGGGACTAATCTTGCCATTTCTTCAATGTTGAAGGACCTTTTTGTAATTTTGACAAACTTAAGGGACCAAACTTGTAATTATGAATATACAAGGGTTTTAAGTGTCATTTCTTCATTCTTGGAGGATCAATCTTGTATTGTCTTCAAGTCTTCAAGGGTATTTGATGAAAATTCCATGATTAGGGCCCGGTTCATTGTACGGCTTCGTTTCTCGTGTTCGTTTTTCCTTGTATCTTGTGATCTTTTGTCTTTTTCACGATATCCATACCTAAAATACACAAGTAAACAAACACAAGCATATATATGGTATTTTATGACATTTTTATGCATTTAAAGCCCGAAAAGAACGATGAGATCATGTATAAATGCCATCTCATCACTCCCCCATACTAAGCCATTGCCGTGCCCTCACGCAATGCTAGAATAAAGTATCTAAGCATCACCAAAGTTCAATTTTATTAACCTTTATTGAAGAGTAAAAGACTTGCAACATACTACGAGAATGTGTAAAGACATAATGTATGATTTTCATCACCAAAAAGTGACTTTTAGGGTCTAAGAATAGGAACAAGTTAATGTCCCTTAGAGTAAATTTCGTCATCCTTGATTGTCATACATTCCATGCTAAGTGCAAAAACAAGATCATTGTTGGTACAAGTCACAATGCTAACACTACTCATACGTCCAAATTGTGTAATACTTTTTCTCCCCGCAATCCTAGTTATTATAAAAGGAAATGGGTTACTAGCATTTTTTATCTAATTGTCATGGATCACAAGTGATTCATATTGACTTATTTGAGTAGTTATTAGTCCGAAAGCAAAGTAGCACGATTTGATCAATAGTTAGCCGAAGGACAAAATCTTTTAAAACGGCTTCTCGTGTATCTCCTTAAGTTCATATCTTGGCATAACTTGTTTCACGATTTGAGACCTTTCTCGGACCGATATTTGGCATGTACTTCATACTTCAAATCTTGGGAAGACGTTCTCGAAATTATGGTCTTCTCTTCATATATTTGGAATTTCTTCACTTGACGTTTTTGAGAGATTCTTCATATAGGACCACGACTTCATCATTTTTCTTCAATCTTTACTTTGGATTTTGATATACAACGATCCGCCTCCTTTTCGGACTTGGATATATTTATCCTCATACCTTGTTAGGGTCTTTTTGGATAGACTTTCTCCATTCTTTAGGGGAGTAATAGCTTCTCGTCGTGTGTCTCGATCCTTCATATTGATTTTGGAACAATGATACTTCACATCATCTTTGGATCTTTAGCAAAAATAGAGCTCCTCATGCCTTGTTAGGGCCTTTTTGGATGATCGCCAATCTTCGCGTCCCGTTTCAATAAGTTATGCCTTGGCTATGAACTCTATTCAACCCCGAGCAACTTTTAAACGATCTTGCGCTAGAGGCTAAGTAACCTTTCAAACCGTACGACCTTACTTATTGCAATTATGTTTTATTCCTAATGCATTGATCTTATGGGAAGAAAAAGCCACAATTAAAAACATATGAGTTTTTGAAAGAACATTTTCATGTTCTACGTTTAGCATGATCACTTGTCTAACTCTATCATTTCTTGTTCTTCACTATTTAAAGACCTCTAATTAAAGAGACTCGTGAATACTTAGCCGTGCAAGTCAAAATTAAGCCAAATTTGGATTAGCTTTCATTAAGACTATATCAAATCAAAGTTTTGGGTTTTCAAGCCACCTATAGGATCTTGCACTTTCTTGGACTTTTTCAAGTTTAGAGAATGCGTTTTATAGTTCCCTTGATAAGTGACTTTCTAGAATCAATTATAGGAACTTGCGAAAAGTTCTTGTTCTTAATCCGAATGAATTAAGACTTTCGCGTTTTAAAGCTCCCTATATAAAAGTCTAGCAAAACTTGAATTGAGCGGGTTAAGGAATGTAAATGGCTCCAAATGCCCATCAAGTCAAAAATTAACTCTTATTCTACCCATCGGAAAATATACATTCGTGTCTTAAAAACACTTATGAAAACTAAGAAAAATTTTAAAATTTGGCTATTTTTAGCCTTATTTGCAAAACAAAACATTGAAAATTGGAAAACGTGAGGGCGTAGCAAAGCAAGTACCTATTCACCCCCCCATACTAAAAGTAAACATTGTCCTCAATGTTTCGAGTCTAAAGGTGGAGCACCCCCATACTAGAGACGAAGAATCGAATGCTTAGGATCTAGCATGGAAAGGGTGATCAACAATATATCTAAAGTCGTTTATTAATTATGCTAAAAGATAATTGTTAGAACAATAAAGGATATGTCATGGATTCGTGAAAAACTTCTTCAAACGAATGATGGAGGCTCACGTAAACGAACACGAGAGTCTTCAATCGTAGACGATGATGATGATCTAGATAACACAATCACAAACAACCACGAGACAACGAGTTGGAAGGGTACAAGTCCCCTTATTAGTGAACATAAAAAGCATAAAGATAAGCATGGGATCTCCCCCACGAGGCACCTCGTTTTTGATTACCGAGTCATGAGCTCGACTCGATCCCCTCAAAATGTGAACATTTAGGGAAATCATGGTGTGGTCAATTTTTGATGGGGCTTACATGATTAACAAGGCCCAAAAAGCAACCGGTATAAAGGACTAAGTCCTTAGATGATGCAAAATACCGGGGTCGAAGATGGCGTTCTCGTTTCCATTGGAAAAACAAATTAACACCACTTGAACATGTGCCATAAACTCAAAGAGTTTGAAGAAAATAGATGAGAAGTAGAAGGGTGAGACAATTGGTAAGACAAACGTTTGAGCTACTCGAGGTAGACTCGCACCAAGCAAATAGATATAGTTTCCATTTATTGCATCGGTGGAAGACCGAGATTTCCCTTTACATGAAATTCCGGGATCGAATATCTCGTCCTCGGTGGACAAGGATGAGGGAACATAAGGGGCTTCCCCCATACTAGAACCACACAAAACATCGTCAAAAGGAGTAGACGAGTTTGTAGCACTCAAAGCACGCGGTGATGACGGAGTTAGATTTGTAGAAAAATCAATTAAATCACATTTAAGATCTTTTTCTTTGTTATCTTTTAAACTCTCCTTATGAAAACCCTTTTTGATTATGTCGAAAACATTTGGTGTTTCTAAAACGATGTTAGTCACACTAAAAATTCTCACATTTTGAAACCGTTTTGGTTTTGGTGGTGGCAAGTTCTCAAAACGTTTATCGACGAAGAAAACCTCCCCATCGGGGTCAACATATTCATCATCCGAAAGATCTTCCGTAGAAACCGGCAACTTATCAACACTTTTCAAGAACGAAGGTGAAGGATTTTTCGATTCAAGTATTGATGGTTTCTTCTTTGTAGGCTTAGCACTCATAACCTCCACCGGCGGAGGAAATGGTAAATTGTTTTTGGAGACATTCCCTAAAACTCTTGGTGAAAATTCTTTGCAAATGACATTGGTCGAGTCACCATGGTTTAAAGTTGCAATAGAATATACATGAGAAAGATTGGAGTTTTGTGTTGCATTGATGACAAGTTCTTCTTCATTGAAACGAAGGGTGATTTTTCGAGCATGAACATCGATAAGTGCTCGTGATGTATCCAAAAATGAACGACCCAAAATGAGAGGAACTTTTCGATCGATGGGAATGTCTACAACGATAAAGTCAACGGGATAGTAAAACTTTCCGACTTTAACGAAAACGTCCTCGGCTACCCCACATGCCATAATCGTAGAATGATCGGCCATCTCGATGGACATGTTCGAAGGAATAAGAGCCGGAAGCGAAAGCGATTTGAAAATCTCGAGAGGCATTAAATTAATACTAGCACCAAGATCGGCCAAGGCGTAGCATTCCTCCATATCTTGTATAGCACACGGAATCAAAAATTTACCGGGATCACCGACTTTTTGTGGTATGCGGCTTAGAAAAACCGATGAACAACTAGACGATTGTTGTAACTTTTCTTTGTTGTTAAGCATACTTTTGAAGTTTGCGGCGAATCGAGGCATCATGATTAAAGCATCGGCAAAACTTATGTTAAAATGCAAATCACGAAACATTTTCATAAATAGCTCAAATTGATAATTGTTCCGTTC
Source organism: Glebionis coronaria (assembly GCA_025667525.1). Classification (NCBI taxonomy): domain Eukaryota; kingdom Viridiplantae; phylum Streptophyta; class Magnoliopsida; order Asterales; family Asteraceae; genus Glebionis; species Glebionis coronaria. The sequence continues at coordinate 527,248,781 of CM046875.1, read as the reverse complement.
TTGTGCCTTCTCTTTGTTTCGTCTCGAAGGGTAGGGTAAAGGTGGTGTGGGTAGGTCATTAGGCAACGGCCTTGGAATCTCGGGTTCCACAATTGGTATTGGTGTAACCGTAGGTGTGGTTTGAGCGGTACTTCGTGGGATTGTAATGTGCTCCTTTTCGACCACCACCTCGGGTTCTTTCTCGATTTCCTTCTCCGTAGAAGTACTTGGACGAGAGATTGGTTCCTTGAAAGTTTTACCACTTCGTGTAGTAATAACCTTCATTTCTCCCTTCGGGTTTGCAATGGTATCACTAGGAAGACCACCCGAAGAAGAGGGCTTACACATGATAGCTTCAAACATCTTAGCCATACGGTCTTCAAATTTTGATTGCCTAGCATCCGCTTTTAATAACTCTTGCTTAATCTCATGTTGTCCTAATTCCATCTTTTGTTGGTTTTGTTGAAGACGTTGGACATTTCCTTCCATTTTATTTGCATGAGTTTTAAGTTCATTAGCAAGTTCATTTTTAAGCTCGTTTTTCAACTCGGATCTTAAGCTAATCATCTCACGTTGCATATTATCAAATTTTGCATCATTTGCTTTTGCATAATCTAAAAATTCTCCTTGCAAATTTTTCGTGTGAGCATTTTGAAAACCTTGTGTAGTGTTTTGAAAATCACGGTTTTGATTTTGATTAGAGATTTGTCCATTCCCACTTTGATAATTCCCTTTGTTGTAATTGCGTGTGTTGCCTTGGTAATTACCTTGGTTGTTGTTTCGATAATTGTTAGCATTTTGATTTGGTGGAGCTTGATTTTGGCGGGAACCTTGGCCGTTTTGGTTGTAAGTTCCCGTTGCTACATAAGCACTCGAAGTGTTACCATCCGCGGTAATGCACTCGGATAAATCATGAGCTCCTCCACACGATAAACAACTCTTAGCAACCGCTTTAACCGAAGCGGAATTGGAAGCTTCTTGAGCCTTCCAATGGGACATTAGATTAGCAAATCTATCAAAAAACCGATTTTCCTCATTAGCTTCATCATGTAAGGCGTTAATGCTACGAGACGATTGTGATGACGATGACGAACCCATATTGGCAACACTCGGTGTGTTACGAGGGCTATAAACCTTAGATCGATTTTCAATGATTTGTAAAGCCTCATTTGTCGTCTTGCACAAAAAATTACCACCCGCGGCGGCATTCAAATAATCTCGTTCATGATCATTAAGCCCATTATAAAAAGTATCGATTTGATGCAATTCCGAAAAATCATGATGAGGACATTCATGTAACATCTCCTTAAATCGTTCCCATGCCATAGAAAAACTTTCATTGTTACGTTGCACAAATCGTGAAATCTCATTTTTTAAGTGTGTTGTTTTCGATGGTGGAAAAAACTTGTTCACAAACTTAGAAACGAGATCGGCCCATGTCAAAATCGAATTTGGCGGTTCTTTCTCGAGCCAAATTTTTGCGGGTCCATCCAACGAATATGGAAACAACATCATCTTAATGGCGTCATGCGGAACATCTTTGAATTTGCTAGTGGCCGTGAGACGGTTGAAATTCCTAATGTGGTAATGCGGGTTGTCTTTCTCATGACCTCGAAATTTGTTTGCTTGTAGCATCGACATTAAACCCGTCTTAATCTCGAAATTCTCCGCAAGGATGGCGGGAATAACAATGGCCTCTCCAAAACCCTCGGTGGGTGCTTGTAGCAACTCCATCATAGTACGATTAGCCATTACGACTTCTTGTTCTATAATAGGTTCAACAATTGGAGGTTCTTCAACAATCAACGATTGATTGGCTTGCTTTTGAAGTCGTTTACGAGCTCGTTTAGCTTGATTACGAGTGATCATAAACTTCACGAAGAATGGGAGGTGAGCAAAGAAGATTCTTTTTGGTTGTTTTGTGAATTTTCAATTTTTTTGTGTTTTTGATGATATTTAATTTTTTTGGATTTTGGTGTATTACGTAGACAACAATCTACAAAATCTCTCCTCGAATCAAACTCTTGATTAAAGAAGCCTCAAAGGAATGAAAACGATCACGTGGAGTGAACGCCTTCGAATGACTTTAGAACTTTGGTGAAAACCAAATTGTTCACGAGGGTTTAATCACAAAGAAAACCAAGCAAATATAGTATACGTATTAATACTTTGGGCGGCAAAACCCTCGATTAGCCTTCAATCTCAAAATACTCACAAGCAAGCGGGGAAACGAGGCGGCGCGAAGCACTTAAGAGCCTTTTTCCTTAGGGTATATTTTATAATACCCGCCTTATACCCACCTCATAGTTCGTATCTTTCAAAATCGAGCTTCTCGAAAGTATTTATCTATTTTTGCCTTTTCTTTTTGTTTGAGATTCGAATACAATGATCGAGTGATGAAATCCCGAATCAAGGTTGTGTTTTCACACTTTTGGAGATATTGTATTTTGGTTGTGATACTTAATACAATATATTAATAATATTCACAAAGAAAAACCGAGAAAACCGATAATACGTGTTAAGGGAGTTCCACTTAACACAAATACTATTATGGATAATATCAAAAACAAAATTTTCCAAATTAAGACACGACACACCTCCCCGGCAGCGGCGCCAAAGTGATAGTAGTAAAATACACCCCTTTCTTTGCCTTAGGAAAAACAAAGAGAAGAAACGTAAAGTAGCGGTAAGTATCGACAAGTGATTTAGGAAAACCACAAGTAATGACCCTCAATCACTTAAAAATGATGTTTAAAATTTCGTTTCCCAAGGAGGTATGGTGTTGTGAATTAACTTGTATATATTTGAGATTAATATTGATGAGACGGAATGACGGTTTTTTTGGAAATTACACTATGACGTAAAAAACGAAAATGTAAAACCGTAGAAAAACCACTAAAATTAAAAATTATTAAAACCAAAAACAAAATCAAGAAAAAGATTAAAAAGACTAAAACAAGTCTAAAATAATATAAATAAAGACAAAAATCCAATAAAGATATTTTTAAAACCTTTTATTAATTAAATAATTAATTTTAAATGCTAATTAAAGCCCTAAAATTAAATTTAACTAATTCAAAAGTCAAAAATATGATTTTATTGAACAATTACTTAACTTATATTATTAGAAGACTAAAAAGTAATTTTCTAAAAATTAAAACTTATTAAAACTATTTTTAAAATTCTAAAAATGATTAAAACCTAATTAAAATTAAAATAATTATAAAAATAAATCTAAAAGTGATAAAAATAATCTAAAAATGGAAATAGTCCTAATTAATGATAAAGAAATTAAGAAAAAATGAAAAAGAAAAGAAAAAGAAAATTTTGAAAATTAAATAATAAAATAATATTAAAATAATACAAAAAAGTAAAAGTCACTCAGTTGCGCCGCAACTAGTGTTGTCTTGCGCCGCAACTAGTGTTACGGGATCACCAAGATCAGCAGCACCTTCAGTTGCGCCGCAATGCCTCTGTCTTGCGCCGCAACTTGTGAAACGGGCACACCAAAATCTGCAGGTACTTCAGTTGCGCCGCAACAAGTTGTCTTGCGCCGCAACTTGTGTGACGAACCTGGTTATGAACTAAACAAGTGCACACTTGTACACTTGTGATGCCAAGAGGTCTTGGCTTGATGCTTTGTTTGGTGATTATGTTGGAACAATGGGGGCACTCTTGTGATCCTTTGATCACAAGAAGTCAAGAACAACACAAATAACAACAAGAAACAAAGATCAACAATCAAAGATCATGCACAAAGTTCATCACAAATCAAGCAAATTAGCAATATGCGGATTTTTAACTTACTCTTTTTACCTTTTAAACTCAACAAACTTGTTCAAATCTTGTTCCAAACTAATTAACTACTTACTAATAACCTTAATCAACCCTAAACAAGCAATCTAACACCTTTTAATTATCAAAACAAATCTAGATGTCCTGCTTAAACCTGTTGCCAAACACCCTTTAAACTTTTTGAAAACCAATTTTAACAAAGAAAAACCTTACAAACCCTATGCAAACTTGTTCCAATATCTCAAAACATGCATAACAACACTTGAGAACACAAATCCACTATCTATAACACACTTAGTAACAAAATCACATGAGATCATATAAACTAGCACTTTAATGAACTTCTCAAAGAGTAAAAGGAAGATACCTTAGGTTCTTACATCCAAGAACCTAGAGGATGAAAATCCTCCTCCAATCCAACCCGGGTTGGAGCTGAACTAAATCAACAAGCCTTCAACCTATTTGAACACAAAACAAAGAAAACAACAAAATAATATAAAATGATATGATTCTTTTTTTTTCTTTTTAAAACTCTTCCAAAACCTTTTCCAATCTTCTTAAAATGTTTCTATAATACTTAAATCACCAACAAACATGAACCATAAACACCAAAATACCTTTGAGAAGATTTTACCAAAATCTCTCAAAATCAAAACCTTAAACAACTTTGAAAATCAAAGTTGCTTAACCATAAAACAAAGTGGAACTCAGAATCAATCTCCTCACAACACACAAACTTTTAAAAACAATAAAAAAGGAATTACACTTGAATATTTCAAAAACCAAACTTTTTATTTCTTTAAAAAGGAATTACATGTGAGAGACTAGAAACTGGAACAAGGGCTTCACACAAGTTGTGAGCTCCTTTTATAGAGTCCTAAGAAGATACTAGAAGGCTAAAAACATAAAACCCTAATACATAGAAAATCCCAAATGTGCCCTTGAATGATTTTGAGTGCATATGAGCTGTCCATTTGATCTTGGCCTTTAAATTTTGCTTTGTGAGCAAGCATATCATCTTGGACGTTCATTTTGCCACGTCACTAGTCTTGGAGGTTAAGGAATGATGTGATTGGTGGATTGGGGAATTGGGGTTTTGGTGCACATGAGTGGGATGCAGGTTTTTAGGAGTGGGAAGGGTTTTGGTATGTGTGAATTAAGTGTGTGCAAGTTTAATTGGGTTTTACCCAAGTAAAAAGGTGGGTAATTTCTGGGCATGGTAAAGATGGTGAATAGTACCATTTGATCCGAAAATAGGGGTGGTGCATGTGTTAGGCGCCTGTTTTTTTAAAATGTTTGGGAGTTGTCACTTTTGGTCCCTGGCTTTTGTTATTTTTGGCCTTTAAAGATTTTCAGCCTAAAACTTGACTTTCCTTTGTTAATATCTTCCATCAATTGACACTTTTGGCACAAACTTTTAATAAAAGGTTATCAAGGATGTAATTTGACATTTGGTGATTCTTTAAGGACTAATCTTGGACAATGTTGATCTTCAAAGGTCTTCAATGTGTCTTTCACTTCATGAGGGACCATTATTGGCAATTTGAAATTGTTGAGGGACTAATCTTGCCATTTCTTCAATGTTGAAGGACCTTTTTGTAATTTTGACAAACTTAAGGGACCAAACTTGTAATTATGAATATACAAGGGTTTTAAGTGTCATTTCTTCATTCTTGGAGGATCAATCTTGTATTGTCTTCAAGTCTTCAAGGGTATTTGATGAAAATTCCATGATTAGGGCCCGGTTCATTGTACGGCTTCGTTTCTCGTGTTCGTTTTTCCTTGTATCTTGTGATCTTTTGTCTTTTTCACGATATCCATACCTAAAATACACAAGTAAACAAACACAAGCATATATATGGTATTTTATGACATTTTTATGCATTTAAAGCCCGAAAAGAACGATGAGATCATGTATAAATGCCATCTCATCAATCTTATAGGCCAAGGATGGCTGTGAAAGGCCAGATCTTGGCGGATTTCCTAATCGAGAAGCCAGATGAGGAAGGGCCAATCGTTAAGCAAGACGAGACTCCAACAGAACCATGGGTGTTGTTCACGGATGGATCTTCGTGTACGGACGGCTCCGGAGCTGGTCTCATCCTCACAAATTCAGAAGGAATGGAATTCACGTACGCCCTCCGTTTTGAGTTCACGGCCACTAACAACGAAGCGGAATATGAAGCATTAATTATGGGTTTAAAAATCGCCGCCAGAATAGGAGTCCGCAACCTTGAGGCCTACGTGGACTCACGGCTTGTCGCGAACCATATTCTAGGTGGATATGTGGCTAAGGAGGACAACATGGTCAGGTACTTGGAAAAAGTCAAGTCGCTAATCGCGACTTTCCATAAGTTTTCCATCAAGCAGGTGCCAAGGGGCGAGAACAAGAAGGCGGACGCTCTTAGCAAGATCGCATCCACAAGCTTCGCTCACTTGTCTAAACAAGTCTTGGTGGAAATACTCAAGGAGAAATCTATAACGGAAGGGGAGGTTGCTGCTATAATTGAGGAGGATGGACCTACATGGATGACCCCGATTATCAACTATTTGACTAGTGAGACCCTTCCAGACGAGGAAAAAGCAGCACGGCGCATCAGAAGGAAGTCGCAGTATTTCGAACTTCGAGAAGGCACCCTTTACAAGCGCTCTTTCTTGCAGCCATGGCTGCGGTGTGTGGGACCACGTCAAGCCGCATACGTAATCAGTGACATACATGAAGGATTATGCGGCATGCATGTAGGTCCACGGTCCGTGGTAGCTAGAGCCTTACGGACAGGATACTATTGGCCTACCATGCACAGAGACGCGCGCGACATGATTCGCAAGTGTAGTGATTGCCAAGTGCATAGGCCAGTGTCGCGGCACCCGCAGCATGAGCTTACACCTATCACATCCCCATGGCCATTCTATAAGTGGGGAATCGACATTGCAGGACCATTTCCTGTAGCTGCGAGGGGAGTTAAATTCTTGATTGTTGCGATGGACTACTTCACACGATGGATAGAGGCCAAGGCAGTCAAGTCTATCACAGGCAAACAAGTTAAGAAGTTTGTTTGGGAACATATTGTGTGCCGTTTTGGTCTACCAGGAGAAATCATCTCGGACAACGGCAAGCAGTTCACGGACAACCCATTCAAAGATTGGTGTGCATCATTGAACATCAAGCGGCGCTTCGCATCTGTTAAGCATCCGCAGACAAATGGCCTTGTCGAACGGGCAAATAGAAGCTTGGGGAATGGCATCAAGGCGCGTCTGGATGAACGAAGTGGCAAATGGGTCGATGAGTTATCACATGTGCTATGGGCGCATAGAACTATGATCAAAACAGCCAACGGAGATACTCCATTTGCATTGGCTTACGGCACTGAAGCTGTTATACCAGCAGAAATAGGAATGCCTACCATCCGCACGGCGGAGGTTAATATCGTCACGAACGATGAACAGCTGCGAATCAACCTGGATCTGTTGGAAGAAAAAAGGGAAATAGCAGCCATCAATGAGGCTAAGTCCAAGGCTAAGATGAAGGCTTATTATGACGTCAAGGTCAAGGGTGTTTCTTTTCGACCGGGAGACTACGTCTATCGTGCTAACGAAGCAAGTCGAGCGGAGAATACAGGAAAGCTGGGGCCTAAGTGGAAAGGACCGTATGAAGTCACTAAAGCCTTGGGACGAGGCGCGTACAAGTTACGTGACATGGATGGCCGCGACCTAGAGCGCACATGGAACATTTCCAATCTCAAAAGGTGCTATCTTTGAAAGCTACGGCTTTCGCATGGGTACTTCGCTATATGCGGTCTTAATAAAGAACCATGCGGTCTATCTGTTTTGTTTTTCTTATGTTTGTTTAGTTTCCTTTCTTGTTTTTTAGGACTTGTCATTATTGTTCAAACAAAAGTGTAAACGTTCTAATAAAATGCCGTGGTGCCTAGCTAGCCCCACGGCTTGTTTCGTGCAAATCATTTTTTATATTTTTTGTTAGTCGTATGAATTTTACTTATATTATAATATGCCATGTTTCATTCATATGCATTCTTTCAAATACTGTACATGTACTATACGCCTCCACGCGGGGTAAGAGGATTAAGTGAACCTACTAATTCAACTTGCCGCGTAAGAGGGATGCAACCCCAGCCGCACGGATCATGTATCCTTACTAGACACCTTACTCGCAAGACGTTGGGGTAAGTTTCATATGCCGTAGTCACACAGTGCTCCGCATAGTAAAGACGCACGTCGCATGTCTAGTAAATTATAGACTTGTATGTATTTTCTTTCTTTGTGTGTAAGACGTGATATACCATGCAGTATTTATTAGGCCCGACCCAACATACGAAAGGACACGACCCATGGGCCTGGATAATCTTACCCGCTGTTACATTATGACAGTTATTGACAGTTATTGTCAGTTACAAACGAAACAACACAACGATTACTTTTATTGAATCGTTGTGTCCATTAGTCGACACACCGTTTCGACAAGTATAAATAGATTAGGAATCTGTTATTGTAAAGATGATGATTGATTATACATTTGTTATTATATACGATTAATACAAAGTTAGTTTCGGTATACTGATTTGATTCGATCCGTGCTTGTTTCTCCAACATTTGGCATCAGAGCTTTGTTTAATCAAAATCAAAGCCTTTTCATCATATACCAGGTTTTCTGTCAAAGGTTTCGACCAAGTTCTTTTTCTTTCCCAGATTACGCAAAAACACCAAAACACAATTCATCCGAATCAAGATTAACCCGTCCGTGTTTTGATAGAGGGTTCCTACTCTCGTTACCAGGATATTAATATCGGCAACGAAAGGGTTTTTACCCCAAAAAATCATTTTTGCAAGATTTTTCTTCCGTTTCAAATTTTTAAAAAAAGGGGAAGAACAAATCAACACAAGAGAAAAGAAACCCAGATATAGGTTTAGAACAAACCCAGAATCGAAACCCAATAAAAAAGTCAACGACAGAAAATAAAGATCATCAAAAGGGAACAAACACACCTGTTTGTAGATTCCACATAATCATCCCTAAGCCTGAAAATCACCACGTGATTTTCCTCATATCCAAAAGCCCCAAATCACTTGAGGCAATAAATCCCCAGATCACATCGAAACCAACGAAGGATTCGCATAGGAGGATTAAGGTTGCTACGAAATAGAAATCGTAGAACAGAAGATTGGATATAGGCAGCATCGATTGGTGACCAGAACCACCATAGAAACCTTCGATATCATCGAGGAAGAAGAAAGGAACGGCCACAAAACAAACCGTTGTGTGTTATCCAAACACAAACGAAAGAAAAAAAGGGGGCCAGTTATAAGGAAGCAAGGACCGAGGGTAAAAAGGCAAGCCCACTAATACGACTTTTGGGCTTATATTGTCTACGGGCCAAAAAAAGCCCAGTCAGGTTTATCTAACTTTTTACCCATTTTCATTTGTCAAATTTTTTAAATCTTTTGTATCTAGTAAATTTTTTTTAGATAAAAGGTTTAGGTGTTATTATTTTTATAAAAACAAAATCATTTTTTTATAACTATAAGTTTTTTAAAAATATATATATTTTGTTTGTTATAAAATTTTAATACGACATATAATAACCTAGCGAATACGCTGCTTATTATATAGAATAATTTTTAAGGAGTAATTAACCTTAGGTTATTCTGTTAGTTTTAGAAAATCTCTAGGAATAGTTATTTACGTATAATAATATTCCGCGTTTTTGATATAGCCTATAAGGCATATTATTTTGAGTACTCACCGAAAAGAAATTTTTAGACACAATAAGTGTTAAAAATTTTATTTAGAGATTTTATTTTAATATCCCTCGCGATATGACAAATGATGGCGGAGATTCTTCCAAGAAGGAAGCCAGTACCAACGGTACACCAAATTTCTAATGTCCTATGCTAAAACCGTCGAATTACTCACTATGGGCAATTCGAATGCAAATTATTCTCGAAGCCAACGGCTTGTGGGAAATGATAGAACCGTCGGCTACAACCCAACCCGACAACAGGAAAGATAAGACTGCAATCGCATTTCTGTATCAATCCTTACCCGAAGATCAATTGCTTCAAATAACAAAGCACAAAACTGCGAAGACAATTTGGGATGCTTTGAAAGCCAAACATATGGGCGAAGACAGAGTTCAACAAGCGAGATTACAAACACTCAAATCTGATTTTGAGTTATTACAAATGAAGGAAGACGAAGCTATAGACACCTTTACCAGCAAATTGACAACCTTGTCAAACAAAGCCGCTAGTTTAGGACACACATTTGAGGATTCAACACTAGTTCGAAAATTACTCAATGCTGTACCTGAAAAATTCCTTCAAATCGTCGCATCCATCGAACAATACTCTGACTTAGACAAAATGACCCTAGAAGAAGCAATAGGTAGGCTCAAAACCTACGAAGAAAGAATTCGGCAGAAGAAGGGTAAACAAGTGGACAGTCAAGACAAACTGATGTTCACACGACATGATAATCGTAGAAAGAATTTTAGAGGACGTGGGCGTGGAAGATCAAATTTTTCACGTGACAACAACCACGAGAAACCTCGAGACGAAAAGAAGAATGGAGAAACCTCAAGCAAAAACTTCAACAACTACAACAGCTTCAAAAAACCAAGTCGTGATCTAAGCAAAATAGAATGCTACAATTGTGGCAAATTAGGACATATGTCAAGAGAATGCCGACAAAAACCAAAGAGTCACGAACAATCCAATTTGGTTGAAGAAGACTTTGAACCAACTCTACTTATGGCAATATTAGATGGACAAGTTCAAAGAAACAAAGTATTAGAAGTTGAAGAACAAAAGGTCTCGCTACACGAAGAAGATGTAGGATATAAAGAGACAAGTAAGGATAGTCTATGGTACTTGGACAATGGTGCAAGTAATCATATGACTGGAGTAAAAGAACATTTCAAGGAATTAGACGAAAAGGTTAGTGGAAAAGTAAAATTTGGAGACGGTTCATATATAGAGATCAAAGGAAAAGGTTCAATCATACTGGAATGTGATGACGAAAAGCAAAGGATCATATCACATGTTTATTACATACCAAACCTACAAAGCAACTTATTGAGCCTTGGACAATTCACTGAAATTGGTTGTAAAGTTGTAATTGAAGACGATGAACTACGACTTTATGACATGGACAACAAAATCTTTATGAAGGTCACAAGACAAAACCGACTCTACAAAGCTAGTCTCAAAATAGGCACACATGTCTGCCTACTAGCAAACCTAAAAGACACTACCTGGCTATGGCATGCAAGATTGGGACATATCAACTTTGAGTCACTTAAAACAATGACTCAAAAGGATTTAGTCCATGGAATACCTACAGTTAAGCATACAAAGCAAGTATGTGATGTATGTTTAATGGGAAAGCAAAGTAGAATGCCATTTCCTAAGAAGGCGAAATCTAGATCAACCTCACCACTGGATTTAGTATATGGAGACTTATGTGGACCAATCACTCCTCCAACACCTTCTGGAAAGAAGTACATATTCCTATTAGTAGACGATTACTCAAGATACATGTGGGTATATTTCTTAAGTACAAAAGATCAAGCTTTTGATACTTTCAAGGAATACAAGAACAAAATAGAAAAGGAGTTAAGGACGACATTGAAGATGTTTAGAACGAATCGTGGAGGTGAATTCACATCAAATGAATTCACACAATACTGCAAAGAAAACGGCATAGCACGACAACTCACCGCTCGTTACTCACCACAACAAAATGGAGTAGTAGAAAGACGTAATAGGACAATTATGTCTACTACAAGATGTATGATGAAAGCAACAAAGGTACCTCAGAACTTTTGGGCTGAAGCTGTTAGACACGCCATATACATCTTAAACAGTGTTCCTACAAAGGCACTTGAAGACATTACTCCATACGAAGCAATCAAGAAAAGGAAACCAAATCTAGAAAACTTAAAAGTTTTTGGATGCATAGCATATGCAAAAGTACCATCTCAACACCTAACGAAGTTGGATGATAGAAGCTCAAAATTGGTTTACCTAGGAAACGAATTTGGATCAAAAGCCTTCAGATTATTTGATCCAATAACACGAAGAATATGTGTTAGTAGAGACGTAAAGTTTAAAGAAGATGAGATATGGGATTGGAGCGAATATTTAGAAGATTATAACAATGACGACCCAGAATGGACAGAATTTCAATTTGGAAACCGTGATCAACATAATCAAGAAGATCAACCAAATGATGACAACGATTTTCCATTCAACAATGAAAATGGATACGATTCGCCACCACCAGACTCACCTAGTCACTCTCTAACACCTAACACACAAACTACAAGGTCATCTCAAGTAAATTCTCAATTCACACCCAATAATTCGTCACAGTCATTTTATCAAAGTGATGTTGAATCTTCTACAACATCAATCACACACCCCAACTTTGATCATACACCAATAAGAGGTTTTAGAACCTTGAATGACTTATACGAACATAGTGAGGAATTACACTTAGCTGAGGATGAACCCAAGAATTACAAAGAAGCATCACACGACCAAAAATGGATAGAGGCAATGAAAGCTGAGTTAGATTCCATCAACAAGAATAACACATGGGAACTCACTACCCTCCCAAAAGGTCACAAAGCAATCGGCTTGAAGTGGGTGTTCAAGACAAAGAAAGATGCAAATGGAAACATAATCAAGCATAAAGCTCGATTAGTAGCAAAAGGATACATACAAGAGCATGGCATAGACTTCGAAGAAGTATTTGCACCAGTTGCAAGGATGGAAACTATCCGTCTATTACTAGCCATCGCTGCCAACAACAAATGGGAAGTACATCACTTGGACGTAAAATCTGCCTTTCTACATGGAGATTTAAAGGAAGAAGTGTATGTAGCTCAACCCGAAGGATTTACAAAGAAAGGAAATGATGGAAAAGTCTACAGACTTACAAAGGCCTTATATGGTTTAAGACAAGCACCACGTGCATGGAATATCAAGTTAGACAACACCTTGAAGACATTAGATTTCAAGAAATGTGCACTGGAACAAGCTATCTACACAAAGGCATCAAAGGACTCACTATTATTGGTAGGAGTTTATGTAGACGATCTTATCATCACTGGAACGCCAAAGAAAGAGATAGACAGATTTAAAGCTCAAATGGAAGAAAAATTCGAAATGAGCGACTTAGGCTTATTAGCTTACTATCTCGGAATTGAAGTCACACAATCAAATGGTGACATATCAATCAAGCAATCAGCATACGCGAACAAGATATTAAAGGAAGCTGGAATGCTAGAAAGCAACGAAACAGTTATACCTATGGACCCAGGAACAAGATTGACAAAGAAAACCGAAGGGACAATGGTCAACACAACTGAATATCGAAGCTTAATTGGATGTTTAAGATATCTGCTTCACACAAGACCCGACTTAAGTTATTCCGTAGGATTACTTAGTCGTTTCATGCAAGAACCTAAAGAGCAACATATGAAAGCTATAAAGCAAGTACTACGCTATGTAAAAGGAACCAAGGATTATGGAATAATCTACAAGCATAACGACAGCAACAAGATTCATGGATATAGTGACAGCAGCTATGGAGTTAATACACAAGAAGGCAAAGGCACAACAGGAATCATATTCTATTTTGGTGACTCACCAATTAGCTGGAGTACACAAAAGCAAGCAACCGTGGCACTATCATCATGTGAATCCGAGTTCATAGCAGCAACAGCAGCAGCAACTCAAGCATTATGGCTTAAAAGACTCTTAAGCAGACTTACACACAAAGAAGAAGAAAAGATTACGATCATGGTAGACAACAAATCAGCAATACAACTAATGAAGAACCCAGTTTTTCATGGAAGGAGCAAGCACATAGACACGAAGTACCACTTCATCAGAGAATGCGTTGAAAGAAACGACATCCAAGTAGAATTTGTAAGTGGTGACTACCAGAAAGCTGACATACTCACGAAGGCACTACCAAAGATCAAGTTTCTAGTCATGAGAGAACTCATCGGACTCAAGAAGCTACACCACAGCGTTTACGATTAGAGGGGAGAATATTAGGCCCGACCCAACATACGAAAGGACACGACCCATGGGCCTGGATAATCTTACCCACTGTTACATTATGACAGTTATTGACAGTTATTGTCAGTTACAAACGAAACAACACAACGATTACTTTTATTGAATCGTTGTGTCCATTAGTCGACACACCGTTTCGACAAGTATAAATAGATTAGGAATCTGTTATTGTAAAGATGATGATTGATTATACATTTGCTATTATATACGATTAATACAAAGTTAGTTTCGGTATATTGATTTGATTCGATCCGTGCTTGTTTCTCCAATAGTATTGAGGTACAATATTTAACACAGTCAAAATACACAAGTTTCCAAATAGATCACAAAATTGCCGTGGTCAATCACGGACTTACATACAAAATACAAATGTTGTTAGCCGTGTACATGCAAGGACGAATAGAAACAACAAATATTCAGCGGTTACAAACCAAAGTGTCTGAAAGGGATCATAAAGTAGGAAGCATCCTACATAGGGGGAAAAACTTACCCATTTCCACTTGTTCCTCGACCAGACACGACAACCACTCATCGCGTTCTTTCCGCTTCTGGGCTTGGGCCGCATTCCTCTCCAGCACCACACTTAAGGGTTTTTCATCAAGCACGATCCTGGTTACGTCCTCATATATGGGGAGCGTCAGGTGGCTGGGTGATGGAGTGACGGAAGCACGGGAGTGACTCTCACCTTGGGAGAACGCACTAAGACTTAACCTTTCCATGATTTCTATATTTGATGCGTCTTTGGTGGCCTCCAGCTCATCTAAGAATGGATAGTGCAGATCCCGCATCACGGCCATGGAAGCAGTCATCTTGTTAGCGGCTTCAGGATTAAAGAAGGCATGATTGGTAAAGTTTTCCCCTTTCTGATCAGCTCAACGGCCTCAACCATTCCCTCATGACGTCCGTGGTAAATGCCATCAGACACAAGGCTTCCAAATTGTTGCACAAATTCGGGGGCCTCCAGTACTTTCATGACGGCCAAGCGTGCTCCATGCCCTACCATCCACCTACGGCCGGCAATAGCCGCTAGCAGTTGGGGGCATAGCACGTCGTCACGCTCAACGGTGAGGGCATCAATCATCAAATCTTTTTGGGCAAACGCCTCTTTCAGTTCTTGGGTGACAGCCCTCTCATCAGCAAGCTCCCCTTGTACCTTCTCCATACTTTGGACGGCCAGGTGTGCGTCTTCTAGTTTCTTGTTAAGCACGTGTACCTGGTTAGAGTACGACTGGGCAGACGCTTCCGCCGTGGCCACCTATAAGAGATAAAACGTTAGAATATATTTCTTTTAGAAAATGGGTAGTGCGGCACAGATATGTACCTTGGTGTTCGCAGCATCTAGTTGTGACTCAAGGTTGGCCACTTGTTGGTCGTATTCATTCGCGCGGGCCGATTGCTTTTTTATGGTTGCCTCGGCGCTAGCCAGTTGGGATTGGAGGTCTGCAATTTGAGCTTCGTTATCCACGATTATCTTCTCCCTCCGTCCAACCTTTCTCTTAAGTGATTCAACATGCCCAAGTGCGGCTTCAAACCTTACCCTCATCGAGGTGCCCATCGCCATTTGGTGTACCACGGCACCATTATACTCATCCGCCAAATCCGCATGGCTGAGCGCGTTCACCTCTCGCACCAAGCCTGGTGGTATGCAGTTGTTGAGGTACTCCCGGCATTCATCGGCGTCCCTCATTCGTGATGCAGTCGTGATATTCCATATAGGGTTGAACGATTGAGGGGGGCCGGACGTTGGGAGGTCTTGGGAAGCCGTGGGTGAACCTTCTTCAAAAAACAGGGTCGGACTTCTGGGCGGCTGTGTGAAGCATGGTGTTTCTTTCCACTTCTTTTCCTTTTCTCTTATCTATTTGAGTATCAAGAGGAGCTGCGGCACCAGTTTGTTCATCCCTGTGAAAACAAGCATGTGGATACATATTAAGTGTTACTTCAAAAAGGAGTTGTCATTCTTACGTGTTAGGATGGAGCCTTACATGTCATTTCTCGCTAAATCTGATGCGGTGGGGGCAACCTGAGTGACGGGATCGACATGTGCGGCCCGGATAGTCTCGGGACCCTGGGTAGTACTACCAACAGATTGGTACAAGGGGTGGTCTTCTCGAAGTTTCTTGGCAGGGGCGTTGTGTTCGCCAATCTCGACTGAAGCAGTTCTCCTTGCTCGCTTGTTTCTTTTGCGGGTACGCCTGGCGACGGGCTGAGCTGTTGCTTCGTCAGTCTCCTCCTCGACTTCTTCTTCCACTTCTTCTTCCTCTTCTTCCAGATTGACTTGTTGTACTTCTTCATCATCATCGCCCATCATTCGGCGAAGGCTGGAGGTGGTTAGGTTAATATTATCTCCCTGTTGTTCCCTATGTGGTGAGGACGGCCCGGCTCTTCCTTCATGCATCTGGTTATCACCACCACCATGGTCTTCATGCTCTTCCTCGTCCGAGTGGGGGTCTGGTACGGCTTCGAGAGCAACCGTCACGTTTCGGGTATGCTCAAGAAGGGGTAGTTCATTCTCACGGAGAGGACGGGAACCCTCCGGTACGAGCTTCGGGTCGCCCTGGCGCAAGAGTCCAAAGAAGTTCATTTCTGCCTAACACAAAACAAATATGTTAGCCATTTATAAAATGATTGAATAAGTTATTTGTGTACGGGTGTTAGCCTACCTTCACCCTGCCTTCTCCAAAACACAGGATACCTATTGGACGGGCCAAAGTAATTACGGCTAATGCCTAGCAAACATAGAAATGACTCGGGAAGACTTCTATGGAACCCGGTCCTATTCAGATCTAATTCTTGGGAATGTCGGGGGTTGTAAGTACTTGTGTGCGGCTTGGGGTCGTGGGGTATCCTATTTCTAAAGGTGTAATCAGCCGGCCATACTACTGCGTCAATGAAAAAGTAGTGGTCATACCAGTTTTTCAACGAATCCATTGGCTTATTGTGCGATTGGGGACTGTTAGGGGATCGTTTCTTAAATGATACCCAACCATTTACTATGTTGGGAACATAAAAGAGCCGGAATAATTCTACAGTTGGGGGGATTCTCCTAGCACGGTAGAGGATCTCGAATTGACTAATCTTACAGGCACCTATACAGTGGAGCTGGCTAATATGTACATCATAGTATCCTAACAGATCTACAAGGAAATGGGTGAAGGGAATGCGGTAATTGGACGCATCAAAGAGGTGAGTATACAGGCCAATCTTAACCGCTGGAGCCTCAGTTATGAGGTCTCCGGCGTCAGGAAGTGAGGGGTGTAGGTTGGTAGGGATGAAATAGTTTGTACAAAAGTGGTTTAATTGGTCTTGGGTCATTACATTCAGCACGGATCCAATGGTAGAGTTGTTTCTGTGAGCCATTACTAAATAAAAGTGTAAAGACGTGGTGTTCTAACCTGCGTGTGAAGGGATCCGTGCGTAATTGGTTCGAGCTAAGAGGAAAGCTTTAATGGCAGAAATGGAGGTTATAACTGTGTGTTTCACACAGCTGTAGGGGTGGCTTATTTATAGGGTTGCCTCGTGGGTCATGACCTGTTGGATGTGTGACACGTGTCTGCCACTATTCTTGATCGTGTGGTTAGGGGGCAAGTGGCAAGTGAAACGTCAGGCGGGACCCACGGGTCACTTCTGACTCAAACGTTTGCACTGCTCAAGGTTCTGACTGTCTGCACTTTTGTGAGTCAACATGTCAGGTGAACAGTTATTAATGTCGGGATATGCGGCTCTTACGTAAGACTTGACATTTAATGCTATATTTAATTTGTTTCGGTCGCCATATGCGGCTGAGCCACTGATGGAATAACTTCCTAAATCAGGTTGCCATGTGCGGCCAATACAAATTCTTGGACAACTTATCATTCCCTATTTTTTTTTTGCTTGGTACGTCCAGGGAGCATCTTGGTAGTCTAGAGGTTACGCCTAGGGTTGTAACAACTAGACTGGGGGGACATGATGACGTATAGTCCCCAGCCGGGTCATGAACCCGGCCCATGGGTACTACCTGTATCCGGTCCATCACAGATGGGTGGAATAATGTCATTCAGGCTTATGGGCTTGGATGAACAGTGACCGCACACATCTGTGCGGCCCACGGCCCGGTGCGGCCGACATAGGGTTAGACAGAATCATATTCTGTCTAGGAATATCTTTATCCCAATGGAGGAGGATATTCAATACCAAAATTAGAAGATAACAATCATTCTAATTCTGATAGTTATCCTTTCCTTGGGGGCGAAGTATCAAGTGGTATCCCACTAGGGTTCCACTGCCTATAAAAGGAACCCCCAAGGGTTCCACAAAGGTATTACGTCTTATACTCTTAACTCACATAAACCCTAAATCGATTACTTACTCTCACGCTGGAGTCTAATCATGGGAAACATTCCCACGGTAAGCCTAACGCGTGTTGTTTAGTGTGCAGGATCCCAACCAAACGATTCACTTAGTGCAGGAGCCGGAGCCCAGCCAACCCGAATTAAGCCCAATTCGGGTCTAGCAAGGATCACCCAACTTTTGCATCAACAGTTTTGAAATCAGCCTCGTGCAAAGTGGCAAAACATGAGAAAGCATGCACTATAAATCAATACGTGTTTCTTCTTTTCGTAATTGATACATTTAGTTTCTTGTACCTGAAACACTAAAGTTATTTACGAGAGTTATCGTGTTATGGACATAATATTATGACATATAAATCTACAAACATTGTATTTAAAATTTGTTTTGCTATACATATAGTCATCGATACAACTTGTTGTCGTTTTTCTTTTTCAACTATACAAATAATCTTTTATATAATAAAAGAATTAGATTATTTGAGAATTTTAGTGAAAAGTAGAGGTTGCAAAAAAAACAATTGGACCAATCAAATGACTTGATTTTAACATATAAGTAAAATAGAGCAATGTGATTGGTTGAAAAAAGTCAAAATTGAATCATTTAGTCAAAATTAAGAATTTTGGTGGAGGAATTTGATGAAAACACACAAAGATATATGTGTCAAATTTATGAAAATAAATACTTAAATAAGGAGGAGGGTATTAATAAAACTTTAGTAGTTAAATTTTAAATAAATTAGATAAACTCAAGTGTAAACTAATAATTTTTTATATTTTTTAGTAACTTTATAAAATAAACAAAATACCCCTTAAACTTTACATCTTATAGACTTTATATTTTAAAAATATAACATATATGTTATAATAAAAAATCAACAAATCACATAATTATAAATATTTAAATAAAAACACAAATTATTATTTATTTCATTTATAACACTTAACAAAGTCAAGCAATGCAATCTACGTAAATTATTATTAACGTGGATATAAGTATCAAAATGAATACATGACCTCAAATAGCTGTGTGAGATGAATAAAATATACGAGATTCTATTACTACAACATCATATATTTTTTAAGGTCCTTATGTGTTACTAAACACACAATGTCTAAAAATTGATTGCTAACATTTCAGTTAAATAAAGTTAATTTCTTATGCAATAAATATTTATACAAAATATCACTTAATATTGTCAAATAATGAAAAATCATGTAAAACTCGTGGGTACATAAAAATCGTAACTATTTAAATATTAAATATTTAATATTTTTTATAAAAATAATATTAAGCATTGAAAAATCATGAATTTATAAATCCTGTACGTGTTAAGTTGATGTAAATGGTTTTTTGATTGATTATTAAGAGATAACTATTTAGAATAAAAATATAAAAAATAAAAAATTATGAAATTCAAAAAGTAAAAATTGAGATTAGTTTATATAATTTACACGGAGCACGATAAAACAAGAACATAATTAAACGTATAAACATTAGATGTTCTTAAAAAACATAAATATACATAAAATCGTAATAACAAAATTATTACTTATTTTATTTTTTATGTTTAAGTCTCGTACGTGCACGGGTAATAAAACTAGTACACTAATATAATAAATCAATGTTTGTTTTAAAAGAAAACCCTTGTCAATTTTTTAACTATATATGACCTAATTGCCTATGTTTAGCATTTTCTGTAACTAATTATCAAAATTATCATCTAGTTGGAGGGTTAAGCTATAAAGCAAAGTTGTCAAGATTTCAATCATAATCTTAGAATCTTACGATTTTATAATAGTGTAAAGAAAAAATGATCTAGATCTTACGTAGAATTTTTGCATTCTTAAAATCTTATACGATCCCGGTCTTAATCATAAAATCTTAAGATCTATTATGATCCGATCTTACTTTTTCTTGAACTGATAAACTATAAAACTACAAATTTATAGTTCTATATTATATATTAAATAAAACAACGTGTAAATCCTCTTATACATTCCATAAGCATAATTTAAGACCATATTTTTATGAAATATTTGTATAATTTTGTGGTTACTATGTATAATAATTTGCTGATTTGTAAAATATTGTAAAAACTATTAGAAAGTTACACTATATAAAATCTTACGATTCCGATCTTATTTTACGATCTTGATCTTGTAAAAATTAAAACGATCATAAGTAAAATCACGATCTTAAAAACCATGCTATAAAGTGTTACTCTCTAGTTTCTTACTTACTCTTTCTCGTTGACTTGAAACTGCTAAATGGACTTTTGAATTCGGTGTCATTTTGATTTCCTTTGTTCAACACTTTAACGTAACACGAGAAAAACGTACATATATGCGATGCAAATGCATGTGAACATGAGTGTGTATGCAGAACAATAAACGATCGTACAATTAGATATTCCAGTTAAAGATGTGATAAAAATGTGACAGCCGACTTTTAAGACCAAAAAAGTTGTTGCAATCGATTGTGTTAGAGTCGATACTAATAGTAATTTTCATAGACCATTTACATACCAAAGTATGTATAGTTACAACAAATAAAAATAAACTTACATGTTTGGATTGAATAAAAATAAATTTAAATTAGATTTGGGTTAATTTATTTGATCCGTTTATTAAACAGGTCAGATTCAAATCGTGAATAAATTAATTGGATTGATCCGTCAATCTATTTATTTTTCTTCTTATATTTAAAATTACAAATTAAGTGAGTCAACCCGCAACTTATTTAACTTTTTTCTTAAATTTAAAATTATTTATATTATATTATACGGGTTAAATGAGTTGACTACAAGCTATCTAACTTATTTAACTAATGTAATATGTCAACTTCTATATATAAAACGGTTAAATGGGTTAATTCAAAACCCATTTAACATATTTAACCTTGTAACCTACTTAACACCCAAACCCAAATATATATAGGGGTTAAACAAATCAGATTCGAGTTATGTGTAAACGGGTTAGAGTTGACATAATTTACCCGATTATTTAAATAGGTCAGGTTCGGATTGACGTTTTTTACATGCTATCCTGTCAACCCAAACCCACTGACTCAAACGTGATACGTATTGTCACTCCTAGGTTTTAACCTTAACCACATTTTAGTAATTTAATCAATCTTATATCTATAAAGATTCAGTCCTCAAGAAATAAATGTGAAGTGTTAATGATTCAATTTTTTTTTTTAAAATGATAAGTTTCGATAGTTTTAACTTGAGGGATACAAACCATCACAAAAGATACAAAAGATATGTAATTAAAAAAAGGTACAAACCATCACAAAAGATACAAAAGATATGTAATTTAAAAAAATCATAAATCACTCAGTTACTATTAATATAAATAATATTAAAGTTCTGAATAATTAATATATTATATGCACGTTAAGGAGTTGAAACGAATGCGTTACACAAAATAATCACACCTATAAAAACATATGCATATATTCTCTTCTTCCACTGTGTCAAACATATCTTCAAATGTGTTCCATGTATCCATATCCATTAGAGAAGGTACACATGATCGATTCTATGATTCTAATCCTTTTGTTGCAAACTCAAATGAATTTCAATACACCTATCCAACCCTGCATTTAGAATTACTCCTCACTTGCCCAACATCAGCCTCACTAATTCGATCGCATATCTTTACTTTAGATTTTCTCGATGTTATAAGTGAAAAAGGAGACCAGAGTGTTATTCTTTTCGAATAACATAAAGAAAAAACATGATTAAGATTGTTCATATCTTTCTTTGGTTCGTTCGAAAGTCATACAAACACGAAAAATATACCTACCCGAGACTCTTGCAAGGATCCTGAAGCCTTCACTACAACATTCGAACCCTTCCCCAGCGAGTTCCCCCAGCGACTTGTCGCTGGGGATATGTTTCCCCAGCGACATGTCGCTGGGGGAACTTCGTTGGGGATCGCTAGTTGGGAAAGGTATCCCCAGCGACTTCCCCCAGCGACGTGCGGGCCCCACCGACTTCCCCTGGAAGAATAGATTTCCACGTGGCATCAGGTTTCCCCAGCGACATGTCGCTGGGGAAAATCCTTTTTAATTTAGAAAAATTAAGTTAAACTTAATCTTTTCAGCTAATCACGTATTTTCCCCAGCGACATGTCGCTGGGGATTCTTCCCTAATGTTTGACTTGTCAACGCGACGGCGTTGACTTGTCAACGATTTTCAAATTATCCCCAGCGACATGTCGCTGGGGAAAATCTCTATGCATTTGACTTGTCAACGAATAACCAAAGTTTCCCCAGCGACATGTCGCTGGGGAAAAGTCTGCAGGTTTTTTTTTTAAATTGCCTGCACAGCAGGCGTTTTCCAGATTTT
This sequence comes from Glebionis coronaria, assembly GCA_025667525.1. NCBI lineage: Eukaryota > Viridiplantae > Streptophyta > Magnoliopsida > Asterales > Asteraceae > Glebionis > Glebionis coronaria. The sequence continues at coordinate 527,226,214 of CM046875.1, read as the reverse complement.
TTCCGGATTTTTTCCGGAAAAAATCTACCAAAACCTGTAACAAAAACCTGTATCTGCTCACCAAAAGACATATATAAAGTAAACTTGGAACACAAATCAACACAAACGCGGAATAAGTTCAAACTTGCACCAAAATATAATATATCGTTCGAATTTAGTCAAGGATATACTAGGAATAAGTCGGGATAGTAAAGGATACTAGGGAAAACAAGCGTTCTAATTTAGGATAATAGGGAAACAAGTCAAGATTAACATAAAGAAACAATGTACCATACTAACTACCACATATATGACGCACTAGCTCGCGTCATCGCCACCATCCTCGCCACCACCCTCGCCACCCTCCCGATCCTCAGCATCATCACCCGGGCGGCTCCCGCTCCCGCTGGCACCACCACTATCATATCTCGAAAAATAGTCGTTATACCTGGGGTCTTCTCTCAGCATGCTCATCAGGAAATCAACATCACCACGAGTGTCAGGGGGTGGTGACGAAAAGCTCTGACTAGAACTGGCGTATCCCGGCAATGCCATACCAACGCCAGGATGATGGCCGCGAAACTTTCCTCCTCGTACCATCCTGTTGATCTCGGCAGTGGTGTGCTCACCCGTCGCCTCTAGCTCCCTCATCCGATCCTGGGTGGTGACAATAACACAAGATAGTAAATATATTAGTCGGGTTGCTAGATTATTAATCAATAATTCCTTAAAGTGTTTTGAAAAGAATACTTACATACAACTCGAGAGACTGCTCATCTGCAAATACAACATTTGCATCCGTGTGCAAACGATAGAACATGTCGATCTCTGAAGGCTCCTGTTGGGTTTCGGACGCCTTCGTCTGTACATACACACGCAAGTAAGATCAATCTAATTAAAAAAGGCAATAATAATATGTATGTAAAATCAATAATAACAATAATAATAATAAAATAATAAAAATAGAAAACAATAAAAATAAAAAAAAATAAAAAAAACAAAAAAAACAATAATAATGTAAAATCAATAATAATAATAATAATAATAATAATTACCATGAGCTGTCGAGTGCGCGGGATCGACCGAGAACCATGCCGGGAGATAAGAGTTGCCTTGGACCGATTCTGACTGTTTGTTTCAGATCGCTTCTTGTTTTTTTCGTCAGTCCAAAACTCTATTTGTTTCTCCCACTCTTCAGGTGTGTACTCGTCGGGTCTGTTCCGCCTAATTCGATCCACGTCGTATTCGCCAGTCTCGGGGTCTTTTACACAGTAATCTCGCTTTAGACTGGCTTTCCTGGTGTTGTATGATTTTTGTAACTGGGCAGTAACGGTATTACTAATATTCTGCCACCGAGGGGTGTTCATGTGCGGCGCGAAATCGAATTTTTTCTGCAATCAAATACAACACATTTAAAACAGAGTTAGAAATATAATTTATATATTTATTTAAATTCGTTTATTTATTTATATGATATAAATAAATAAACGAATTTAAATAAATATACACAATACAACACATTTAAAACAGAGTTAGAAATATAATTTATATATTTATTTAAATTCGTTTATTTATTTATATGATATAAATAAATAAATGAATTTAAATAAATATACACAATACAACACATTGAAAACAGAGTTAGAAATATAACTTATATATTTATTTAAATTCGTTTATTTATTTATATGATATAAATAAACAAATGCATTTAAATAAATATACACAATACAACACATTGAAAACAGAGTTAGAAATATAATTTATATATTTATTTAAATTCGTTTATTTATTTATATGATATAAACAAATAAACGAATTTAAATAAGTATACACAATACAACTTATTAAAAACAGAGTTAGAAATATAATTTATATATTTATTTAAATTTGTTTATTTATTTATATGATATAAATAAAAACACGAATTTAAATAAATATACACAATTAAATACATGAACACGATAATTAAATAAACATAAAATGATAACTTACCTCAACAGCTGCCCTAGCCGCCGCCTTGTGCCCATCGGGGACCTTGACCCACGAAGGGTAATACGCAGGCACTTCCCTAACGACCAACCCAAACCAGTTTCCCCAATGATCTGAGTAGGGACCGACGGGTGTAACAAGGTTATTTTTAGCGGGTATGAAGTCGATCTCGACTGGCCGGTTCTGATTCGCGGCCACCGCATCCAGTAATCTCAGGCAACGGGTCTTGTCCCGGGTATTCTGCCTGCCGGCTCTCCTGCCGCCCAAATTGGGCTTTTTATTTCCTTTTCCTGCAAAATCAAGTGATTGATAAAGTCATAAAAGTTAAGGCAAACAAGTTCAATATGTGTATCAAATTTTCATTACAATAATCAAGAAATTCTTACCCCGGTTAACGAAGCAACCCCCGCAACCGAATGATGGAGGACGTGGACGTGAAGGATCCTCGCCACCACCGTCCCCGCCGTGTCCCCGTGCAACATCAGCCATCTGTATACGTGAAGGATACTTCGGACGGGTTTTCTATAGGTTGATCAATTTCAGACGGGAATTTTCTGAAATTAATCGCTAAAATCCTAAAACATTCCTAAGGTTTAATTCAATAAAACATTCCTAATGGAAATTAACAAGTTTATAAATCCCCAACGACATGTCGCTGGGGAAACTAAAATGATAAAAATCAGTAAATAACATATATTATCAGTTAGAATTAAAAAAAAACATACCTGTTATTTGTGGTGTTTGGCTGTGGTCGGCTGCTGTCGGCTACTCTCGGCTGTGGTCGGCTACAATAAGATAAAACATTAAATTAAACTCAATTAAACATTCAATTAATAAAAACTATAAATTTATATAAAAACTCAATTTATAAAAAACAATTGAATTAAAAAAACCAAAACATTAAATTTATATAACCTTTAATGGTGGCGGGGATTAATGGTGGTGGTCTGGTTGAGGACGGACGACGGACGGATGGTGGTCTGGTGGCGGACGGACGGATGGTGGTGGTCTGGTGGCGGACGGACGGATGGTGGCGGGATTAATGGTTGCGGGGATTAATGGTGGCGGGGTGTAGCTGTGAATGGTGGGTGGGGATTAATGGTGGTGGGGATTAATGGTGGTGGGGATTAATGGTGGGTGGGGATTAATGGTGGGTGTTTTTACGCAGAGAGAAGAGAAAGAGATAAGAGATGTGTAAATGTGTTTCTGTGATTCGTGAAGTTGGGATAAAAACTGGTCAATCTTTTCCCCAGCGACATGTCGCTGGGGAAAGTTTATATTTTGTCGGTGTGTGCCAGGTAATAATTTAGTATCTTAAATTAACAAACTTTCCCCAGCGACATGTCGCTGGGGAAAACGAAAATTTGTCGTTTTGTGAAAGAAGCGCGTTAATGAAAACTTTTGGAGGGGTTTCTGAAATTATTAAACAAAAGTATCCCCAGCGACATGTCGCTGGGGAAAACAAGATTTTGTTATATATCATTTATGTAATTTAGTTTACTTTTAAATAATTCTATATTATTTATATGACATTTATGTAATTGTATATTTTACTTTTAAATAATTAATAATAATAATTTTATATAGTTGTATATTTTATTTTTATATAATTGTATATTTTACTTTCAGATAATTAATAATAATAAGTTTTATATAATCGTATATTTTTTATATATGATATTTATGTAATTTAGTTTTAAATGATTAATAATAATACGTTTTATATAATTGTATATTTTACTTTCAGATAATTAATAATAATAAGTTTTATATAATCGTATATTTTTTATATATGATATTTATGTAATTTAGTTTTAAATGATTAATAATAATACGTTTTATATAATTGTATATTTTACTTTCAGATAATTAATAATAATAAGTTTTATATAATCGTATATTTTTTATATATGATATTTATGTAATTTAGTTTTAAATGATTAATAATAATACGTTTTATATAATTGTATATTTTACTTTCAGATAATTAATAATAATAAGTTTTATATAATCGTATATTTTTTATATATGATATTTATGTAATTTAGTTTTAAATGATTAATAATAATACGTTTTATATAATTGTATATTTTACTTTCAGATAATTAACAATAATAAGTTTTATATAATTGTATATTTTTATATATAACATTTATGTAATTTAATTTTAGATAGGTTTCAACATTAGAGGTTCAATGTATTAGATAGGTTTCAACATTAGAGGTTCAATGTATTAGATAGGGTTCAACATTAGAGGTTCAATGTATTAGATAGGGTTCAACATTAGAGGTTCAATGTATTAGATAGGTTTCAACATTAGAGGTTCAATGTATTAGATAGGTTTCAACATTAGAGGTTCAATGTATTAGATAGGGTTCAACATTAGAGGTTCAATGTATTAGATAGGTTTCAACATTAGAGGTTCAATGTATTAGATAGGGTTCAACATTAGAGGTTCAATGTATTAGATAGGGTTCAACATTAGAGGTTCAATGTATTAGATAGGGTTCAACATTAAAGGTTCAATGTATTAGATAGGGTTCAACATTAAAGGTTCAATGTATTAGATAGGGTTCAACATTAGAGGTTCAATGTATTAGATAGGGTTCAACATTAAAGGTTCAATGTATTAGATAGGTTTCAACATTAGAGGTTCAATGTATTAGATAGGGTTCAACATTAGAGGTTCAATGTATTAGATAGGGTTCAACATTAAAGGTTCAATGTATTAGATAGGGTTCAACATTAGAGGTTCAATGTATTAGATAGGTTTCAACATTAGAGGTTCAATGTATTAGATAGGGTTCAACATTAGAGGTTCAATGTATTAGATAGGGTTCAACATTAGAGGTTCAATGTATTAGATAGGGTTCAACATTAAAGGTTCAATGTATTAGATAGGTTTCAACATTAGAGGTTCAATGTATTAGATAGGGTTCAACATTAGAGGTTCAATGTATTAGATAGGGTTCAACATTAGAGGTTCAATGTATTAGATAGGGTTCAACATTAAAGGTTCAATGTATTAGATAGGGTTCAACATTAGAGGTTCAATGTATTAGATAGGTTTCAACATTAGAGGTTCAATGTATTAGATAGGGTTCAACATTAGAGGTTCAATGTATTAGATAGGTTTCAACATTAGAGGTTCAATGTATTAGATAGGGTTCAACATTAGAGGTTCAATGTATTAGATAGGGTTCAACATTAAAGGTTCAATGTATTAGATAGGTTTCAACATTAGAGGTTCAATGTATTAGATAGGTTTCAACATTAGAGGTTCAATGTATTAGATAGGGTTCAACATTAGAGGTTCAATGTATTAGATAGGGTTCAACATTAAAGGTTCAATGTATTAGATAGGGTTCAACATTAGAGGTTCAATGTATTAGATAGGGTTCAACATTAAAGGTTCAATGTATTAGATAGGTTTCAACATTAGAGGTTCAATGTATTAGATAGGGTTCAACATTAGAGGTTCAATGTATTAGATAGGTTTCAACATTAGAGGTTCAATGTATTAGATAGGGTTCAACATTAGAGGTTCAATGTATTAGATAGGGTTCAACATTAAAGGTTCAATGTATTAGATAGGTATCAACATTAGAGGTTCAATGTATTAGATAGGGTTCAACATTAGAGGTTCAATGTATTAGATAGGGTTCAACATTAAAGGTTCAATGTATTAGATAGGTTTCAACATTAGAGGTTCAATATATTAGATAGGGTTCAACATTAGAGGTTCAATGTATTAGATAGGTTTCAACATTAGAGGTTCAATGTATTAGATAGGGTTCAACATTAGAGGTTCAATGTATTAGATAGGGTTCAACATTAAAGGTTCAATGTATTAGATAGGGTTCAACATTAGAGGTTCAATGTATTAGATAGGTTTCAACATTAGAGGTTCAATGTATTAGATAGGGTTCAACATTAGAGGTTCAATGTATTAGATAGGTTTCAACATTAGAGGTTCAATGTATTAGATAGGGTTCAACATTAGAGGTTCAATGTATTAGATAGGGTTCAACATTAAAGGTTCAATGTATTAGATAGGTTTCAACATTAGAGGTTCAATGTATTAGATAGGTTTCAACATTAGAGGTTCAATGTATTAGATAGGGTTCAACATTAGAGGTTCAATGTATTAGATAGGGTTCAACATTAAAGGTTCAATGTATTAGATAGGTTTCAACATTAGAGGTTCAATGTATTAGATAGGGTTCAACATTAGAGGTTCAATGTATTAGATAGGTTTCAACATTAGAGGTTCAATGTATTAGATAGGGTTCAACATTAAAGGTTCAATGTATTAGATAGGTTTCAACATTAGAGGTTCAATGTATTAGATAGGGTTCAACATTAGAGGTTCAATGTATTAGATAGGGTTCAACATTAAAGGTTCAATGTATTAGATAGGTTTCAACATTAGAGGTTCAATGTATTAGATAGGGTTCAACATTAGAGGTTCAATGTATTAGATAGGTTTCAACATTAGAGGTTCAATGTATTAGATAGGGTTCAACATTAGAGGTTCAATGTATTAGATAGGGTTCAACATTAAAGGTTCAATGTATTAGATAGGTATCAACATTAGAGGTTCAATGTATTAGATAGGGTTCAACATTAGAGGTTCAATGTATTAGATAGGGTTCAACATTAAAGGTTCAATGTATTAGATAGGTTTCAACATTAGAGGTTCAATGTATTAGATATGGTTCAACATTAGAGGTTCAATGTATTAGATAGGTTTCAACATTAGAGGTTCAATGTATTAGATAGGGTTCAACATTAGAGGTTCAATGTATTAGATAGGGTTCAACATTAAAGGTTCAATGTATTAGATAGGGTTCAACATTAGAGGTTCAATGTATTAGATAGGTTTCAACATTAGAGGTTCAATGTATTAGATAGGGTTCAACATTAGAGGTTCAATGTATTAGATAGGTTTTAACATTAGAGGTTCAATGTATTAGATAGGGTTCAACATTAGAGGTTCAATGTATTAGATAGGGTTCAACATTAAAGGTTCAATGTATCAGATAGGTTTCAACATTAGAGGTTCAATGTATTAGATAGGTATCAACATTAGAGGTTCAATGTATTAAATAGCAGGGCTTGTTTAAAATCCGGGTGACAGAAACATACCTGATTACTTTTTGGCGGGAAAACGTTGGCGGGAAAACATTGGCGGGAAAAGGTTAACCATTTCCCTCACTTTTTGACCATAAAAGGACTCACACACACTTATCATCAGCAGATCACACACACACACACTTATCATCTCCTACCAAACTCACCACCACCACCACCCGATTTTGCATAAGATGGATCCACTGGAAGCTTATAAGTGTACATGTAGAAAGGGATATATTGTGTTGAGACAGTCACATCAACATCATAGCTTTGGTAAACTTTACTATGCATGTCCTCATTCGAAGGTAAACAATCTAATGTTTTAGTTATGTAATACGTGTGATTATTAAAATAAAATGTCATGTTATTTTTTTACTTTATAACAGCCAAACACAGATGATTATGGATGTAAATATTTTAAATGGAAGGATGATTTTGATCTCGAACTCCGTAGAAGATCTTCCCCTGGATATTCAACACCTCAACGTTCACATCCAAGTTCTTCTACAGGTCCCTCTCAATCTGCACCCACTGAGTGCTCTAATTGCAAGATCAAAGATCTAAAAATAAAGATGCTAGAGGCAAGACTAGAAATGGAAAGGCATCCTGAAGACCACGCATGTCAATCGGGTGCAATACTTCATGAGCTTTTAAATGAAATGGAAAATCTTAGCGTTGATCAGTAATGTCTGTTTGTTTGTAAGTTTAAGTTCACTAGTAATGTCTGTTTGTAAGTTTTTCATTTGATTTCACAAGGGTTATGTATAATATTATGAATAAATAAATGTTTGTTTTATAAATGTCTCCTTTTTATTATATAAACCTCGCAAAAAATAAAATAACATAGGATCGATAGTTAAAATAATAATTATTAGATAGGAATAAATATTTGTTTTATACACTACATTTGGAAAAACAAAAAATAGAAGTTTCCCCAGCGACATGTCGCTGGGGAAAATAAACTTTTGTCGTTTTGCCAAGTAGGCGCGTTAATGAAAAACAAATGGCGGGAATCCTGACAGAATCCCCAGCGACATGTCGCTGGGGAAAAATTTTGACATAGAATAGACACCTCATTAACACTAATCACTCGGATTATTAAAATGGAAAAGTTTCCCCAGCGACATGTCGCTGGGGAAAAGTGAGCGGGATAATCTCCCGCTTTCATTTTTGCTAAAGTGTTTGGTCAATTTTTAGTCATACTTTCCCCAGCGACATGTCGCTGGGGGAACTTTTCTTTATTTTTAGGTCAAAAGTTTCTACGAGCATGGTTGCCACGTCAGACTCGGTTTGTCGTTTAGCGGTTTTCCCCAGCGACATGCGTGTCGCTGGGGAAACCCCCGCTGGGGAAGGGCTGGATTGTGGTAGTGCTTCACTCTTCTGATGTGGTGTTAGTGCAGAATCATGTGGGATTTGTAACAAGGAATGACTGGTGTGATGTCTGTTATTTTTTCATAAAGAAAAAGGAGCACTTTGTTTCATAACCGCGTTTTTTTAGGACGTGAGAAGGGAATGGCAAAGTATGGAGAGTCATATGAGGGATATGAAACATATTGACATTAACAGAAATGTTATTTAGTTAACCCTAAATGCTAATTGGTTGATGTATTTGGGCCTTTTATTTGTGGGGTAAATGTTTTCCACATAAACAACAAAATGGTACTGCATATGTTTAGTGCCATGGGGAGTTAGTTTTCCCAACTTATTGTATGTTTTTTAGTTTTGCGGTATATTTGAATAAATGAAAGAACATCATTTTATTGCGTCCGACAGTGACCATGCTCTAGACTTGACAACACTCTATTATAAAAAACTTAATTCATTAATATGCCAAGTAATTTCATGACATAGCTGGGGCATCGTCCGGGTCTGAATGCCTCGTTACAAACAACGAGTCGAATCATAACTAAATTAAGGACAAACATAAAGTTCATTTATACATATAAAAAGCCACAGCTAAAAATAAAATCAATCATTTTTTTTTTTTAAATTTTAGCAATTTAAAATCAATCATCTCACTACATAATTAAGGACTCTTACTTTTACCTTTTTCTTTTCTCTTTTTGCTTTGAATGAGTTTTCTGTTGGTTGAAAACTTGAAATATAAACCCAAAAACAATTTCACACGACACACAAAATAAGAAAGATGTGTGAAATTAAGAAAATAATCTCTCGACATACAAAACCAGATCTGAAATAATGTAGGACATTAGGCACCGGCACAAGACATGCTTCTTAAATAATTATAGGGTCCATATGACAAGGTACATGTACATCACATGCATGCATATGCATGTACCTCAAATTATACTCCTATAAATATATGCCCATATTTAGGGCTCATGTCATCACAAATCAAACTATCAAACAACACAAACAACTAACTTTGAGTGTTAAGCAATGGAAAAGTTTTTGACGAATTCGCTTGATGTGAAAAAGGTTTGGGGAAAAAAATCAGTCGACATTAGTGTCGATGTCAGTCCTGATCGACGAAAGAACATGAAAACAATTCGAATTGGAGAAAAGCATAGCACGTTTTCGAAGTTCAAGAAGTTGTTTAACGTGGGTTCTGATGAACATGCATCATCTCGTTCAAAGAAGGATAAACGGTCTAAAAAGATCGCGGATTCTAGCCAAGCGTTTCAGAACAGATTGCTTATCGAAATTCATAAGAATGCTTCGGCTTCTCATGAACTAGGTACCGTGTAGCTTTGTACAATCATTCTATTTACTTGTAATACGTTTGGAACAATATTTCCCACAAACAGCCTTATTATGGGTTTGATCTGATTATTGGTTTTCTTTTTCTTGTTGGGATTTTACACTATCAGTAAAACTCATGTTATATATTTTAATGCAGTGGCGTATATGAGGGTGTGCGAGGTGTGCTACCGCACAGGGCCTCCAAATTAGAGGGGCCTCAAATTTTATATGTAACTTATGTGCATACAGTATCTATACATCAATATCAATATATTTCTGTACAATAAAAAAAATCAATTTTGTACGCACTAAGTTTGTTTTGGCAAAAAAACTAACTTATAAAGAACATGGGCTATTTTTTGGTTGTTATACGAAAAAGCCCATATATGTAAGATATCAAAAACTATATTATCTAGGCCAAAGACAAATGTAACGTCATCATCAATTAATATTCATTTTCCCTCTGTATTTTTTCTTCCGATGCTCTAGTTTCTCAGATTTAGAGAAAAGTAAAAAAAACAGTAGTTCATGTGTTTCCATTGGATCTGATCAAACATAGTTCTTGTCTATTCAACATCTTTTGATCTCATAAAAAAACAAAAGTATACTTGATTATTTTGAATCTGATCACTTTTGTTTGATCATTCTTGTTTGATCATTTTTGTATGGAATAAAATGTGCTTAAATTTAAAAAGTATTACACTATTGACAAAGTGGCCTAAGAACTATTAGAGAAAGAAACAAATCATTGGAAACATGTGTTAGTAAGAATAATTGTTGTTGTTAAGTATTTTGGCAAAAAAAAACTTTATCATTTCGTGGTTCAAATGATAAATTAGGAGAAAAAAATAATGGAATTTTTTGGGATCATGGATATGATGGCTGAGTTTGATCCATATATTAAAGAACATCTTAAGCGTATTAAAAATGAAGATATGCGTGCACATTATCTTGGTCCTAGCATACAAAATGAACTAATATCTTTGCTTGCGTGTGCAATCAAGACTCCAATCATTAACAAGATAAAACAAGCCAAGTATTTTTCAGTTATTCTTGATTATACTCCTGATATTAGCCACGAGAAACAAATGTCTTTAATCATTAGATACTGGATGTCTTGAGGCCACACTAAAACATGATGAGGTATCTGATATTGATGGAATAGACTTATATGTTGAGTTAAAATTGTTAGTTCACTCTATGCCTAAAGGAAAGTTAGGACCTGCTGGCATTTTATAATCTATTATACATCTGGATTGTTTTCCTAACACAACTATTGCATATAGAATATTGTTAACTATTCCAGTCAATGTTGCTTCCGCCGAAAGAATTTTCTCTAAATTAATATTAATAAAAACTTACTTGCATTCTACAATGTCGCAGGAAAGGCTTAACGGACTAGCAATAATATCAATTGAGTAGGAGATGTTGAAGAGAGTTGAATACAAAAATTTGATTGAAGAGTTTGCATCAAAAAATGCCACGAGAATGGCTCTTTTTACATAATGAACTATAAATTTATGCGTTTTTCTGTTTTAAAGATTGTTGTATTTTTTAAAGGGGCCTCATTTTGTATTTGCAGAGGGCCTGTCTATATGTAAGACCTCTCTAAACGTAGAGACGGCACTGTTTTAATGTAACATTTCGCGTATTGCCTATCCGTTATATGGAATCTAGATTTAGTCACTAGGTAACATATATGTTTATGAGGATAAAACTAATAAAAATGAGCTCAATTGTACGATTTTATTAATGCTAATAAATAAATAAAGAAAACATGTGTTTTTTTTACATACTATTGACTAACTAGAAAAAATAAGTTTTTTGTCACAAAATTTAAGACCAAATTCATTTTGGATTAATCATAATCTTTAACGAAAATTTACATTAGTTTATAAAAACTACTTTATTTTTGAACGGGCATATATAATATATATTAAAGAAACTTTAACAAAGCACTAGAAACTAAAAAAATTCATAATAGACATTCGATATAATTGAAACAAGCTTTAATGGATCATATAATCAATCCATCCAGTTTGGTTTAACAATTTTGCTTCTATCATTGATTCAAGTGTGAGATAGGATTTTAGTCTCATAGACGAAGATATTTTTTCTAAAAGGTTTTGAGTCCAAAGAAACTCGATTGCAATATGGCCAAATGATCCAAGTGGTACTTTGTATAACTGCATCTAGAAAATCATTGGGTTCACATAAACCCATAAGAACACCCCCCCCCCCCCCTAACTCCATACCGGACCCACTAAAGTCACCAATTGGCCTAATTTAAAGGCCGTGTCCATTTAAAAAAAGTTCGTATTTTTTTAGCAACATAACATTTATAAAACTAGCAATAAGCTAGGAAAAAACAAAAAAGATAATTACAAATTATAATGGATTAAAGGATTTTGAAACCATCCACGAAAGATTAGCTTTCATATTCCTATTTGTCTACCACCAAAAAGAATTGCTAGTAATCTTGTCAAAAATCTCATTCTGGGCCATATGCTCACTACTGAAAATGAGTTGATTACGAAAACTCCATAAAGTCCACAACACCACACCAACGATAGCATGAAGCACCAACTTCCCCTCCTTGTGAATATGCAACTGAGCAACATACACATAAATGTCGTCAAGAGATGAAGGGAGAAGGGCAAGGCAAATCTAACCAACCGAAAACTTTAATCCAGACACATGTAGCGATAGAACAGGTCCATAACGAATATTGTATACTTTCTGGCGAAACAGAACAACTAGGACAAAGGATAGATTCAATCTCTACCCCTTTTCTACTAAGATTCCATCGAGTAGGAAGACGATCGCAGAGAGCACGCTAAACGAAAATATTAACTTTCTTCGATTAAAAAATTAGTATACTTGATATAATTTCACTATGCAAGAATAATCCCCTTTGGTTGGCCTTCACATGAAACAACTAGCTCATATAATCCTATATAACTACATTACTGGGGCTGAGCTTCGGGCTGAGCCCGACCCGAACCAACCCGAACCGAAATTTACCGAAACCGAAACAGCCCATAAAGCTGAACCGAAACCGAAAAGGTTGGTTCGGTTCGGTACCAACTCGGGATTACTCGGTTTACAATCGGGTTGAACCCGAACCGAGTTTTTTTTTCTTTCTATAATCAAATCTGGACTTTGATAATTAACGGATATAAAAGGTCATATGAGTTTCTCCAGCGTCCTTACATGTGAGCTAATAAATACAATAAAACTAAGTAGTACATTCACTTACCGTTATTACGTACACACAAAACGTAATAATACCAAACAACAGTTTCACAAGCATCCAGACCAATATAGGGATGACAATGGGTGAGAAAAACTTATAATCCACGGGTACCCACACGTAAATGGGTGGGTATTTTCGTCATTTTTCACCGACAGGTGGGTCGTGGGTATAAATCTAAACCCATCTATGGGTGGCGAGTGGGTGACGGGTATGCTATACCCGTCATGGGTAAACCCATGATAGTAAACCCATGTAACCCATTTGATATACCCATGGGTGTACCCATCAATATACTTATGGGTGTTCCCATACCCATTTAAAATAAAATAAAATTCGTTATACCTCTTAAATAGTTATGACTTGTGAAGCTATTATAATTATAATAGCTAGCACTATCAAGAAAACACATTAAACTAAAAAATATTATTCGATTTTGCAAACTTAAAAATCAAGATAAAAGATCAAATTATCAGATATATATATAAATGGATAATCTAGTTTGTCTCTTCTTGTGCTACAAAAATATCAATTCATTCATACTAATACATATATAATACTAATGTTTTACACTTCTAGCATATCTTATTCACACTACAAGGTACACGACACACCTCTAATCCTCTAACACATCTAAATAGTTATTCACTTATTCTAGTTTCATTGTTTTTACATATATTGTGTTTAATTCAGTTTCTTGAAACGCGCTTTCATAGTTACTTTTCATATAATATTTTATGATTTTGTTTTATTGTATTAACCCATGGGTTTACCTACGGGTACAAATACCCACGGGTATGGGTATGGGTAGGAAATTATACCCACTAGTGGGTGACTGGTGCGTAATGGGTATGAAAAAAATTACGTGGGTTGGTGACGGGTTTGATATACCCGTACCCATTATTCACGGGTGTCATCCCTAGACCAATACGTATATAAGAGAATAGATCTGTATTTCTTTCCCATGTTACTTCCTCGAAGACACTCCAGGTATATAGGGAATGGGAGATTTGGCGATGAAAAGGTTAAAAAAGAAAGAAACAGAGAATGGGATGGAGGCGATGGTTTATAGAGAATGAGAGATTTGGCCCAAAAGTAAACCTAGTAATAGTAATCGGGTGTACTCGGGCCTAGTCGGGCTAATTTCGGTTTTTGTATCAAACCGATCCGACCCGAAAACTGAAAATAACATTTTTAACAACCGAAAACCAAACCGAATAACTCGGTTTTGATTTCGGTTCAATCGGTTAGTCGGTTTCGATCAGATCTAGTCGGTTTCAGTCGGGCATGCTAAGCCCTATACTACACTGAAGTTGGACTTGTAGACCAATCCTACGGTTATAAAGTTAACTAAACGTGTGTAATTGTATATGAGTAATAGCGCATATCCTTACTACATTGGCTCTTTAAATAAACAAAATATAAATGATTTGCACTCTATTTTTTTATCGAGACACTCTAAGCTCTACATAAAACTGTTACGTTGTCAATATATAGACTTTAACTGTTTTAACATATTAATATATAAATCAAAATAAAATGTGTGGAGAGAATCTCCCTAAACAGAATATACAACATTTCCTAAATGATACATAAATAGGGTTAATACATACGTAAGTAACTAACGTTTCTAAAAATGTGCGCCTAAAATAATAACGTTTCAAATTGTTCACTCAAGTTACTCAAGTATATGTTACCGGTTAATTGAGTTACTCATTTTTTTTATTTACCCACGTTAGTCGGTTTTAGTAACTTAGGCATATTTTTTTGTAAACGTTAGTAACTTCTTTATATATTAAGAGACCAAGTTTTGTGTATTAAATTCTTTGTGTAACCTACTTAGCCGATAACCCTTCCACAAAATCTCTTTATTATAAAGTATAATAATCTTTAATAACCTACTTAGCCAATCCGTATACTTAAGTAACTTGAGTGAACGAATTAAAATATCATTACTTTAAACATACTTTTTTAAAAACGTTAGTTACTTACGTATTTATTAACCTGCATAAATATACCAAAAGTAACAAACAAGTATACTTTTACGTAGATCCGAATTGGCCCCTAGATGCTGTACTTGCATGGCACCGGCAATTTAACATGGTACATGTATACACCACATGCACTCTAAATAACGCTACTTTTATATTTAGTTAAGAGATAAGTATAAAAATCATTCATTTGTTATATCGAAAAATCGAATTAGATTATTCGTTAGGTTTTTGATATTTTATTAATACGTGGGTAGGGTACAATAAATCCCTCATAGATTAATGATGTAAATGTTTTTTCGTTAAGAATTAACAAAGTTTAAAAGAGAGGGCATTCTTGTCTTTTATATTTTCCAATGATGTATGATGAACCTTATTATAACTTGTTTCGAAAAAAAAGTTTTATTTTTGAAAAAAAAATTAATGTAAAAAAAAATATTTCGAAAAAATAGGTTTTATCTTTTTCGAAAAAATAGGTTTTATCTTTTTCGAAAAAATAAAAAACATTTTTTTCGAAAAAAAGTTTAATTTTTTGCATAAAAAAAGTTTAATTTTTTTTTAAAGTTTGTTTTGAAAGAAAAATTAAACTTTTTTTTAAATAACTTGTTTCGAAACAAATAATTTTGAAAAAAGAATTTAATCATTTTCAAAAGAAAAATTTCGAAAAAAATTTTAATTTTTTGAAAAAAAATTTAACTTTTTGAAAAAAAATTATTTTCGAAACAAAAAGTTTTATTTTTGAAAAAACGTGTTTCGAAAAAGATTTATAAAGGTTTTATCTTTTCGAAAAAAATAAAAAAAAAATTTTCTAAAAAAAAGTTTTTTCGAAAAAAAAAAATTATCTAAAAATAATTTGTTTCAAAAAAAGAAATATGCCTTTTTTTCGAAAATAAAACTTTTTTCGAAAATTAAACTTTTTTCGAAAATAAAACTTTTTTTTTGAAAATAAAACTTTTTATTCCAAAAATACAACTTTTTTTTTCGAAAATTAAACTTTTTTTCGAAAATAAACTTTTTTTTCGAAAATAAAACTTTTTTTCCGAATTTTGTTTTTTCAAAAATAAATTTTTTTTCGAAACAAGTTATGATAAGGTTTACCATACATCCCTAGAAAATGAAAAATACAAGAATACCCTCTCTTTTAATTCTTGTTAATATTTAACGAGAAACACATTTGCACCGTCAGTCCATGAGGGATGTATTGTGCCCCGCGCACTAATGGGGGTGGCTGTTGTCCAAAAAAATAACGAATGATGTACTTCGATTTTTCAAAATAACACAGGGATGATTTTTGCACTTCACTATTTAATTAATGTTTACATATCAAAAATACCTTTTATAACTGGCATGCCATGGTGGTATATGATTAGTCCCATTAAATGAACATAAATTATCATCTTTGAATGTCACTTGTTATAAATAATTTTCAAATTTGTTTTCATTTTCTATGTTTAATATTTTTATATATAAAAATTAACATAATTTAAGAAACAATCATATTTAATAAATGCATATAAACATATGTCATGGTAGCACATATTAGAAAATCCCTTTATAACTACAGATAAAGAAAAATAGGACAGATAACTAGAGTAGATTAGAAACGAAATCTGGACTTTATATAACTGGATGTACAAATGTTTTTAATATTAATATAACCTAGTTAAAAAGTAAATTAAAACAGAGATTTCAAACATATTTTGATGAACTGGTGTTAGATTTATTTGAGAAAATGTTATTTTCAAAAATTAACATTATATCAAAAAAATTCATAGGTATCGACACCCCTGGCTCCGTTCCTCAAGTAGATCATAACATTGGATGTAATATAAGTTGCAAAGTAAAAAACTTAACGATTTGGAGGTGCAGGAAAGATGATCTTTTTACAATATCTATAAAGAGCCTGATAACATTTAGAGTAAACTACTTTTTTGGTCCTCGTGGTTTATCGGGTATAAAACTTTTGTTCCATTACCGAAAAAAGTTACGGATCTTGTCCAACCTCATGAAACCCATTTCACTTTTAGTCTTTTTTTGACCCGAATCTTAAATTTAGGGTAAAACCACCTACACGTGCGTCACGTGAGTGGGTATTATTGTCCATTCATTTAATATTGAGGGTATTATGGTAAATTACTCTAATCCTCTCATATACACGTAACCTTCTGCATTAATAACACACAGTTCACATAAACCAACCAAAAACCACAACCGATCATTTCCCCCTTAATCCCAATTTTATTAGAACCCTAATTAAAACTTGGTCAATTTAATTGATTTTGATGATTGCTTCAACTTGGTCGTTGAGACCAGATGGTGGAACTCTGGACATCTACAATGCATACCGTAAGTTAATCACCAATTTTTTTTAAATGCATAATTGTTTGATTACATGTTAATGGGATGTATTTTTTGTAACAGGCAATCATCCAACAGTGTTTACCCTCAAGATTAATCATGGTGGTACCCTAACTAATCCACCTAATGTTCATTACAAAGGTGGAAAGGCCAACTGGTTAGATGATGTCGATGCTGACACTTTTTCTGCTATTGAAGTCCAAACCATGGTAAAGGAACTAGGTTATGTGAATGAGGGTATGACTTTTTTTTACAAAATACCTAATGTGAATTTAGATAATGGCCTTAAACCTTTGTGCTTTGATTTAGATGTCATGGACATGTGTAAGTATGTTAGCAAGTTTAAGATGATGGATGTATTTGTTATTCATCCAAGTGGAAACATAAGTGACTTAGGTTTTGAAGGGTTAGATAAACCAGTTAAGAACATTGATAAGGGGATAAGTAGTAGATCAAAGGCTGTTGGGAAAAAACCTATAATTATAGAACAGTTAGATGAACCAGTTAAGAACATTGATAAGGGGATAAGTAGTGGATCAAAGGCTGCTGGGAAAAAACTTATAATTATAGAACAGTTAGGTGATACTGAGTCTAGTGAAGGTAGTGATGATAGTTCATCTAGTGATGATAGTGAGTTTGATGTTGAGGAAGAGGATAGGATTGAAGATGTTGAGGTAGACATGGCAGAGTTTAGAAATATCATTGATCAAAATGTAGAGTGGGTAGGGTGTGTTGAGAAGCAGACTGATGAAGTACCACCACCTAGTGATTATGAGAAAGATATTGACTTAGATGATTTTGCAAGTGATACAGATTCAGATGATCATGAGTATGAAAGGAAAAAAGCTCATAGGAACTTAGCAAAAAAACATAGGCCAGTTGATGGTAACATGTACACAGACAATTTCTATGTTGGGCAAAGTCTAGCTAATAAACAAATGCAAGGAAATGGTTTCAAGGATTTTAGTTGAACAAAGAATAGAGTTACACTTGACAAAGAATGATAAGGTCAGAATCAGAGCAGAGTGTAGAGGGCTTTTACCTGATTTTAGTAATGGGCCAGGTGCTAGTGGGCTTGTTTGTGGTATGTCTAAAGTTGATGATGGTGGCCCATCTAATCTAAAGTCAACACTTACAAGTGATAGTAAGAAGACAAAAAAAATAGGGTAAGTGGAGGGTAATAAGTGCCATTGGCTACTACATATCACAAAACCCAAAAATCTTCAGACTTGGTGTGTGAAGATATTTAATGTCAACCACACTTGCCTCCAATCTAGAACAGTAAGGAAATGCACTGCTTCCTTTTTATCAAAAACAGTTAAGGAGACCATTAAACCTAATCCAACAGTTCCAGTATTGTAAGAACCCGTATTTTCCCAGCATTATTTTATTATTTTATTCGTGTTTCTTGAATTTCCCAACGTATTACGTTTCTTGTATACTCATATGTAAATCCTGATATCATGATAATTTTAATAAATTATATTTTTCAAGTATTTTCTGATCATTGATAAATACTTTATCTGGAATTATAAAATTCTTATTTTATTTTTCCATATTTAAGTTAAATCAAAGTTTTTGATTTAAAATCACCCGCGTGCGTTTTACAACGAGTTTACTAAAATTCAAAGAATAACGAGAATTCCTAGTGATCGCGATGCCGACGGATGCCCAAAATTTTATATTTTATTATCGATTGTTTCGATAATTAATATTTTCGATGATGTCGTTTTAATTACGTATTAAGTCGTGTCGGGAAATCATATAGTCATATTTATGATGCATTGTAACTTTTGAAAAGTATTTTTACGAAACCCGAGCCCCGTAAATATTTTCAATATTTACTAATAGCCATTTTCTACCCTTTTAAACTATTAATTGTTTTTAAGTCCACAAGTTTCAAAACTTAGCAAATCTAGCCCCTCCACTACCAACATATATAAACTCATTTTTCCTCCACTTTACACATAACTAACAAGTTTATAAAAAACACACATCTCCTCCCACCTCCATTTTGCCACCGCCCCTAACACCATAAACCATCATTTATCATCAACTTCTACTTGTTTTTAACAAAAACCAATTAATGTCCCATTCTTAAAATCTTTTTGTGCATCTTTTGGTACCAAAATTATAAACATGCGTCAAGTTTTCATTATTTTATGATTTATGGTTTGAAAGTGTTAAAATCATCATGCATGTAATGATCTTGGTAAGATCATCACTTTTTTATCCTAAAAAGTTTGGTTTTTGATATTTGATTTTGTTAAATTTGTCATACAAGTGTTTTTAGGAGTTTTTGGTTGATTGGTATGATAGTAGAGTGATTCTATAGGTATGGGAATGAGTACTTTTGGTTGGAAAATTGATTTGTTATGATTTTTAAAAGTGTATTTTGGGACAGCAGGTCTAGAACAGAATTTTCATTGGTTTAAGATTTAAGATAGGCTGAGATTATTTGATTTTGTTGTAGAGTTTTTAGAGACGCTCGTTTTGGTATAAGATAGAGCTTCTAACTCTTTGCGAGTCAAAAGTTATGCTTGTTTTAGTATTCGTGTACCGGGAGACGCAAATCGGCACAATCCGAAATTGTGGCTGATTTTGGGTCGAATCTCGGGGACTTTACGTTTGGTTAGATTATGGATACTACTGATTTTCGAAGTCTATAAACTTAATTTGATGAGTCTAGTAGTGGTTTTAATAGGCGGATTGTCAAAATAGTACTTTTAAAGTGGTCTAAACGGTTCTATAAAACAAGTGTACAATTCTGTCCCAAATTTTAGGGTCGAGTATAGTGTCAAGCTGATGGGTTTTAAAGTGTAAACTTTGGCTCAAACTTTGGTGAGGTCTTATACAGGTTATAAGTGACCTTGACATAAATTTTCATCTAAATCGGACAAGTCTAGATAGGGTAGATCGGTGTGTACATTCGGAGTGTACTTGCTGATTTGTATGTTGGACACGTAGTTCAATACTTGTGTTGCGTGAGTTTGAGTATTCATTATTGGACATGGTGACTTACTCAAGTGCTTAGTCATTATATAAATGACTTAGCTACTGGTCCGAGTAAGGTAAAGGGATAGTTTGACTTGCGTTGACTTGGCGTCTTATGACGGGTCAATTTCAAGTGTACAAGTGCTTAAACGAGTATTGTTGGATAAATGGGTTAATATGTATTCATTTGGTTCGTGTCAATGGTTTTGAAACATGAATACTTTGAAAATATTTGATTCATATTATATTTGGTACATATCGATACTTGAGTTCGAGTCTTAACGTGCGTCTTATTTTGATAGGTTGCGGCTTTCGTGTTTTCCCGGGCATCCATATCATCGGTGATCGTCTTACCACTACCATTTCTACTCAGCTTCTGAGTACCGTGATGCACTTACCTCATGGCTAAGGTGAGTTCATAGCCCCTTTTTACTTGTACATGGTTTCTAAACACGAGGTGAGATTTTACATGGTGGAACACAACCATTTAAAAACTGTATGCTATCCAGAACTTGTATGCTATCCAGAGCGTGTATGCTTTCCAGATAAATTCAATGGTATTATTGCTTTTTAGCCTTGAGTTTCCTCTCCTGATCATGAACCGTTAATTGTCCCGTATGCTTTGCGCTAAGCGCGAATGTTGTGGGTGGATCCATCGGGATGGACAATCCCCGTCCCGATTACCTTGACGCACATACATTTGTTTATACTTGAGTATTTAGGCTGAATACTCCCTAGAGGAACTTACATTTGAGTTAAGCTTCGGTTCATGAGACTAAACAGCAATAATATACATCGTGACTATAGACAATGTACATAGTTATCCCCCCTATTACGTGTTTTACAAATTCTATTGTGTTCCACACCTTTACTACTAAACCTATGAATATCACTCAACTTTATGTTGACGATTTTACATGTTTAATCTCATGTATAATTACTTAGCTTTGCTTGGATGGGAGCCCGCAGGATATCATCGCAGCTTGGAGATTTCTGTGTATATTTCAGCTTTGGTTTTATTTAAAAATTGTCAGAAGATTTTTCTGTACTTTTAGTAAATAAGAGTTATAAATCATGACGAAATAATAAATCTTTCCGCATATAAAACTCTGGGACCTTTGTATAAAAACTCTGATATTTTATGATGTAATGTACATGTTTTTATTACGTCAACTTTGTGTCAACATTAACTCATTGTTTCTTGTACCATGACGTGTTACCCATCGTTGCCTAGTTGTTCCATGTCAGATTCTGGAGGTCTCACAGATTGGTATCAGAGCGGTGGTTATAGGGAACTGAGTCGTTTTCAAAACTTAGTCTATAACCGAAAGTTAAAAAATTTCAGGTTTTAAGTGTCAAACACATAATCTGCCATGGTTGTTCGATATCTGTGCGGGTAACTCTCTAATTCTTATTATTTACTTTTAATTATTATTGTAGTATTTCTTCTCCTGATTACATGTTGAAATATTACATTACCCTAATAACGATAATTACTATGTTTTTTCAAAGCCTTTGTGCTTCATGAATTATCATTGGATATTACTTGATTATGTTGATCACAAACTTAGATCGATTTAGCTTGTGTAAACGAGATTAAATCAAGTTAAACACGTAGAGAAACTTTGTTGTATATGAAACAATTCAAGTATTATGTGATATCAATACTTAAACAAGAACACACAAACAAGATAAACCAAACTTTCACTTTGATTGATTAATCGAACTTGCGTACAATGAAAGTGTAGAAACACATATATTGAACTAAACCTAAATGCCTCCTTTTATAGATTAAGGAACCTTGTACAAGAGTCTACGTATCAGCTATTTTAGGTAAAGATAAACATAAGAAATACATTGTCGAACATATCTTTACTAGAAACATACTAGAAACATAAAACGTGTAGAATAAGTATCATGTCAGTGCTTGACTTCTTCTTATCAACGCTTGACTTCTTCCTGTCAACGCTTGTCTTGACAACGCCTGGATTTCTTCTTATCAACGTCCAATTTCCTCTTGTCATCGTCCAAGTGTCTTGGCTACATTTTATTCCCAACAATCCTCCCCTAAACTTGATATCTACTCTAGTAATCAAGTTTCTGAATAAAACTAAGTACAAGGAGGATTCTTACAAATCTTATTAAGTTGGAAATAAATAAACCTAATCAAATCTTTGCCAACGTCACTTGTATAATCCATCTCCAGCTGTGTTGACACCATTTTCTTCAAAACTTCTTTAGACATAGGATATTCAACATCCACAAGAAGATATTCAGAAAACTTTGTAGTACTTAAATGATACACACCAGCTGCTGAATGTAGACGCCATTGAAGTTCACTGACATCATCAAGATCCTTCTAAATTGGATCTTCTTCATCTGGTGCACACATTATCTTGAATGTTGACCAAATCTTTCTTCCATTGACTGAAGTAGGTGCTTCAGTCTCATACTTGGCCTGCATCAACCTCCAAAGGTCTGCCAAGTCTTCCCTATACAGGCTTGCAAACAAAGACATAAGAGTAGTAAAAGTATGTACCTTCTTCCCATATCTGCCAATCATCTAAAACCCACTTGCATCTTCCTCATAGCTAACTATAGGGTTTATGGAATGATGAGGTAACACTTCTACCATATGTGAAGCTTCCAAGGGTGAGAGCTTAATACTCTTTCTAATAATAGCTTCACTAGGATTCACTCTATCCAAATTTTCTAGAAACCCAAGAGGAACTCCCTTCTTCAATAGTCTTGGTGTAACCAAAGCCTTTTGGATCTCCATCTCTTCTGTAAGTTCTTCCTTTCTATCATTTGAAAGAAGTCGAATAGTGTTCTGCTCTTTCACACTTGCCCATATAGGATAAGCCTTATACTCCAATTCATCAAAGGACAATCCCTGCAACTTTCTAAAAGTCCAACCTGTTTGATGACATCTGAGCAACATGTAATAGAGCTACCTTCTTTCTGTCTTGGTCTGTGAAAGAACTTTGCTAGCTTTATATTTCAGAATCACCTTGCAATCTCTTTGAACTCTTAGTAGAATCTCCAAAGCCCAAATTTGATCTGATAAAGTCATGTTTGGATTCTCCATCACCTTATTCTCCCATGCAAAGTACATCTGAGCAACTTCAGGCATCTCATAATCCACCTGATTCTTCAACTCTACAAGCTTTTCCCTTGCCAACTCATCACCATATTCAAGCCTCTCTGGTTCTTCAATAATCATTACACTTGAATATGTGCTCTCATCACCACTGCTTTCCTTATTCTCAATAGCAGTCTCCTTCATCCTTTCTTCTTTCTCAAGTTGTGCAGCCAACATAGAATCAAGTTTTACTTGGGCTGCATCCTTGGGAACTACTGTTTCTACCATAATCCATTTACCCTTATCTAATATATCAATGATGGGTAAAGATGATGATGGTACTTGTGTAGATACATCTTTGATGATAGCTGATACAAGGATTTTGCAATGGGTTCAAAATATTTCTCGATATCCTCTCGAATTGATCTCAGTTTAAAGTGAAAAGATTTGTTCTTGGTGACAAAAAGGAGGTTTAGTTTTCTAATCTACTAAACAGGGAAATCAATAAAGAAATACTTAAACTTGAAACAATCGACAATTTAAAAGCAACACTTGAATTAAAACTGGAAAATACCCTACGCGGAAAAAGTCATATACGGAAAACAAGTCTATTCGGAATATTACTATGCTGAATAAATGCTCAATTCGGAAAACTTGCCTATGCGGAAAAACATCTTATTCGGAATAAGTGGGCTTATGCGGAAAAGAATCTTATGCGGAATAAAAACATCTATGCGGAAAAATCAAGTCTATTCGGAATATCAAGTTCTATGCGGAAAGTATGGCTATGCGGAAAATATGGACCTATTCGGAAAAACTGGGCTATTCGGAATATACAAGATATTCCGAATAGGGGAAAAAGTAAACTTTGGCTTATGCGGAAAAACAACACTATTCGGAATATTTAAAATATTCCGAGTAAGGGAAAGTTAAAAACTCTATTCGGGATACCCAAAATTCCGAATAAGGCAAACAGAGACTCGCCTATTCGGAATATTTGGTCTGTTCAGAAAGATCTGGGAATCAAAGAACAGTAACAGCAGAAGCCAAACGATTTTTCAATCTAAACACCAAAATACTCATAAAGGTTTTTCCAAATCAAACACAAATCATTTAAATACCATAAGTAATAAATCCCACCAATAAAAACACTAAATCAACAACTTTTTAAGATCAAACTTGAATCAAATAAAAACTTTAAGAACTTGCAATAAAAATGGAGATGAACAAGATGAATGAAAAGATGGAATTGATAGATTAATGGAAAAGTAACAAGAGTAATGATTAACACTTACAAGATTGAAAGAAAATGAAAAAAAATCACCAAACACCCTAATGGTGTTTTTGATGAACCGAACCTAAGAACTGGGAAAAAGAAAATGAAAAGCTAACTCTCTAAAATGTGAAGGGAGAAACTATTTATAGTCCTAGTGGTTGGTTGGTGAGTGGACTTTCTCCCTTTCTTCTTGTCTTCTCGTCTTTTCAGAAAAGTTGACGTTTTCGATTCTGATTCGGGATTTGTCGTCGATTAAATTCAACTCGTCTTTTAATTTCTTCGTTTAATAGACTTGAGTTTCTTCGATATATGAAAATCTTCCATCTTTGGTCCTTTTCTTCGATAAATCTTCAAATAGGCCCATTGACTTCAAATCTTTTGCATCTCTTGGACAATAGACTTCATCTTGAGTCTTTTTCTTTGATAAAACCCGTGCAATCCCATGTTTTCTTCAATATTCATCCGGTTAGCTCTGAAAACACAATAGACACAAAAACCACGCATAATTCCAAACAAATGATATTAAATACGTGTTTTGGTCTTGTTTTAGCCAGAATTAAGTGGTAAAAGGATGGGTGTTTACACACCTATCAAATCCCCTACACTTAACCATTGCCATGCCCTCATGCAATGCTTAGTGATAAAGCAAATTAACATTTTTCTCATAATCAATCAACCTTGGCCTAATTAACATACTACTAAACAAAAATTAAAATACTAAGAGAAATTAAAACTTTAAAGTAAACAAAAGGATGGAAATAACTTGCAAAGAAATCAAGGACTTACATTAGGTCTTTGGTGTTGCGAAGATTTATCACCCTCAAGTTTCACGTTCCCCAAACTAAGCTTAAAAACGAGATCATTGTTATTATAAGTTAGCAAATCAAACACTTACACTCATGGCTTAATTAAATGCTTAAACTCCCTTATTCCTAGGTGTATCTCTTATATTTTATTTTTGTCTTAGAATGATCATGAAGATGCATTTTTGGACTTATTTCGATAGTTTATTTAGGCTGAAAGCAAAGTAGGACGATTTGATCAATAGTTAGCTAAAGGACAAAATCTCTTAAAACTGCTTCTCGGGATATCAAAAAGTTCATATCTTGGCATAACTTGGTTCACGATTTGAGACCTTTCTCGGGCCGATATTTGGCATGTACTTCATACTTCATATCTTCGAGAGACGTTCTTGAGATAATGGTCTTCTCATCATAATAGAGTTTCTTCACTTGGAGACTTTTGAGGGGTACTCCAACTTTGTTGACCACGACTTCATGATTATTTCTTCAATCTCTAATTGGGATTTTGAGATACAACGATCCGCCTCCTTTTCGGACTTGGATCTATTTATCCTCATACCTTGTTAGGGTCTTTTCGGATAGACTTCTCCATGATCTTTATGGGAGTTGATTGCTTTTCGTCGTGAGTCTTGATCCTTCATATTGACTTTAGGAATAATGCTTTTCACATCACTTTGGATCTTTCAGCAATAAAATTGAATCCTCATGCCTTGTTAGGGCCTTTTCGGACTCGCCAATCTTCGCGCCCCGCTTCATAAGTTATGCCTTGGCTATGAACTCTTATCATTACCGAGCAACTTTTAAACGATCTTGGGCTAGAAGCTAAGTAACTTTTCAAATCGTACGACCTTACTTATTGCAGATAAATTATTAGCAAGTGATGGGAGAATAGGCAAATAATTACACCAAGTGAGCTTGTGCAAGAATACCGACTTATAATTGACTCTATCATTTCTCGTCCTCCACAATTTAAAATCTCAAGTAATGAGACTCGTGGATACTTAGCCTAATAAACCGATTAAGGTCTACATGGTTAAGGATACTAGCTAGAATAAACTTGGATAAGTCTATTCGGGTTGAGTCAAAATAAACACAACGGGCCTAATATGTCAAAGATTTCTAAACTAGCTACACCACTTTATTATATTTTTTTTTTATTTTTTTTTTATTATTTATTTTTTTTTATTTTTTTTTTATTTTTTTTTTTAATTTTTTTTTTGACTTTATTGCGGGATATATATACATATGAAAGCAACGATAAAAATTTAAAAATTACGACTAAATGGCCAAAGTTAATAAAAAATTTGAAAAATGTTGAAAAATAGGATTTTCTAGTTAAATGAAGGCATTTTCATGGAAAAGTCCACTTAAAACTTCGATAGAAGTCCCCCCTACACTTAAGATAAACATTGTCCTCAATGTTTAAGCATGTGGGAAAAGTCTCCCCTACACTTATGACATTGTGCACGTTGGTTAAATCAAGTTAAGGAAGAGACGACTAAAGTGATCAATTTCAAATGTGAGTATGAAGAAAATTGAATCACGATAGTTGAGAGATAGAACCGGATTTCGGATAACACGGGAGCACGGTTCTTCAAAGATTTCCAAGAGTGTAGTTATCCCTGTAATCACATCACCACACAAACACAAACGACCAAAATAGGTCCTCCCCTACACTTAGGGGGTTAAAGGGATAGATACTCGGGCTGCCTCCCGAGGAGCGCTTGTTTTTGATAACCGAGTCACGAGCCTGACTCGACCCAAATTTAGTTCATGTGGAACGTGGTGAGGGATGGAATCACCTCCGGAGAGGTGTCCTCACCAAAGTACAACTTCACTCGTTGGCCATTCACCTTAAAGTTGGGTCCATTAGGTTGAGCGAGCTCGAGAGTACCATATGGAAAAATTTGGGCAATGGTGAATGGGCCGGACCAACGAGATTTGAGCTTGCCCGAGAAGATTTTCAACCGAGAGTTAAAAAGTAAGACTTTGTCTCCAACATGGAACTCTCGGTTTTTGATCTTGGAATCGTGAATGAGCTTAGTTCGTTCCTTATAGATCAAAGAATTTTCATAAGCCTCATTCCGAAGTTCATTCAGCTCATTGAGTTGGATCTTGCGTAGGTCACCGGCTTTGTTAATATCAAAATTAGCCCACTTCAAGGCCCAGTAAGCCTTGTGCTCCAACTCAATGGGGAGGTGGCACGCTTTCCCGTACACAAGACGATAAGGCGTACAGCCGATCGGGGTCTTGTAAGCAGTACGGAAAGCCCACAAAGCATCATCAAGTTTATCAGCCCATGCGGCACGATGCTCTCCCACAGTTCTTTCAAGAATTCGCTTAAGTCCTCGGTTAGATATTTCAGCCTGGCCATTAGTTTGTGGGTGGTAGGCTGTGGAAAGACGATGATTTACACCATACTTAGCCATGACTCTAGCAAATTGGTCATTGCAGAAATGAGTCCCACGATCACTAATAATGGCGCGAGGCACACCGAATCTAGCGAATAGAGCTTTCAAAAAGTTACAAACTACCCTTGCGTCATTAGTGGGTAAAGCTTTGGCTTCAACCCACTTTGAAACGTAGTCAACGGCTACAAGGATGTATTTGTTTCCTTTAGATGAAGGGAATGGCCCCATAAAGTCGATACCCCAAACATCAAAGATTTCACACTCTTGAATGAAATTCTGAGGCATCTCGTCTTTATGTGTGATTTTGCCTTGCTTTTGGCAAACATCACATCTTTTAACCATATCATGAGCGTCACGATATATGGAGGGCCAATAAAATCCCGAATCAAACACTTTCTTTGCGGTGTAGTTGGGACCAAAGTGACCACCGGTGGGTCCTTTGTGGCAAGCATCAAGGATTTCAGACGCTGCCGGTCCATCAACACATCGGCGAATAATCAGGTCGGCACATTGTTTGAATAGGTAAGGGTCGTCCCAAAAGTAAGTCTTAATGTCGGTGAAGAACTTTTTCTTTTGCTGAGACGTCAACCCTTCCTTGAGAATTCCACCCGCCAAGTAGTTTGCAAAGTCCGCAAACCACGGGGTTTCATTCGGCTTCGAGCTTATAGACATTAAGGTCTCCAAGGGAAAAGAATCATTGATTTCTTTGTTCGGATGATCCCCTTGGTATGGATCCTCAAGTCTGCTAAGATGATCCGCGGCTAGGTTTTCAGCTCCTTTTTTATCACGAATTTCGATTTTAAATTCCTGGAGCAGCAAAACCCAGCGAAGAAGTCTTGGTTTGGAATCTTGCTTTGTCAACAAGTACTTCAGCGCGGAATGATCGGTATACACGATGGTGGTGGAAAGGACAAGATAGGGGCGAAATTTTTCAAAGGCATAGACAACAGCTAAAAGCTCTTTTTCGGTTGTCGTATAATGCAATTGTGCCCCAGTCATTGTCTTGCTAGCGTAATGGATCGGTTGGAAGTGTTTGTTCACTCTTTGTCCCAGAACCGCTCCAATAGCAAAATCACTAGCATCGCACATCAACTCAAGGGGCAGCTCCCAATTAGGGGTAACCAAGACGGGTGCCTTAGTTAGCTTATCCTTAAGCGAGTTGAAGGCTTCAAGGCACTCTTTGGAGAAGATAAAAGGAGTATCTTTTTTCCAAGAGGTGGGTCATCGGGCGAGCGATTTGAGAAAAATCTTTTATGAAACGACGGTAGAAGCCCGCATGACCCAGGAAACTTCTCACACCCTTCACGGTTGAAGGTGGAGGCAGCTTTGCGATAACATCGACTTTAGCACGGTCTACTTCAAGACCGGCTTTCGAGATTTTATGTCCAAGCACGACGCCTTCTTTTACCATAAAATGGCATTTTTCCCAATTTAGAACAAGGCGAGTGTCTTCGCACCGCTTAAGCATACGTTCCAAATTGGCAAGGCAAGAAGAGAATGAATCCCCGAAGACCGAGAATTCATCCATGAAGACTTCCATGGTTTGTTCAACCATGTCATGGAAGATAGCTAACATGCACCTTTGGAAAGTCCCGGGCGCATTACATAAGCCAAAAGGCATTCTTTTGTAAGCGAATGTGCCATAGGGACAAGTGAATGTAGTCTTCTCTTGATCTTGGGGATCGATGGGTATTTGAAAATAACCCGAGAAACCATCAAGAAAGCAGTAATATTCATTACCAGCTAAGCATTCAAGCATTTGGTCCATAAAAGGTAGAGGGAAATGATCCTTTCTCGTGGCATTATTGAGTTTGCGGTAGTCTATACAAACTCTCCACCCAGTAACGAGACGAGTGGGAATCAACTCGTTGTGTTCATTGGGAACAACGGTTATTCCGCTCTTCTTGGGCACACAATGGATTGGACTAACCCATGGTGAATCCGAAATAGGGTAAATCATACCCGCATCAAGAAGTTTGATAACCTCTGTTTTGATGACTTCATGGATTTTTGGATTCACCCTTCGTTGGCTTTGAATCGTGGGCTTAAAGTCGTCCTCCATGAGAATTTTGTGTGTGCAGAAGTGAGGATCAATTCCACGAATATCGGAAATCTTCCAAGCAATAGCTTTCTTATGATCTTTCAACACGGCGACAAGTCGGGCTTTTTCTTCATCCTTTAAATCCTTAGCAATGATGACTGGCGACTTCTTCTCTTCTTCGAGGAATACATACTCAAGATGGGGCGGCAACTCCTTAAGTTCCAAATCCGGAGGATTTTCGACGGGAGGCGTATTCGAAGTCAGAGTATCGATAGCAATAACAGTGGGAGATGGAGGGGAAGGATTGTCTTCTCTGAGGAGGTTTGCAATGAAACTGAGATCGTCATCCCAATTGGCAGTAGAATCGTCATTGTCTTGCTTCACATCTCCCAAGGTGGCTTCCAAATCTTTCCAGAGGAAATCACTTTCTCCAAATAGAGATAGTGATGAGTCGATAGAGGAAACGGTCTCAACATTGGGAAGAGAGGTAGGAATATTTTTACAAGCATCTTTGAAATGTTCTTCACAAGCCTCATCAAGAACGTCAATACAATTAACACTCTCGTAAGAATAAGGCTGTTTAGAAAGCTTTCCCATGTTGAAGACTACTTTATCGTCACCCACTCTCATGATAAGCTCACCGGCTTCAACATCGATGAGAGTGCGACCGGTCCTCAAGAATGGACGACCAACAATTAGTGGCACACGGGGGTCCATCTCGTAGTCGACGACAACAAAATCAGCAGGGAAGGTGAATTTGTCGACTCCTACAATAACGTCCTCGGCTATCCCCACTGGATAAGCAACCGTACGGTTAGCTAATTCCAAAGTCATTTTGGTGGGGACTAGCTCTGGGAGAGATAATTGCTTCCAAACACTTAGAGGCATGAGATTAATACTGGCACCTAGATCGGCTAGGGCCATGCAATTCTCTACTCCCGGGAAATTGCAAGGGATAAGAAAACGACCCGGATCACCAAGCTTAGTTGGCAATTTTCTTAAGAGCACTGCAGAGTAGTTCTCATTAAGTTGGGTGTTGGCAATATCGAGGAGCTTTTCCTTGTCGCTCAGAAGATCTTTAAACATTTTGGCATATTTAGGCATGTGAGCGAGAGCCTCAGCGAAGGAGATATTGAAATTCAGTTGTTTGAACATTTTAAGGAAGTTCGAAACCTGAATATCATCCTTGCTCTTTTGCTTCTCTTTCCTCAACCTAGATGGATAAGGTATATTGGAAGAAGAGGAAGGCTTTGGGAGAATAGGATCACTCACAACCACGGGTGGAGGAGGGGTAGAAGGAAGAGGTGGAGAAATTGGGGAAGGAGAAGGAGGCGGAATAGGAGCAGGTGACTCGTTCTCCTTAGTCACAACCACCGGTGGAGGTATAGGAAGTTCGGGTTTCTTGGTACCTTTACCACTTCGAGTGGTGATTGCTTTCATCTCCCCTCTTGGGTTCGCAACGGTGTTACTCGGAAGAGTACCCGAAGAAGAGGGTTGACTACCTTGGAAGAAACTAGCCATCATGTTCCTCAGATCATTAGTTTGGCTATCCAACGTATTTCTCATGTCGGCTCTCAAATCATTTCCTTGCTTTACCAAGTCGGCTTTCAGGTTGAGCACCTCTCTTTGAAGATTTCCCACTATCGCATCGTTAGTCCTCATATAAGTTTCCACTTCCTGGTGAAGAGCGGTGGGTTGGTTGGGAGGAGCATTGTATGCGGTTGGTTGGTAAGCAGGTTGTTGGTAGACTTGATTGTTACGTTGAGGCGGTTGTTGCTGCTTGTGAGGAGGGATGTATGGTTGTCGAGGTTGTTGTTGTTGTTGAGGAGGGCGATTGAGGTTTTGTTGTTGGTTTGGGTTGGTAGGAGGGAAACCAGGTGGTGAAAGATAGTTGTTGGATCGATAGCTAAGCAAGTTACGGTCACCTTGAGGTCTAGCTTGATAAGCAGGTTGAGGATAGGTGCCATATGCCGCATTCACATTCTTAGCAGGGTATTCTTGGGTGGCGGTACAAGTTGTGTAAGAGTGAGGACCACCGCATATTTCACAAGGTTGGCTGACAGCGTTCACTTGAGCGTTTTTGGCGTTGTTGTTGTTGTTGTTGCTGACGGTGTGGGTGACAAGCGATTCAAGAAGCGTAGTGATTTTGTCAAGTCGCTTGTCGCTGTCATTAGTGCTAGCACTAGCAACATTGGTCCGAATACTCTTGGTTTGCACACGAGACTTGTTCTCAATGATATCCCAAGCAGCATTGGAAGTCTTAGCCAATAGATTACCCCCCGAGGCACTGTTCAGTGAATCTTGGTCACTCATGCTTAAACCATTGTAAAAAGTATTAATTTGATGTACTTTGGTAAAACCATGTTGTGGGCATTTTCTTAAAAGATCTTTAAAACGATCCCAAGATTCACTGAACGACTCATCGTACTTTTGTTCAAAATTTAGATTTCATTCCGCAAAGCGGTAGTACGAGAGGGTGGAAAAAAGTAGTTGATAAACTTTGTTTCCAAATCCGTCCACGAGAGAATACTCTGTGGCGGTTCCTTAGCAAGCCAATGCCGGGCTTGTCCCTCTAAAGAAAAGGGAAAAAGTTGTAACCTTATAACTTCTTGTGGAACACCATTGAACTTGACCGTGTTGGTGAGTTGTAGAAATCTCTTGATGTGGTCGTGTGGATCATCAATGGTTCGTCCCAAGAATGGTTGAGCGGATACCATCTCGATAAAGCCTGATTTTAGCTCGAAATTGTTGGCGGCAATTGGAGGTATGACAATTGGATCCGTGTTGCCATCGACATGAGCTTGCAGCAATTCAATCATTGGGCGATTATCCGGAAGGGGCTCATTGTTGTTGTTATTATTCATGTTGTTGTTGTTATTATTGTTTGGAGGTGGTACACCGGCCATGTCTAAGTGATCGATAGGCTCGGGCTCTTGATAAGACGTAGATCGAGTGCGCATACACCTACAAAAGAACTAACAAGGCAAAAACAATACAAAAATATTTTTGGTTTTTTATGGTTTTTTACTTTTTAGGATTTTTGAAAATTTTATATTTTTTAGTGTTTTTGAAAATTTTTGTGAAAAAGTAACGTTCACGGGGAACGGATCCCAAAATCCAAGTTCTCACAAAAAACTTTTGATCTTAACGAGAAGAGCCGGCAGCGGCGCCATTTGATACAAGGATTTTGCAATGGGTTCAAAATATTTCTCGATATCCTCTCGAATTGATCTCAGTTTAAAGTGAAAAGATTTGTTCTTGGTGACAAAAAGGAGGTTTAGTTTTCTAATCTACTAAACAGGGAAATCAATAAAGAAAGACTTAAACTTGAAACAATCGACAATTTAAAAGCAACACTTGAATTAAAACTGGAAAATACCCTACGCGGAAAAAGTCCTATACGGAAAACAAGTCTCTTCGGAATATTACTATGCTGAATAAATGCTCAATTCGGAAAACTTGCCTATGCGGAAAAACATCCTATTCGGAATAAGTGGGCTTATGCGGAAAAGAATCCTATGCGGAATAAAAACATCTATGCGGAAAAATCAAGTCTATTCGGAATATCAAGTTCTATGCGGAAAGTATGGCTATGCGGAAAATATGGACCTATTCGGAAAAACTGGGCTATTCGGAATATACAAGATATTCCGAATAGGGGAAAAAGTAAACTTTGGCTTATGCGGAAAAACAACACTATTCGGAATATTTAAAATATTCCGAGTAAGGGAAAGTTAAAAACTCTACTCGGAATACCCAAAATTCCGAATAAGGCAAACAGAGACTCGCCTATTCGGAATATTTGGTCTGTTCAGAAAGATCTGGGAATCAAAGAACAGTAACAGCAGAAGCCAAACGATTTTTCAATCTAAACACCAAAATACTCATAAAGGTTTTTCCAAATCAAACACAAATCATTTAAATACCATAAGTAATAAATCCCACCAATAAAAACACTAAATCAACAACTTTTTAAGATCAAACTTGAATCAAATAAAAACTTTAAGAACTTGCAATAAAAATGGAGATGAACAAGATGAATGAAAAGATGGAATTGATAGATTAATGGAAAAGTAACAAGAGTAGTGATTAACACTTACAAGATTGAAAGAAAATGAAAAAAAATCACCAAACACCCTAATGGTGTTTTTGATGAACCGAACCTAAGAACTGGGAAAAAGAAAATGAAAAGCTAACTCTCTAAAATGTGAAGGGAGAAACTATTTATAGTCCTAGTGGTTGGTTGGTGAGTGGGCTTTCTCCCTTTCTTCTTGTCTTCTCGTCTTTTCAGAAAAGTTGACGTTTTCGATTCTGATTCGGGATTTGTCGTCGATTAAATTCAACTCGTCTTTTAATTTCTTCGTTTAATAGACTTGAGTTTCTTCGATATATGAAAATCTTCCATCTTTGGTCCTTTTCTTCGATAAATCTTCAAATAGGCCCATTGACTTCAAATCTTTTGCATCTCTTGGACAATAGACTTCATCTTGAGTCTTTTTCTTTGATAAAACCCGTGCAATCCCATGTTTTCTTCAATATTCATCCGGTTAGCTCTGAAAACACAATAGACATAAAAACCACGCATAATTCCAAACAAATGATATTAAATACGTGTTTTGGTCTTGTTTTAGCCAGAATTAAGTGGTAAAAGGATGGGTGTTTACACACCTATCAATAGCTGATGACTGGGATACATCAACCATACCTGCAGGTCTATCAACGTCCAAAACTACATCTTTGATGATAGCTGATGACTGGGATACATCAACCATACCTGCAGGTCTATCAACGTCCAAAACATGTGTGTCGATGCCTAACTTACTCCTATCAGCGCTTGACTTGTCAGCGTCAAAAACCTGTCTGTCAATGCTCAACTTACTCTTGTCGGCGCTTGGCTTAGAAACCTGTACCAACATCTCCATAAACGAAATCTTTGTTGGAGTAGCCAATGAAACATCAATAATTGGCCTCTCCTTCAAGCTGGTCAAAGCTTCAGCCATTTCCACACCAATAGAACCACCTGAGCCTTTGTCACTTGCATTAAATGGCTCAATAGCAGCTTCCTCCCCTTTGTAAGAATCCTCCCCTGATGAAAGGACTCTTGTCTGCCTTCTCCTAGTCTCAGCAGCTTCTAAAATAACAATCCTCTCCCTCAATTGCTTGAGTTCAAGGCCTTGTGTAGAGACAGTATGTACAAGGTCTGCATTTTTATTTTGCAAGCTAATGCAGGCAGTCGTCAATTCCAACAATGTATAGGGTTCCAATCTGCCCTCCTCTAGAATGGGAATGTTACCTCCCAAAGTAGAGTCATGGGGCATGGATGGGGTCTTAATGATGTTAGGACTGGCTTGGCCTGCATCTAAGCTAGTACCAATAGTCTTAGCCCCACCCATGTCACCAACCACACATGTGGTGGTGGTTCTCTCTGCAACATGGCTAGGACCACTAGAGGAGAACACTCCAGTAGTCCTTTGGCGTTTTTCCATCCTAAAGTCTGGGGGTGAAGAGGATGATGTGGATTGGGTTTCAGTTTGGAGGTTAAGGGGTGGTTGGGTTTGTTGTAAGAGGGTGTCAGCGTTTGGATTTGGAGTGTCAACGGCAACATTTAACGTGTAGCGTTGAAGGGATCTTGGTCAATTTCCATATGCTGGGGTGATGGTGGTGGTTCAGGTAATGGGTCTGGTTGTGGTTGTGGGTCTGGTTGAGGTTGTACTGTTGTAATAACACCAAGCATGGCTTGGGTAAGGGGTAAGTTTCTGAGTAGGGGTGTATTCATATTTCCAAAAATTGCTTTCTTTTGCACAGGGATTGTATACAAATCATCATGATCCCTGGTGCAATATCTTTGTGCATCAAAAACCATTTGCAAAAATCTTGGGTAAGCAAGAGTCATCTTGCTACCCTTGTTTTTACACATGCCATCAAAAATCATTTTAGAGAAATTATATTTTTGCCCAATAGCAATACACACAATGGCACTCCCAGTTGATCTGTTAATTTTATCGTGTGCAGTACATTTGGGACTCAAACATTGAAGAATGACATGTACCAAGTACTTCCAAGCTGGGGGAAATTCCTGTTTTGAATATTTGTTTAAAGTTCCCTCTTCAAGGAAAGGATAACCCAAAGCTTGAATACCTTGTTCTATCTCACCAATGGGTAGGGTGGTTATACCATCTGCATCATTAAAATGCAAAGCCTATCGAACCAAGGCTTCAGTAACCACCCATGGAATCCTATGGACTGTAGCAGTCAATGTAGTCACATTATTAATCGTTGAGGAAGTGATAGTATTCCAAAACTGTTTAATATGAGTGACAGGGATAAGAGGAGCATGAGAAAGTGCATACCTTAGTGGGGATGCATTTAAATACTCCACCACCAGAGTATATTGAGGAAACAGAGGGTTGTCAGCCTCTAAATAGGCAACCATGTTGTGTTGACTTCTGAACCACAATACCAAATCACTCGGTTTAAACTTAGGCGCCATTGATGTAGAAAGCTGTGATAAATGTTATGAAAGATGAATGTGTGTGAAAATTTAGTTAGACAAGAATAAGCAGTTACCCTATTTCAAAATTATGAGCCAAATATATAGGAGAGGTAGGCACACGTGATTGGTAAAAAAGAGGCAGTTATTTTTCAAAATATAATGATTAGAATCTTGAAGAGATATAACTTAACTTGTGCATTAATAAAAAGTTACCAACTCCTAAAATTACGGCCCAAATTTTCTTCAAAAATAACAACTGGGTAGGACCCAATGTTTGTCAACGGTCAAAAATAACCTATCAACGCTCAACAGCTATATTCTTGTCAACGTTGGAAATTGCCATGTCAACGTCAAAATTGGTCCTAACAACGTTTGGAAATAAAACTGTCAACGTCAAAAAATAAAAATAATAAAAATGAAAAGGACCTTAATAAAGTAATTTATCCTAGTGAAGATAACCTATAGACTGAAAATTACCATAGGGTGGCAAGCATTGTCCAATCATGCACACTTGCTTAAGCAAGATAGACATAATTGTCCTCAAGTGTCCCTTGCTAACCAAAGTTCTTAACAATGAAGTTATCTCATAATCCTTTGTAACTTCCCAGGTAAGCCCAATAAAAATCATACCCAAGTCTCCCAACAGACCACATCCAATTCTAGGCCAAAAAGTCTTGGCAGCGTGCATAGCATATCAATTTTGCATGCTATAGTGCCTCACGATTTAGTAAACTAGTTCGTACTCACCAGTGGACACAATCTAGAATCGTGATAAGAGTATTATATGAATACCCAAAAAGTCCTAAAGGTTTCCTAAACCTCCCCTTAAAATAAGATATACAAGTTGCTAAATAAAATGCATGTAATAAAAAATTATGTCAAGATAGGAATATAAATACTCCAACCATCATCCATAAACTTGAACATGCTCCAATAATGCTCCAAGAATCCATAAGCAACTTTGTATCCTTTTGTACAATGCTAACAACGCCTGCATAATTAGATCAAAAACCACAAAACTAACATGTCGCTGACAACGTCAATTTAACACTTGTCAGCGTTAAAATAACCTTTGTCAGCGTTAGACAAATAAAGTGGAAAATCTAATTTTGTACAAAGACCAATAACAATGTATATCCTGTACATACTTTTACAAAGAGTTCAAAAACACATATCAGGTAAGATTGATCATTCCCATACTTGTTATCAAGTATTGAAACCTCCCAGTATCAAAAGGTTTAGTTAATAAATCTGCCACATTTTCTTTAGTGTCAACCCTATCTGGTTGTATTAAACCTTTTTCAAAACAATCTCTTATAAAATGATGTCTAATTTCTATGTGTTTTGTTTTAGAATGATGTACAGGATTTTTAATAATGCATAAATTACTGTTATTGTCTACAAAAATCTTGGTATGCATGAAATTATACCCATAATCCAACAGCTGGTTCTGAATCCATAAGACTTGTCCACAACAAGCAGCTGCAGCTACATACCCTGCTTTAGTTGTAGAATTGGTCACCACTGTTTGTTTCTTGCATTGCCAAGATATCAACCTACTCCCAAGAAATTGGCATCCACCAGTTGTGGATTTTCTATCAAATTTGTCACCACCATAATCACTGTCTGAATATGCAATAAGATCCAATGGAGAATCTTTTGGATACCATAGTGGGATAGCACCTAAGATACCTAAAAATCCTCTTGACAGCATGAAGATGACACTCTTTGGGAGTCACTTGATGGCGTGCACATGCACACACATCAAACATAATGTCAGGTCTTGAAGCTGTGAGAAACATCAATGATCCAATCATGAACCTATAATGCCTGACATCCACCTCTTTTCCATATCCAACCTTTCCCCAAGGGTGTTCCCTATCCATGGGTGTGCTAGCCCGTTTCTCATGTGGAGAAAAGCCAAACTTCTTCAAGATTTCTGCTACATATTTATCTTGAGAGATGAAGATACCATCTTCTTTCTGCTGAACTTGTAACCCTAGAAAGAAATGCATCTCTCCTATAGCACTCATCTTGAACTTATCTGTCATGAGCTTGTAAAAGTCTTCACTCATCTTTGGACTAGAAGAGCCAAAGATGATATCATCCACATAAACCTGAACAAGTAAGAAATCCTTACCAGTCTTCTTGGTAAACAAAGTCTGATCTATGGTGCCCCTTTTGAATCTATTTTCCACCAGATAGATGGACAATATGCCATACCATGATCTTGGAGCTTGATGAAGTCCATACATAGCTTTCTTCACTCTATACACCTTGTCTGGATGTTCTGAATCTTCAAGACCAGGAGGCTGCATTACATAAACCTCCTCAGCAATTGTACCATAAAGAAAAGCACTCTTCACATTCATTTGATAGACTGTAAATCCCATGCAGGAAGCATAGGCTAGGAAAATCCTTATTGCCTCAATCCTTGCAACAGGTGCAAAAACCTCTTCATAGTCTATCCCTTCCTCTTGTGTATAGCCTTGAGCAACTAAACGTGCCTTGTTTCTGACCATAATTCCTCTCTCATCCTTTTTGTTTCGAATAAACCATCTTGTCCCAATAGGTCTGACATGTCTGGGACAATCAACTAACTCCCAAACATCTTGAATAGCAAATTGGTGAAGCTCATCTTGCATTTCCTCCACCCAACTTGGTTCTTTGAGAGCATCAAAAATCTTCTTGTGTTCCTATTGTGACAGAAAATAGGCAAACAAACATGCTTGAACAAGAGGGGTATCAACCTTCTTGTGAATATTGGCAATAAATCCTCCATGATTCTGATGAGACCTTCTAGTTTGTACAAGAGTCATCACATCACCTATGATTAGAGAAGAAGGGTGATTCTTCATAGTAGATGTAAGTACTCCTCCTTCAATTATTGTGTTATCATCAATTTCAGTCTCCAAGTTGCCAATATCTAATTCTCTTCCATCATCATCTGAATGTACCTCTCCATGTTTGTTTGAAGGTTCACCTTGTTCAAAAACACTGGAAGAGAATAAATGGTCAAAAGAGTTGTCAACGCCTGAATTAGGGCTGTCAACATTTGAGCCATCAACGCCTGAATTTGTCTTGTCAGCGCCAGATTTTCCTTTATCAGCGCTTGAAGACTCATGCATGTTTTCAACTGGTGATACTTGTGGACCACCTTTTTCCTTTCCAGCAGCAGCAGCAGTAGCAGCAAATGCATTTGTCCATATAGGAATGGTAACATACTCAAGTATGGGTGCTGATTTGTCTGCTTGTGATCCAACCTCCTTATCAACCTGTATACCTAAAATTTCAACAACTGGTTCTTCCACAACATTTGAAGTTACCTTCATAATGTCTAGATTAGTAACAGTCATATAATTCAAGGTTCTAGATAGAGGTTCCAAGTCAAATAACCAATTTGGTCCACTCTCAGGATCACTAGGTTTACTTTCTAAAAACCTAACATGTACCTTTTCAAGTATACGTTTTTCTTTCTTAAGGTAAACTCTATATCCTCTACTCTGCACTGAATAGCCCATAAAGTAGCCTTCATCACCTTTAGCACTAAGCTTTCCTAAGGCATCACTAGTGTCTAAAACAACTACATGACAACCAAAGGGTTTAAGAAAATCAATATTAGGTTTCCTGCTCCAAAATAGCTCATAAGGTGTCTTCTTGTGGATCTTGTTGATTAATTCCCTATTCTGAACATACAAGCTGTATTTAAAGCCTCAGCCCAAAATGCAATAGGAAAGTGAGCATCAACCAACATAGTCCTAGCTGCTTCTATGAGTGTTCTATTCTTCCTCTCAGCTACCCTATTTTGTTGTGGGGTTTTAGCTATACTAAACTGTGTAGTAATCCTTTTCTTGGCATAAAAGTCATCTAACAACTTATTTCTAAACTCACCACCATTATCACTTCTAAGTATTTTAACCTCATTCCCAGTCTTTTTCTCCAATTGGGTAATAAAGTTAATCAAAACATCAGTAGTTTCACTTTCAAAGCCAAAAAGAAAGTCCAAGTAAATCTAGAAAAATCATCAGTGATGACAAAGCAGTAGGATTTACCATTTAAGCTTTCTATATTAGTTGGACCAAACAAATCCATATGCAGTAAGTGAACTGGTTTAGAACTAGAATGCACAGGTTTAGACTTAAAGGAGACTTTGTGTTGTTTGCCTTTAAGACATGCAACACAAGAGTGGTCATTGTGGAAAGCCTTTTCAGGCAAACCATCAAGTAAACCATGTCTCACAAGTCTATTTATGTTCTTAAAATTAATGTGCCCTAACCTTCTATGCCAAAGATTACTCTCATCAACTGAAGCCTTAGCATATAGACATGACAGATTATTATTCATCCTAATTCCATTAAGATTCACATTATAAATGTCCTTATGCCTAGGTGTTCTATAATCAATGAATTTCTCATCAGGTAATTTAAAATCTTTGCTTAACACCAAGCATTCAGTATCAGTGAAAAGAACCTTATTTTTGTTATCACAGACTTGTGATACACTAAACAGATTGTAATTGATTCCTTTTACCAGAAATACGTTTTCAAAACGCAAATTATTGGTGATAAGTGTGCCTTTGCCAGTGATAGTCCCATATCCGCCTCCAAAGTACACTTTGTCACCATCTTTAATGGGGGTAAATTTTGTCAAGTAATCTTCCTTCCCCGTCATGTG
The DNA here is from genome assembly GCA_025667525.1 of Glebionis coronaria. Taxonomy (NCBI): domain Eukaryota; kingdom Viridiplantae; phylum Streptophyta; class Magnoliopsida; order Asterales; family Asteraceae; genus Glebionis; species Glebionis coronaria. Next base: position 527,185,028 of record CM046875.1, on the reverse strand, counting down.
CCTAGAGCATCTACTATCCCAATATCCATAATCATTAACCTGCTTTCGAATGCCTTGCACATATAGAAAACAAATTAGTTTTCTTTGGGAACCCAAGCCTGAGCAGACTTGGATTCAGTTGGTTGTTCAACAAGAACAAACTTAGTCCTTATGACAACCCCTTGTTCATCCCTTTTTGGATTAAACGCCCAGTTAACCCCAATTGGTTTAGTTATGACCTTTGAAATATAATGAAATCTGTTACAGGTCATAGAAATCCTATCTAAATTAGGGTTTTGGTCTTGTTTAGGTCTCCAAGATAAGCTAGAAGAAGTTTTAGACCCCTTTCCCTTTGGTTGCAAGTATTTGACATTACTTGGTCTAGCAGCATTGGAAACATTCTTGTCAGCGTTCAAATTGTTCTTGATAACGCTGAAATTACCTTTATCAGCGTTGAACCTAGGGTTTGCTACAGGAACCCATTGTCTGTTAGACCATGTATTGGTCTTCTGAAAAGGCCTTTGTCCATAAGTATTAGACCCTTTAGTAAAGAATGGGGCTGGTCTAATGACTTGTGGACTTTGCTGGACAAAAGGTTTAGGTTTGACCATGGTTGACTTTCTATCAGCGTTGACCTTTGAAGCATTGACACATTTATAAGCCAAATGTGAAAAGCTTCCACAAGTATAACAGGCTTTTCTAGACATAACTCTAGGTCTAGATGAAAAAAAACCTGTCCCATTATCACTAACTTGACTTTTTGGTGACCTAGATTTTCTATACATTTCTGCATATTTAATACTAGGTTTTCTATCAACGTTTAAGCCAAGGTCAATAGTCTTTCCAGTACTAGGATTGGTCACTTTTATGGGTGATGACTCATTTGGGTTGTCACTAAGCATGCCACCCTTAACAAACAAAGTAGGGTTGGCTTTCTTCCATTGGTCCAAATCAGTCAAGTTCTGCTTGTACTCTTCTACTGGAGTAACAACTATTGGTTACGGAATAAATTCCTCTTCTTGGATTTCTGGTATACCAGTCCAAGACAAATCTTTTCTAAGGACACCATAGAAGTTCCCAGCAGGTGGTGGAACACCAGCATATTATTTCATCCCAATCCCACTCATATCCCTAGAATCCCTTTGTTCACTCACACATTTTTCTAGGGTTTGAGAAGCTTTATCAAATTTTTGAATTTTAAGATCTACATTATCTTTGTTTTTGATAGCCTCATCTAACTTAGCTTGTAAAACACCATTGGATCTCTCCAAGATGTTCCTAACCTCAACACTAGCATTTAGATCATGAGTCAAAATATTGATTTGATCTTTTAGGTCAAGCTTCATTTTCTTATATTCAGCCACAGTCTTTTCAGTTTGAGTAAGAGCAAGTTGATAATTAGATAAGTTGCATTTTTCATCAAAAACATCTGATGTTAATTTTAAAACTTCTTTGTTAAGCTTTTCAGTGTTTAGATGACAACCCTTACTATAAAATGCATCATCATATACCTCATTATCTGATGAAGATGAAGAATGTGCCATGAGAGCATAGTGAACATGCTCCTCTTCCTCCTTTTCTGCAACCAAGGCCTTGTTCTCTTCCATATCCTTGGCCAAAAATCTCCAGTCCCAGCCAACGCCATCAATCTCTTGCATGGCAACCATAGCTTTTGTATCTTCAACCTTGACGATTTGGCTTGAAGGTTTTCCATCATCAGATCTTCTTGGAGATCTACACTCTCTTATAAAGTAGCCTATTCTATGACAATTGTAACACTCAACCTTTGATTTATTAAACCCAGCAGTGTATTTAGCATTAAAAGTCATCTTCTTCCTGAGTCTTCTATTCCATCTATTGGCCCTTATGCTTGTAAGTGCCATATTCCACTTTATGTCCATCTCCTCCAAGTGCTCATCACTAATTTGCTCAAGTTCCTCATATGTAATCACTGAACCATTGGGCAATGAAGCAATGTATGCACATACAGTATCTAGATTAATACCAGTAGGCTTAAATCTTGGTGAGTCAACATTGTATGTGTCAGCGTCTAAATATGAGGCGCTGACAAAGCTTGATCCAACGTTGACACAAGGTGATCCAGTAACGGGGTGAATGTATGACTCCCTTTGATCAAATTGACCTTCACTATATGAGAAGAAGGCCATATTTCCATTAGTAGACTTGCTTCCTTGATCCAAAAGGATTTCACTCTCTATAATCCTCAGTTTATTGTAGACGTCATCAAAAGTGGAAATTTTGTGAGTATTATTATCAATCATAGACCTTGCTTCAATCTTCCATGCATCACCAAGACTTTTAAGGGAAAGTGGTGATGATATCAGCATCATCATGCACTGTTCCCATGAATGACAACTTTCTTGTAATGTCAAGAAGTCTGCTTCTTACTCCACTTAGCTTTTCATTGAGAAGAGCTTTAAACACAGCATACTCATGCAAGAGTTGCTTATTTTTCTCTGAGGCAGTATCATCATTACCACCATAAGTAACTTGAAGGGCTGCCCAAAGTTCTTTGGCAGACTCATAGCCTCTGTACTTGTGCTGATTTGCTTTTCCCAAGGAAAGTTTGAGGATGCTTAGAGTTTTCATATCATTCCTTCTCTTTGCAATGTCCTCAACTGAGACAGCTCTTCCATCTTCAGGTTTTTCTTTTCGATCCTCCACATTTGATCCTGGAGTTGATCTTAGAGTGATAGCAGCTTGGATCTTGGCAGCCTTATTGAATGTGTTTACATATTCAATAATTTCCCATAGTGTGTGATCATGGATTTGATGATACTGCTCAAAATTGAACTTCCACAGCTCAAAGTTGTATGGTTCTAGCATGGGGATCTTAATGTTATGGCTTGAGGAGGAGGTTAACTCTAGAGTAGACATGTTGTTTGGATATTAGGGTTTTCTTGAAAATTAGGGTTCTGGCGATTTAGGGTTTTTGTGTTCTTTGGATCAAAGTTCCTCAACAAGCTCTGATACCACTTGTTGATCCCAAACTTAGATCGATTTAGCTTGTGTAAACGAGATTAAATCAAGTTAAACACGTAGAGAAACTTTGTTGTATATGAAGCAATTCAAGTATTATGCGGAATTAATACTTAAACAAGAACACACAAACAAGATAAACCAAACTTTCACTTTGATTGATTAATCGAACTTGCGTACAATGAAAGTGTAAAAACACATATATTGAACTAAACCTAAAGGCCTCCTTTTATAGATTAAGGAACCTTGTACAGGAGTCTACGTATCAGCTATTTTAGGTAAAAGATAAACATAAGAAATACATTCTCGAACATATCTTTACTAGAAACATACTAGAAACATAAAACGTGTAGACTAAGTATCCTGTCAGTGCTTGACTTCTTCTTATCAACGCTTGACTTCTTCCTGTCAACGCTTGTCTTGACAACGCTTGATTTCTTCTTATCAACGTCCAATTTCCTCTTGTCAGCGTTTAAGTGTCTTGGCTACATTTTATTCCCAACAGATTACATATGCTCTTACTGCATTTCTTGAATTCTTGTTCTTGTGAATTGACATTATTGCAATGATTTCATATTGTCATGACGTTAGATACTTGTATACGGAGCGCGTATGTTGCTGACTTTTCCTACTCATTTTTCTGAGTACTGTTGCTATCTTGTCTATGCGTGATAGGACTGACCTCATATACTCGTTCGTTTTGAACCACATGTTTTTCTCGACTCACTGTTACATGTTGTGCATACCCTCGTGATACCATTGTTCAGGATTGAATAAGTTTTGTTTTTTTATGAAACTTCTGATTTTCCTTTTACTACCGTGCGTGTTGCTTTCATTATTAAACCTCTTTAAAATATCTATTTAGAAATGCAGATTTTCTTTCGATCATTCGTAATTGAATGTCTAGTCTATAGACCATTGTGTAGCTCAATGTGTCTCCGGAAAAAGACTAAAGGAAATTGTGTGAGTCACACATCTTGAGGCATTCCTTGATTCAGTGCTGAATAATATCGTGGGTTTTCATAATCTTGATTGACCTCTACGTCACCGTTTTACACGACACTCGAATATCGATTAATTATTTCTTCATTGACCATTCTTCGTTCTGACTTCGAATTACAACGTCCGTTTGTACCTTGAAACCATCATTGTCATCTTGAGATTCATCCTCTATTAAGTGACGACTGTTTGGAACCCGATTGTACTTCTATAAACTTGTATCCTCCCTTTCTCATTAAACCTCCTCGTCCAGGAGTGCGACTTGTTAATATTCTATTTCTTTCTCGGTATGTCTTTTAATTCTGGAAAATCATGCCACCAAGAGACCTTTCTGTATTACATCTTGCAACCAAAGACACGGATGTCATGCGTCATTTTTGATCTCTCATATTATCGTTGGTATTTTTGAACCAATTTATTATTGTGTTTTCTTTACATGCTTAACTTTACAATTTAATCTCTTTTGTCTTTATGGAATCCACAAGTGTTGTGTGAACATTAATTCTGAGTTATTATGAAATTCAGATTCAATTTCAAGCTGTGTCGAAAAATATACTTTCTGCAAAAAAGTTACATGTGATTTAACGATGTCGAGAAAATATTTTTATAAGTTTTAGACATAAAAATATATTTCTAATTGTTGAGACGCCCGTTTAGGACATAAAATTTGGCCAGTGAATATTAAAAACGAGCAAGTTACGCTCATTTGGGATTGTAAAATATAAGAACTTATTTCTGCGTAATTCTAAAATATCATTTTGATGATAGATTTAATGCAAGGGCATTTTCGTCCATTTTTTAATCCGTTACAAATCTCGAGTAAAACTAGAGAGTTGTTGAAAACATCGTTTTACACCCAATTGCATTAGACTTCGAGTCTTAAAATGTCATTTAGCAAGTCAATTGGTCTTGTCAAACCCAAAAGTCAAACTTAAAGGTCAAAACTGATAGAATTTAAAAATATGGTTCGAAGCGTTTTTGAGTTCGTGTGAGCTCGTAAAACTTTAACTAATGGTATTGTACAACTAAAAACATTGATTTCATTTGAAAACGTTTAAAAATAGAAACTTTTTTGAGTAGCTGAACTATTTGTTAACTGATGCCCTACTTTCTTAAAAAGCATATTTATGTCAATTAAATAACGATGTAAACAAATATGGATTCCTTTATCTTTTCATTTATATATGACTTATTTGTCATTTTATATTGTCTTTCTTTGCTTCTATCGTACTTTGGACCGAGGTTGAAGTTGTTGCTTTCGTATCGTTTGTTACCATCTTGACACGTGTCTCCTAATGATTCCTGTTAAACCTCTTGAAACCTTATCACCTTGTAACCATTTCATTGACTATCTTGAAACTAATCTTTATTACCCTCATGTAACCCACTTGCTACTTTACAAGTTACCATATAAACCAAAACTGGTATTGTTTGCGAATCATTTTATAAAATGTTCCACTTGGACCTAATTAAATCCTTGAATGTTATCTTATAAAATTAATTTATATTAATTTTACAATGTATTCTCACAAATTGTTCTACATTGGTCTTGTTAAGAATTCTTGCAACAATACAAATTGTTGATTTAAACACTTAGCCAGTAACTTATTGGCCAAAAGTTTCATATGTTATTTTGATTCCTGTTTTTACAAATGCTATTATATATATATATTTTAAATCATATGATATGTAATATTGATTTGACGAAGCTGAGCATCGCATTGCTAGTCCTAAATTATGCATTGCCTGATCACCTATGCTTAACTTAGAAGGAGCCATGCAAGGCCAAATAGTAGTCCACTTAACCAAGAATAAACTTTTTAATTATGTTCCTTAAAAATTTTGATAAAATAAAGTTTAGAAAACTTTTACATTTTATGCGAGTATCAACAGTTCGCGACTCACACATATGAACCCTTATCTTTTCTTGAACAAAGTACATGCCTCAAGCACAGATTTCCTTACTCAACGATCCTTGCTTTACTTGTTACCTCATCATCCTCATGATACAATTTTCCTTACCATTTGCCTAAATTCTTACCATTGATACCAGACTTGAAAGTTTCAACGTTGTTATGCTTCTACAATTATCGACCTTCTCTATCTCTTTTGGTAGACCTTCGAAACATCTCTGGACGCGAATAGTGAGTTATGACTGGAAGTGACCAATGATTTCGTGTATCCGTCATTATGTGTGTTAGATTTCATCGTCTTGAAATTCATTTATGTGAACCATGTATTGATTTCGCCTCTCATTGCTAAATGTTGCTCATCTTACTGGAATTACTCTCAAGTGACTTCTTAAGAATTTTCTCTGATTTGAAAATTCGTTGTGTAGCTTTTCTCTTTTGATCGTGTATCGACCATAGAGAACTTAATAAGCCGTTGTTGGTGACACCAACTGCACTCAAGAAGTGATGACTTGCTATAATCATTTGTTTCTTATTATTTCTATCATCGATGCGTCTACTCTATCGTGTTTGTAAAGAATTGATACAACTATCGTTATATTCCCTGGTGTTTTTGCCCGCATACAAATTGTTGACCTTTAGATGTCTTATATTTGTTGCTGTCTTGTCACCTTTTAAAAACCAGAATATGTCAAGCTGTATCTTTTAAAGTATTTGATTGTACCATACTTTACTGTCAACTTAATGAAATTATTAAATAAATTTATAATTTCTAACAATGATTCTAAATAACTTGGAAAATTTGATTTTCTCTAATGGTAACGATAAACTTGAAGCTTTTAATAGTAAATTCATACAGCCATTCAAAAGTTCTTAACCAATCAAGATAACTATTTTAAACTGTTGTACTTCTGTTTTGAAAATTCTGATCAAGAAAAGATATAGCAACAACATACTCACTAAATACAAATAAATTGATTTTAAATCACTACACATTGTAAGATTTTCTTTTAATCAAGAAAATATTTAAACTGGGTTTTAAAGTAATACCAAAATACTAGACAACTGATTGTGACAACTTGTATTTTAAATGATCATATGTAATTCCTTTTTCCCTTCTATTTCTCTTGTAACTAGATTGTTACGCTTTAAGATTGTCATGTTTTACAGTTGCACGATTTGCGATTCCTTGACGGTTATCAGTTTTAAATCGAGCTAGCGCACCTTGTCCATTTAAGCAATTCTTGTGTTCGCTCAATCTCTTGATATATCTCCGTATTGAAAGTTCTTTATTCTAATCCAAGTCTGAAAAGTTATACGAAAAGGAGTTAAGAAGTGAAGCGTAGTTAATTCCAATCTTGAAGATGCGTCATGGTGCAGAAATTACATGGGAAGCAATGAATCAGTTCTTAACTATTTGCCTCCTCTTGTATGCATCTCCTGCTGTTTCAAGGAGAACTCTGAGGGACCAGAGTTCCTTTAGGTAGGAAGACTGTAAGAACCCGTACTTTCCCATCATTATTTTATTCTTTTATTCGTGTTTCTTGAATTTCCCAACGTATTACGTTTCTTGTACATATGTAAATCCTGAGATCATGATAATTTTAATAAATTATACTTTTCAAGTATTTTCTGATCATTGATAAATACTTTATCTGGAATTATAAAATTCTTATTTTATTTTTCCATATTTAATTTAAATCAAAGTTTTTGATTTAAAATTACCCTTGTGCGTTTTACAACGAGTTTACTCAAAATTAATGAATAACGAGAATTCCTAGTGATCGCGATACCGACGGATGCCCAAAATTTTACATTTTATTATCGATTGTTTCGATAATTAATATTTTCGATGATGTCGTTTTAATTACGTATTAAGTCGTGTCGAGAAATCATATAATCTTATTTATGATGCATTGTAACTTTTGAAAAGCTTTTTTACGAAACCCGAGCCCCGTAAATAATTTCAATATTTATTAATAGCCATTTTCTACCCTTTTAAATTATTAATTGTTTTTAAGTCCACAAGTTTCAAAACTTGGCAAATCTAGCCCCTCCACTACCAACATATATAAACTCATTTTTCTTCCACTTTACACACAACTAACAAGTTTATAAAAAAACACACATCTCCTCCCACCTCCATTTTTCCGCCATCCCTAACACCATAAACCACCATTTATCATCAACTTCTACTTGTTTTTAACATAAACCAATTAATGTCCCATTCTTAAAATCTTTTTGTGCATATTTTGGTACCAAAATCATAATCAAGTTTTCATAATTTTATGATTTGTGGTTTGAAAGTGTTTAAATCATCTTGCATGTGATAATCTTGGTAAGATCATCACTTTTTGATCCTAAAAAGTTTGGTTTTTGATATTTGATTTTGTTAAATTTGTCATACAAGTGTTTTTAGGAGTGTTTGGTTGATGGGTATGATAATAGAGTGATTCTATAGGTATGGGAATGAGTAGTTTTGGTTGGAAAATTGATTTGTTATGATTTTTAAAAGTGTATTTTGGGACAGCAGGTCTAGAACAGAATTTTCGTGGGTTTAAGATTTGAGATAGGCTGAGATTATTTGACTTTGTTGTAGAGTTTTCCGAGACGCTCGTTTTGGTATAAGATAGAGCTTCTAACTCTTTGCGAGTCAAAAGTTATGCTAGTTTTAGTATTCGTGTACCGGGAGACGCAAATCGGCACAATCCGAAATTGTGGCTGACTTTGGGTTGACTCTTGGGGACTTTAGGCTTGGTTAGATTATGGATACTACTGATTTTCAAAGTCTATAAACTTAATTTGATGAGTTTAGTAGTGGTTTTAAAAGGCGGATTGTCAAAATAGTACTTTTAAAGTGGTCTAAACGGTTCTATAAAACAAGTGTACAATTCTGTCCTAAATTTTAGGGTCGAGTATAGTGTCAACCTGATGGGTTTTAAAGTGTAAACTTTGGCTAAAACTTTGGTGAGGTCTTATACAGGTTATAAGTGACCTTGACACAAGTTTTCATCTAAATCGGACAAGTCTAGATAGGGTAGATCGGTGTGTACATTCGGAGTGTACTTGCTGATTTGTATGTTGGACACGTAGTTCAATACTTGTGTTGCGTGAGTTTGAGTATTCACTATTGGACATGGTGACTTACTCAAGTTCTTAGTCATTATATAAATGACTTAGCTACTGGTACGATTAAGGTAAAGGTATAGTTTGACTTGCGTTGACTTGGCGTTTTATGACGGGTCAATTTCAAGTGTACAAGTGTTTAAACGGGTATTGTTGGATAAATGGGTTAATATGTATTCATTAGGTTCGTGTCAATGGTTTTGAAACATGAATACTTTGAAAACATTTGAGTCATATTATATTTGGTAGATATCGATACTTGAGTTCGAGTCTTAACACGCGCCTTTTTTGATAGGTTGTGGCTTTCGTGTTTTCCCGGGCATCCATATCATCGGTGATCGTCTTACCACTACCGTTTCTACTCAGCTTCTGAGTACCGTGATGCACTTACCTCATGGCTAAGGTGAGTTCATAGCCCCTTTTTACCTGTACATGGTTTCTAAACACGGGATGAGATTTTACATGGTGGAACACAACCATTTAAAAACTGTATGATATCCAGAACTTATATGCTATCCAGAATGTATATGCTTTCCAGATAAATTCAATGGTATTATTGTTTTTTAGACGTTAGCCTTGAGTTTCCTCTCCTGATCATGAACCGTTAATTGTCCCGTATGCTTTGCGCTAAGCGCGAATGTTGTGGGTGGATCCATCGGGATTGACAATCCCTGTCCCGATTACCTTGACGTACATACATTTGTTTATACTTGAGTATTTAGGCTAAATACTCCCTAGAGGAACTTATATTTGAGTTAAGCTTCGGTTCATGAGACTAAACAACAATAATATACATCGTGACTATAGACAATGTACATAGTTATCCCCTCATTACGTGTTTTACAAATTCTATTGTGTTCCACACCTTTACTGCTAAACCTATGAATATCACTCAACTTTATGTTGACGATTTTACATGTTTAATCTCAGGTATAATTACTTAGCTTTGCTTGGATGGGAGCCCGCAGGATATCATCGCAGCTTGGAGATTTCTATGTATATTTCAGCTTTGGTTTTATTTAAAAACAGTCAAAAGATTTCTCTGTACTTTTAGTAAATAAGAGTTATAAATCATGATGAAATAATAAATCTTTCCGCATATAAAACTCTGGGACCTTTGGATAAAACTCTGATATTTTATGATGTAATGTACATGTTTTTATTACGTCAACTTTGTGTCAACAGTAACTCATTGTTTCTTGTACCATGACCCCCTCGTTGCCTAGTTGTTCCATGTCAGATTCTGGGGGTCTCACAAGTATCTGCTTTGAAAGATCAATTGCAAAATAAGTACGAATTAGGTATGTCTGACATGAAAGTATTTAGGGCAAAAAAATGGTAGAAGACAGGGTTGTTGGTGATTGGGCTAATCAGTATGCTATGTTGAAGCAATATTGTTTGGAATTGAAACAACAAAATCTAGATACAACTATTAAGATAGATGTTGAAAGATGCTTTAATTTAGATAGTCAAACAAGACAATTAAGAAGAGTGTACATTTGCTTGGGTGCTTTGAAGAGTGGATTCAGAGCTGGAAAAAGAGACCTTTTAGGACTTGATGGTTGCTTTTTATCAGGACTATTTCCAGGTCAGATTTTAACAACTATAGGGGTAGATCCCAACAATGGGATATATCCATTGGCCTATGCAATAGTGGAGTTAGAGAAAAAGGAGTCATGATTATGGTTTTTAGATTGTCTTGGAGATGACTTGGTATTATTTAGAAACTCTAATTTCACATTCATAACTGATAGACAAAAGGTAACAATTTTAACTTCTCTTCTTTAATTCTTAATTGTTATCATTATTGACTAATATGTTAAAGTATCTTTGTAGGGCTTAATACCTGCATTGCAAGAAACATTCTCTGCTGCTGAACATAGATACTGCTTGAAGCATATCTATGATAACATGAAGTTGCAATGGAGGGGCCAACAATACAAAGATCTTTTGTGGAGATGTGCAACAGCTATAACTGTCCCATACTTTCACAAAAACATGAAGGAGATGATGCAGTTGAACAAAGAGCTTTATGCCTAGTTGAAGCTCATTCCTCCTCAACAGGCTAGGTCTCATTTTTCTGGTAAGTTTTTAACATATCCATGATACTGTTTGTTATTGTAAGGTAAGTTCTTATAGGTTTATATGTATTAACATTGCAGGCAGGCCACATTGTGATGTTTTGTTGAATAACATGTGTGAGGTATTTAATAGGCAACTAAAAGATGGGAGAGACAAGCCTATAATTACTTGTTTAGAGTTTGTTAGGGAATATCTGATGAAAATAATAGTGGTAGTTCAACAAGTTATTAGGAGGAGTAATGGGCCACTAACACCTAATGCCACTAGGACCTTCAATCTGATTAAGCATCAAGCTGCACAATACACAGTTATATGGAATGTAGGAGACTTATATGAAACCACTGGGCCTAAAGGTGACAAAATTGTGGTAACCATGACCCAAAGACATTGTGCTTGTAGGAAGTGGGAAATCACTGGCATGCCTTGTAAGCATGCAGTGGCTGCCATGTGGGATATGGCAGCCAATGGGGAACAACCTGGCATTCTAGAGTCTTGGGTTCATGAGTCATACTGGTTAAAAACATGGGAGGAGATGTATACTTTCAAAATTAACCCTTGTAATAGACCAGATATGTGGCCAAAAGCAGATACACCAATCATACTCACTCCAATAGAGTACTCAGCTCTAGTTGGCAGACCTAAAAAGAAGATAAGAAAGAGTGCAGTTGAGATTTATGATGGATTGGTTAAAAAAGGAAGATTGAGCAGGGCTGGTACAACTGTTACTTGTTGTAAGTGTGGTCAACAAGGTCACAACCAAAGATCTTGCAAGGGACAAAGAGGTGGTTCAAGTGTTAACAAATCAGGTTACCAAGCCCCATCTCAAGTTGGTTCCCAAGCCCCATCAAAGGCTGGTTCCCAAGCCCCATCACAGACTACTTCACAACCCACACAGGGTAGGTTTACAAAAGCAACTGCATCAAGGATATCACCTACAGGTCTCAAGAATGGTACAAAGAAGCAGAATTGAAGTGATGATTTGATGTCTTTTGATTATGTCATTTGCTTATGTCTTTGTTTATCAGACCTTTTCTTATGTTATCTATATTATGTTTCTTGGATATTTGGTGATGTAATGCACTTTGGAATCTAGTTAATGTCTTTTGATCATGTTGCTTTGTTTATCAGACCTTTTCTTATGTAATCTTGCTTTGTTTATTAGACCTTTTCTAATGTAATGTATTATGTTTCAACTACAATACATAAACAACATTTTTTGCCAGAAAAGCTAACATTAATCATTAAACAACTACATATTACATCCAAGAGTACTTTTACATTCATAATCCAGATCCATAAACCCTAGTTCATTGAACTACCAAAATATTGAAACCCCATAAAAATTGAAACCATAAGAGGTATTCAGTTAAACAGATAGCAACATAAGAACCCCACCCAACTTAACACTAACATCATCTTCATCCTTGATGCTTTCCGATGATATTGATCATTTCTTGCTTCAAAGCGAAGTTGTGCAACTGTAGCTTGTATATCATTCATTGATCTCAACAAACCAGGAATGATTTACACAGTACGATCACACATTGGTGGATCATACCAATCAATGATCCCATAATTTGTACCATATTCAACAAAAATTAATAAATTAGGTCATTTTAATTAAAGATGAATTAGATTAATAAAAGACTTACTCTTTTAGAACAACAAAAGAAACGTCTTCCTGGATTGGTTGGTGTCCAGGATGTCTTGATTATAGCTGGAGATCGACAATTTGCACACCAAACCGTTTTTGTGTTCTTAAGTGTGTGTTTTACTATGTGCCCAAATCTCTCAGTGTGTTGTGTGTGTGTAGAAAAACGTTAGATATATATAAAGAAAAAAAAATTGTAAATTAAGGTTGGAAAATGTCCCTTTTGCCCTTAAATTTTCATTAAAAAAAATAAAAAATTGATAACGGCTATATTTAAGATTCGGGTAAAAAAAAGACCAAAAGTGAAATGGGTTGCATGAGGTTGGACAGGATCCATAACTTTTTCGGCTAATGGACTAAAAATGTTATACCCGATAAACTACGAGGACAAAAATATAGTTTACTCTAACATTTATTGGGCTTTTAGTTATAACCAGGTCAATTTAGCCGGTGGTTGAACTAGGTATAACCATCCATCCCCTAGTGAATGTCGAGATAAAGATTTTGCCGGGCCATACCCAGAGGCGGAGGCAAGGGGGGGGGGGGGGGGGTCAAGAGGTTCATGTGACCCCCCTAGCGAAAATATCGTAGTGTAAATTTTCAGAAATTTTCGGGTTTTTTTAAAATTTGACCCCTTAATAACCATTTTATAGTGTAGTTTATGAACAATATCAAACTTTGACCCCCCAAGCCGAACTTTCTGGCTCCGCCACTGGCCATACAATTCATGACATGGCCTGTTATAAACATGTTTTGTAATTTTAACCGAGTTCGGCTAACTTGGACTGACCCAACAGTTACCGGTGAAACTTGGAAGTGCAAACGAGTGAGTGAGTTTGTATCGAGCAGTTCAAGTTTGTTAGAGCATGAGCTAATTTGACTTTCATCCAGTTTAAGCACGCATTAAGCCACAATTCATTGCATTTGTATAATGCTAGCAACGGTAGCAATAATCGCAATCTAGCATTTAGATCGTTTTTGTCAAATTTTAACCATTTAAAAAGACCTACATATTTTAATGGCCTTTTAAAAATAAGACTTGTTAGAAAAACATCTAAAACAAACACAGTAACAAAAATAATTTATTCAGATTAATAAAAGGAGTCTTGTTATTTGGTTTGTACTTCTAATGACGAGAGTTTTCATTCTTAGAATTACGTAAAGAAGCTTGTGCAGTGAGCAATGTATTAATTGATAGTTGAATACACATTTAAGCTTACAAATTTCCTACAGAAATGTCAAATTAGGAAACATAAATCTTATAAAATGATCTTTATTGCATTTTGGTGTGCGTTCGGAAAGTGGTTTTCTGATTTTAGAACTTTGAACATGGTGAGCAACTCTAACGGAAGGTCTACAAATAGCCTTGTATGAATAAATCTAATCTAATGTTGGTCCATAAGTTTTACAGAAAATTCTTTTCTAGCAATTCGTTTTCAATGATTAGATAATATTTGGTCTACATCTATAAAGAAACTTAATCGTCGTGTTCGTCAAAATATATAAAGACATGTTTTATGATGAATATCTTGAATTTGTGTAGCATTAACCAAGCATCGGTTAAGCAACAAAATCAGACAAAGGTCGAGATCCAAACCATTTTTGGTTATGAATGTTCATTGTCTCATACATGGCTGCTGAATGGGAAGACGGTTGTTGATTCATAACACCGAATTCATTAGATTCGCCTAACTCCACACCTCTACTGGGATGATTGTTCTGATTAGGAAGGAAACTCCCGTGACCACCCGACATTGATAGATTATCACCATGTGACAGACCTAAAGCTAAAGCGACTCCATTTCCAGAATGCTATAGATGGAATTGCTCAGGGTTAAAATGCCATATTTCCCCATTATGATAGACACCTTGATTTCCCATTAAATCTCTTAGGTTACCCATTATTAGTGTAAAGCTGGCATCTTGGCGCTCTTTGTTTCTTGGTTTCTTAGGGATAGAAATACCACTTAACCTAAGGAAGACTACCAATTCATTTGAAGTGTATTGAACCGCCATCACACTAATTTATCAAATATCATGTGAGCTGGGGCAAATTTGAAAAAATAAGGCATGCATTCACATTACACAACATGATGATATTATAGTTACTTACTTGTTCTCTTGTGTTAAGCTTCGCCTCTAGCTTTAGTTCTTCCTTCTCCCCAACCTCAAAGTTAGCAGCTGCTTCCTGCAAAATAACATAGTTTAGTCATATAGTTGACTTCTAGTATATAGGGTAATAGAACCTGTACACTAAAAGACCTACCTGCAAACAACGTGTTCCAATGTAAAGAAATTCATTCCAAGAAATACGTAGGGTCGTCCCTATGACACTGCAACACGTCACATTTTGCCAAAATAAAATAGTGTATAATAACATATTGGATTGTGACAAAGACGAATCGTCATGTTTCCTTTTCAGTTCAAACTAACAATCTTGCTTGTAAAAAATTTCGTAAGGACAGTAAACGACTACTCTAATATTATGTGAAAGAAATAGCTTTTCAGCTGAAGATGCAGGTCCAGAAGTTTTTACAATACTTAACCTGCTAACTAAGAAGGGTGTAGGCTTGATTTTCTACAATATAATTGATTTCTCAAGTTGTAAATTAAACTTCCAGCCATGTCGCCTTACCAATTATGCTATCCAAACACCTCCTATAAGAAAATTAAAGCTACACAAATGGCGGGAAACCGGGAATCCGATAATAAAAAGAAATGGGGCAATAATATTCTTTTAAAAAGACCAGAATGATCCTCAAAGAGAATTAAATACCTTGTTAATAGATTCTCGTAAATATTTCACAACTTCAATGTTGCACATACCTAGATACTACCACTTATGGTGTAGTTAGTGTACACTGGAGCCCAAATCATGATTTAGTAAACAAAACGTTCAAAGACGACTTGATTCAAAGTTCATAGGACTCGGAGTTTTTCAACAGTTCATGTCATATTTTCTTCTCCCAGTTTGACCCATTTCAAAAGGCTCAAAAACACAATGCTTAACATCATATATTCTTGATTTTGTTTCTTTGGTCTGAGATATCTTCCAAAAACACAAGCATGGCCTTCTACAAAAGCCTCAAAATCACCTGCTCAATAGGTATTATAAAACGATTTTCCTGAAGATTCATTGCCTCTAAAGCAAACACTACATTAAGAGGGATACTTGTCCTTGGGTCAATCTTGGTTGGTTCTTAAATCTGTAAAGTTGCAGCCTTTAAAGTAGCAAGTACAAATAATAAACCAGAAGTTTTAAATGAGACAAAAAAATGAAGAGGCAACACAATCAGGGGTGAGTAAATGGGCAGTAACTATTGTGGAAAATATCAAACATGGTTGGACAATTAAAATACTCAAGGCTGGACAATTAAAATACTCCAAAGGAATATTAGTATCAAAGATAACATAGAAACTATAAGATACAGATGCTATTTTATTATATTGTATATTTGTTTTGAAAGACAACAAAAAGCTATCATTAAAACCGAAGATTACAGACTAAAAATATATTAAACTCAAATATACATGCCATAAACTATAAAAAAAAGTCACTTGTCTTTTTTCATTTTCAGTAAAAAAAACCTTTTCTATTAAGACAAGTTGAAGTATTTTTGTTGTATTACCTCCGTAAAAATTGCTAGACTCTTTTTTGAGGCAAAATCAAAAGAAAATCACAGTGAAGATATGCTTCAAAATTTAGATCCATAGAAACGGCAATGGCTTCAGGCCTTTCATATACATCAGCTGGATGGTTAAACAAAACTCGGGCAAATAAGACGAACCAATAAAAACCAAAAATCCTGGGTGCTTGGATGAAGAAGTTGATTGTATATACATCACAAAAGTGGTACGTAATAGCTTAGTTGAAGTATGCATTTTTTATATTGGTCAATCTATAAATGACAGTCATATATATTGTGGAGGTTCTTGCCTGAGAAAATATTACATTCTCTACGTATTGTTCATCGTGATTTGAAACAGCTAACTTATTGAGCGCACATGATGGTCATTTTAAGGTATACGATAATAATTTACTGGTTTTTCAAATTATTTTTTTAATAAATTTAAATAGGCAAGAAGGGACAGGCTGTAGATATTTTTTTCAAATAGAGAATCAAGACAAGGCAGGGCATATAAACGAACTAACTAAGCATGTAATATTTTGGTGAAGTTGACAGATTGTGTACATGAATATCGGTTATCTAAAGAATCGCATCTACAATTCAAAATCAAGCAGGAAATCATAATTAGCACCGGTGTATAGGGGTGTCTCAATCTAAGAAAATGTGATAGTGGATAGACCTGCTTCGGTTGAGGACTCTCAAACTTGTTTGAAATTTATAGCTTGAGATTAGTGAGCTATGGCTATTCCATCTCCAGAAGCTATCCACTAATTTGAACCAGCGATAATGTTAATTATCGTAGTAATTTGCTAACAGGTCTAAGAACAATATGATGGTTATTAAGTTACACATACCGGTGGATTTGTAGTAGACGTGTAGATATGCCCTGCACCCCGGAATAAAAAAATGACATATTTGAGATACATCGTAGAGCCATACATGAGGCAAAAATGTTTAGATAGTGACAAAAGATGTTTATTTTGTATTTAAAAGATCTATCGTATAGAATTATGATAACGATATAGCATACCACATGCAAAGCGAAAAAGGTACGGACCGTCATTGAGAATAGAGCAAATGATATAAACAGGAAAGAAAAAACTGGAGGCAAGAAATACAAATACGACAACCACTGATTTGATAAACCTCCCTACTCACATGCTGAAAGTGCAACTCTTTTATCTACACAAGAGCTCCATACAAAGGTGAAAAGACATGTTTGTGTACCTGCATGATTCGGGCCCTTGCTTCTTCAGTGGGATGAGGATACTTAAGATTGGATTGTCCAGAACGCATGAGGCGTTGGGTCTAATATATCTGCTCGATTAGTTCCTCCTATCACCAGCAGTTTACATGTTAAAAACATAAGTTCGGGGTTCACAAATAACAATGAAACAAAAATAAATCGATCAGCTAAACTTCATATAAACACCTAATTTTGATAAACAAAAAAAGAAGTGTTAGTATATAATTTTTTTTGGAAGGCAAAAAAACGTGTTAATATATACGTAATTGATTTGGAAGCTTAAATTGTGTCACTAACACATTTGATCAAACACCTTATAAGCATACGAATTAGTAGAAAATCTAAAAAAATCCAAACTTTATCACACGGGATCATAGTTATTTGATTAGCAATAATTAAACTAAAATCAATTTACAATCAAATCGAATGACTTGGAATACCTGAGACATAGCATTGGAATGGTGGATTATGTGCATCAACGAGGGATTATCACACCATTATTTACTTTTTCAAGCATTAACTTGATGCTTAAACCTACATGATTCGATGGTTTTCATCGAGCTACTGATGTCGATACAGATCATTATAATCTGCACAAAATTAGTTCCAAGAATACAGTAAAGATTAGTTAATTATAAAAGGAAAATCGATCAACAATATCTAGAAAATCGATCAACAATACCTCACGTTTCTCAGTTGTGTGGTTAATTTAGTCAATCGGTTTTTATGGAGTATACGATTTGAAGTCGGGTTTTATTGGGTGCAATTAAGTTTTTTTGGGTTCGGGAATTTGTAAGCCCACAAACGTAAGCCCGTTGACACGTAGGATTAGTACTTGATAGATAACGTGGCAAATCCCTCCTGTTATATATAATGTAAAGATATATATATATATATATATATATATATATATATATATATATATATATATATATATATATATATATATATATATATATATATATATATATATATATATATATATATATATATATATATATATATATATATATATATATATATATATTACAATCCATATAGTACAAACTAATAAAACACATAAATCTTCATAAAATTTATATGGCGAGTTGATGGTTTAAATGGTTTTAGATAAGACCAACGAGTCATTTGAAAACTGAAGTCGCATTCGATTCGTCTAACTAATAAAAGGTATCCGAATATGAAACAGAGTGGAACTAATTTATTTTCTTTTTATTTTTCTTCAAACTAATCGGTTCATTTTTTTTTATGTTTTTGCGTTTGAATTTTAATTATAAAGTATCGTAATTACAACGCGCGAATAACTTACTATCATAACTATTAATGTAACTATCTATGCATACGTTACTAGAACTCTACGCCGTTGGTTAGAATGGTTAATAGGATAAGCAATTTAATTTCCTAATGTATATTTTAGGAAAGGCATTTCAGCAAATATGAATGGGTAGCGTAAATGGTAAAATTGCATTGTTTTGACATTAATAATGGGGTGATTTTGTCGAGTTCCTTCGACATGGTTCTCTCAAACGCTTTAGTATACTCTACTTGTTCACCTGTGTCGGTTTAAAGTACGGTCAGTTCATCGGGAGGATCGCCATCCCAGTTCGAAGTTTTTTTCTGGAAGTCTCAACCTTGTTGACTATGACAACTGATGTAATGTTTTTGTACACTTACTTTTAGGAAAAAACAAGCAAACACGGTAAGCGTTAAGTATCACGATTTAGAAAAACTGTAAAACTTGAAAGTGAGTTCGTTCCTCAAGGGAGGGTATATGTAGTTAGTGCCAATATTAATAAACGTTGTTTGAATTAGTATCGTTTTTGGTGTGAAAAAGAGAGAAAAATAAGGACGATTACCCTAAAATTAAACTACGACGGTAAAACGTAAAACGTGACGTAAAAATAAAACTTAACTAAAAAATTTATAAAAATCTCAAATAAATCCTATTAAATATAACTAAGGTGGAAAAATAATTAAAACTATTTGTAACTTTATTAATTAATATTTAATTTTTAAAAAAATTAAAGCCCTTAAAAATTAAATTAATTAACAAAAAGCCCACTTCAAGTTTTTATCATTTGTAAACCTTCATTATACTTATCGAACTCTAAAAAGAATTTTTCAAAAAATAAAATAAAATTACTTTTACTATTTTTAAACAGTTTAATAAAAACAGATTTTAGAAAATCAATTAAAAATAAATGAAAAAGGGGGAAAATAAGAAACGAACTTGGAAAAGTCTATAACTTAAGCTAAAAGATGGAAAAAATAAAAACAGGCCAAAACTCAAACGAAATAAGCTGAGATGGAGCTTATTGCTCACGGCTTATATTAAAAACAAGAAAGGAAAAAGCTAATAAATATAGAGTGAAAGCAGACTATGACAAGTAAAATAGACAGGCACAATGGTAAGGACTCTACTCCTAAACTGCAGGTCGAGTGTTCGAAGCCATGCCTATGCTATTTTTTTGATTTTTTTTCTTAGGGAAAGGCACCCCCAATAGCGTTTGACTATTGGGGAGTAAAAAACAAGCTAAAACAAAGCAACAATAAGCCCTATAAGCAGCTAAAAGCATACAGATTAATCAAATAAGTTCACAGCTATCACCCTATTGTCATATATCAGGCAACCTAAACAATATGTGTTGCTCGATATCTGATTGAAAGTAAATTTGAGCGTTCTCGGATAGATGCCTGAGATCAGATTTTTGTTGAAATTCAAAAAGCTCAATAAGCTCTAATAATCTACCCAATTATAAACTGTTGGGAATTATTTGTTAAGTGTCAAGTACCGTTAGTGTATTTTAAGTACTGTCAGTGTTATGTAAGTACCGTTAGTATTAACGCGGTACATAGTAAGTACTGCTACTTATAAAGTAAGTACTACTATGTTGATTAGGACGAATATATCTTTGTATAAGATATGTCATAGTTATAGTTAGAATATATCTTATGTGATATACTTAAATAGTCAGAATATTGATAATATATCGTCTGTGATATAGTTATCTTTATAGAATATTCTAAGGTTTCTAGGGTTTCTTACTCTATAAAAGGAACATAGGTACAATGTCTTTTATGTACCTCATTCAAGTCGATTAATAAGAGAATCGAATAGTTAAAAGTAATTATGTTCTTCTGTACTTTATAAGTTAGATTCCGCATAACTTATTTAGTGTTAGTAAGAGTGCTCAAAGTGTTTTAGTTTGATTACAAACTACTATACTAATTCTTAACAGAATATAGATCCAACCAAAGGGGTCAACAAGTGGTATCAGAGCTTGTTGAGAAACTCTGAAAAAGAAGAACACAACCCCAAACACTCCACACATACCAAAACTCAATGTCTCAACCAAATGGTGATGATGCTCACTTGGATGATGTTCAGAACCCTGATCCTATACCACAGGGACAACCACAAGTTGTGCATCCTTCACCAGTACAAGGTGTTCAAGCCGTGAATGCTGTAGATACCTCTACAACAACACCTTCTCATACTATGTCTGCTGTTAAACTCCCAGTTCTCAAGGGTGACAATTATGAGACATGGGCTATGCAGATGGAACATTACTTGAATCACACAGATCACACTGTGTGGCAAGTTATCAAGAATGGGACCACACCAAAGAAGCTACACTGGTTGCCAGACGGTACATGCTATTCTCTACCTGTTGTGACTGCTGAGGAGGTACAAGCAGAGATCAGAGAGAGAAAAGACAGAACTGCTTTGGCTATGGCTCTTTCTGAAGACATTCTACCAAGCTTTCATCATTATAAGGATGCTAAAGCTATGTGGGATGCTATAAAACTTAGATTTGGGGGTAATGATAAATGTAAGAAGATAAAGAAGATTGTTCTTAAGCAAGAATTTGATAACTTCTCAATTACCAGTATAGAGGGGATACATGGTGGCTATGGAAGGTTCAGTAAGCTGCTTATTTAGTTGGCAGTTTATGGACAAGTAATTCCTAATGAAGAAGCTAATTTAAAATTCTTAAGAAGTGTTCCACCATAGTGGAAAGCAATGGCTATGCACTTCATCACAAGAGATGATTTGGAAATAATTCCTTTTGATCATCTCTACAACAATCTCAAAGCATACGAGATGGATGTGAAAGGCACTGAAGTAAAGGCAGCGACTACTTCAAAGTCTAACTTGGCCTTTGTGTCAGATGGAAACAGCGATACTTACTTTCATAATACCGCTAGTGGATCTAGCAGCGGTACATACTTCACAAATACCGCTAGAGGACTAACAAGCAGTACTTACCCACAAAGTATGGAAGGCAGCCCTATAGTCTCTCAAAATCCATATGGAAGGTCTTCACCATTGTTTAGTGACAATGATGCCTTCTCATTCTTCGCTGGACAAGACAACAGGCCAAGATTAACACTCAATGACTTGTTCCAAATGGATGATGTTGATGTTGAAGAGATGGATCTTAAATGGCAAGCTGCTATGGTGTCAGTAAGATCTAATAGGTTCTTCAAGAAGACTGAAAGAAAAATGACTGTTGATCCTAATGAGCCATTAGGATATGACAAGTCTAAAGTTGAATGCTATAACTGTGGAAGGAATGGACTGCTCTAGAGACAAAGCTGAGAATAGCAATCAGAAGTCCAAGCACGGCTATAGAACCAATCCAAGAATAACTGAAAGCTTTCAAAAGGAAACAGCAGGAGTCCTAAAGGAACCAAAGCATTGGTTACTATAGATGGAGTGGTGAACTGGGCAGAAGATGAAGAAGAAGAAGAGTTTGGTTTAATGTCTCTCTCACATGAAGATACTGAGGGGCATCTAATTGATGAATTAAAAGATAAAGGTATAGTAGATAGTGGATGCTCAAGACACATGACAGGAAACAAAGATTTTCTTGCTGAATTTGAAGAATTCAGAGGAGGTCCAGTAGCCTTTGGGGGTAGCAAAGTTAGAATCACTGGCAAAGGGAAAATCAACACAGGAAAGTTGGAATTTGAAGATGTGTTCTTTGTAAAAGAATTAAATGAGTTCAATCTCTTTTCTGTATCACAACTGTGTGATAAAAAGAACAAGGTGTTGTTCACAGACAAAGACTGCTTGGTGCTGTCTAAAGACTTTGAGATGCCTAAGGAATCTCAAATACTGCTTAAAGTACCCAGGCAAGAAAATATGTACACCTTCAATCTTCATACTATTACTCCAACAGGTGGTATTACATGTTTGCTAGCTAAGGCTTCTTTAGATGAGTCAAATTTGTGGCATAGAAAGTTAGGTCATGTGAATTTCAAGAATCTTAATAGATTGGTGAATAGGAATTTGGTTAGAGGTCTACCTAACAAATCTTTTCAAAATGATTTCACATGTGCTGCCTGTCAAAAAGTTAAACAACATAGAGCCTCTTGTAAGACCAAGACTGTTAACACTGTGACAAAACCTTTGCAGCTTTTGCATATGGATTTGTTTGGTCCAGTTTCTATAAGAAGCATTAGTCATAAGACCTTTTGTCTAGTCATAACTGATGATTATAGTAGATTCAATGGGGTTTTCTTTTTAGCTCTTAAAAGTGAAATAAATGAATTACTTAAGGATTTTATCACCTTAGTTGAAAAGCAGTTCACTAAATAGGTTTTAATCATTAGGACTGATAATGGGACAAAATTTAAGAATGCTGAATTTGATGAATTCTGTAGGTCTAAAGGAATTAAGAGACAATTTAGTAATCCTAGAACTCCACAAAAAAATAGAGTAGCTGAAAGAAAGAATAGGACACTGATTGAGGCTGCTAGAACTATGTTGGCTGATTCACTTTTGCCAAATACCTTTTGGGCAGAAGCAATCAATACTGCATGCTATGTGTTAAATAGAGTCCTAGTAACCAAGCATCAAACCAAACACCTTATGAACTTTTGACTGATGTAAAGCCTAACATAATTCATTTAAGACCTTTTGGGTGTCATGTGTCTATACTAAATACTCTTGATTATTTGGGAAAGTTTGATGGAAAGTCTGATCCAGGATATCTTGTAGGATATTCAGTGCAAAGTAAAGCATATAGGGTTTATAATTTGGCAACTAAGAAGGTTGAAGAAAATGCTCATGTTAATTTCTTAGAAAATAAACCCAATGTCCCAGGAATAGGTTATGCTTGGATGTTTGATTTAGATTATCTAACTAACTCCATGGATTACTACTCTTTGCAAAAGGATTGTCAAACTAACAATGCAAGTGAGGAGTCAAGTGCAACTAATGCAGGTACTCAAGAAGATGTGTCTTCATCAGATGATGATGTTTATATCTATGTGCCCAACATGCCTACTATTACTCCATTGTCTGCCACTCCTAAAAAGTAAACCATGCCATCAAATGATGATTAGGCCTCCCAAGAGCTTCAGAGGCTTCAAGATCAAGAAAAGAATGCTACATCTGCTAATAGGCATTCAGGAGAAGAATCTTTAGAGTCACAACACTCAGCAGTACATACTATACCTAGCGGTACTTCATCTTCAAGTACTGCTAAGTCAAAATCTGCCAAATCTGTTGACTCACTAGAAGAGATTTTACAAGCTATGAACGAGGAAGACTTATATGCTAGTCCAGCTGAAGGAATCTTCTACAAAGCTTCTTATGATGAGCAGGGTGCAGTAACTGATCTCAACAATTTGGAAACAGAAATTCCAGTCAGTTCTATTCCCACTCATAAAGTCAACAACAACCATCCTACTACACAGATCATTGGAGATCTCAAATCTGCTGTACAAACCAGAAGACAACTTCAAACCAATATTGAAACTCATGCACTTGTGAGTTATGTCAAACAACAGTAGAGAACAAATCATAAAGATACTCAACATTGTTTGTTTGCCTATTTCTTATCTCAAGTAGAGCCCAAAAATGTTTCTCAGGCTCTTGATGAAGAAAGTTGGGTAGATGCCTGAGCTACAAAAAGTTTGGATTATTGTGGATCTTCCCTCAGGTAAAAGAGTAATTGGTACTAGATGGGTTTTTAGGAATAAGAAGGATGAAAGAGGAGTTGTTGTGAGGAACAAGGCAAGACTTGTTGCTCAAGGCTATAGACAGGAAGAAGGGATAGACTATGATGAGGTTTTACACCAGTGACAAGGATAGAAGCCATTAGGTTATTTTTTGCCTTTGCATCATATATGGGATTTATAGTCTATCAAATGGATGTGAAAAGTGCCTTTCTATATGGTACTATTTCAGATGAGGTATATGTTTCACAACCTCCAGGTTTTGTAGATCCTAAATTCCCCAATAGAGTCTACAAGGTTATCAAAGCACTTTATGGTCTGCATCAAGCTCCAAGAGCCTGGTATGCAACCTTATCCAATTTTCTGCTAGAACATGGATATAGGAGAGGAACCATTGACAAAACTCTGTTCATCAAGAAGAATGCTAAAGATATCATTCTAGTTTAAGTTTATGTTGATGACATCATTTTTGGTTCTACCAAGAAGACATGGTGTGTGAAGAGTTTGAAGCTTTGATGAAAGGAAGATTTGAAATGAGTTCTATGGTAGAACTAACTTTCTTTTTAGGACTGCAAGTCAAACAAAGGAAAGATGGAATATTTATCAGCCAAGATAAATATGTTGCTGAAATCTTGAAGAAATTTTCATGTATGGATACAAGGAGTACAAGCACACCTTTTGAAGCCAAGAAGTCCTTATCAAAAGATGAACATGGAGAAGATGTTGATATTCATCTTTACAGATCAATGATTGGTTCATTGATGTATCTTACTGCTTTAAGGCCAGATATTATGTTTGCTGTGTGTGCCTGTTTAAGGTTCTAAGTTCATCCAAAGGTGTCACATCTACATGATGTGAAGAAGATTTTTAAATATCTTAAAAGTCAACCCAATTTAGGATTATGGTATCCTAGAGATTCCACCTTTGAATTGGAAGCTTACTCAGACAGTGATTATGCTGGAGCTAATCATGATAGGAAATCCACAACAGGAGGTTGTCAATTCCTAGGCAGAAGACTCATATCATGGCAGTGTAAGAAGCAAACCATTGTTGCTACTTCTACAACTGAAGCTGAATATGTAGCTGCTGCTCATTGCTGTGGACAAGTACTTTAGATTGAAAATCAATTGTTGGACTATGGGTTTAACTTCATGAACACCAAGATATACATTAATAATGAAAGTACTATATGCATTGTCAAGAATCCAGTATTTCACTCCAAGACCAAGCATATTGAAATAAGACATCACTTTATAAGAGATGCTTATGACAAAAAGCTTATTCAAGTCTTGAAGATTCATACAGACAACAATGTAGCTGATTTGTTGACCAAGGCATTTGATGCAAAGAGATTCGAATTCTTGGTGACACACATTGGTATGCTCAACCAATAACAAGCTGCATATGTTGAGGGGAGGTAATAGCTGTACAAATTTTTATAATTTTTATTGTATAGTCTATTTTTTGTGTTTTTGATGTAATTGCAGGTTAATAGAAAAAGATAAAAGAGGTTACATTGTTAATGGAAAGCATGAACTGGTCAAAATTGTGAGGTACCATTGTCACTCCAAGTACCGCTAGCACAAATTCAAGTACCGCTTATGTTCCATGTACTGCTACATGTCCGTTGTACCATTAAGGGTCTCTTTTGTAAATTCGGCGGTTTCTTCGCGCTTGGGTTTGTTATTTACTTAAATACTTACTCCAATTATACAATTGATTCACCTAATCTTTTATTTTTATCTCTTGATTATATAACCTTCTCTCTAATTTTTCGATCATCAAAAATACTAATGGCTGCTTTACAAGTAATCTCTAAGCATAATTTGGTTGCGAATCTTGCTACGAATGATGACTCTTTTGGTTTCCATGAGATGCTTGGTTTCCTATCTCGAAGTCATGTTCGCTTTACACTCACTGTAAGTCTAGTTGTCTCTATTTCTATTGTTGAACAATTTTGGAATACTTCTGTATTAGGTACTCGGTTTGATCAACCTTGCATTAAGGCTAGGGTAAATCATAGACACATATATGTAACTAAGGTACTGCTAAGAGCAAGTTTGAGATTAAATGATGAAAATGGATTTAGTATGCTTAATAATACAGAGATTCATGATGGCCTTGCAGCCATGGGCTATGTAGGTGGTAGGGAAAGTCTTACTTTCTTTAAAGCTTTATTTTCACCTCAATGGAAATTGCTTTTTCATGCTATTATTCACTGTTTAAGCTCTAAAAGTACATCTTTTGATCAAATTCCTGTTGCATTGGCATCAGCTGGTGTTTGTCTAGCAAATAACAGGGTTTTTAATTTTTTAAAATTAATTTTTGAAGGCATGACTAGGAATTTGGAAGGGACTAAAAAGTTTTTAATGTATCCTAAATTCATTCAGACTTTAGTTAGTGACCAAATACCTAACCTACCAGAGTTAACTGATACATGGGATGTTCCTACATTCACAAAGAGATCTTTCTCTTTCTTGACCAAACAAGGCAATGCCTTTACAGGAACAATTACACCATTGTTTGCTCATATGTTAGCCCAACCTGCCAATCAAGAAGGTGAGGAACCTAGCAATCCTAGTGCTTCTCAGAAAACTCCTTCTCACCAGAGTTCCCATTCCCTAGAAGATTCACAATCTTCTTCTCACAATGTTGGTGTTCCACCAAACACTGATGAGATGATCCACACACCTGCTGCTTCTATTGCTGCTAGTGGTTCACCACAAGCACAAGCACCAGAGGTGGTGGATGTTGCAAATTTAACTGCTTTGTGTACAAGTTTGTCCCAACAGGTACAGGTGTTGCAGAAAGAAAAGCTTGTTCAAGACAAGAAAATTGCGGAATTAGAAGCTAGCCTAATCAAGTTAAGGAACAAAGTGTCACCTTGGATGAGGAAACATAGATCTATTCAGAAGTCTGCAATCAAGAAGCAAAGATTCAGGAACCACAAGAAAAGGCAACTGAATGCAACCAAACAGGGGAGGAATTATGAAGAACAACCACCTTCTTCTGATAATCAGACAAGGATCTCTGGAAATGATATCAATTTTGAATTGGATGAAGATTTCATGGGGACTAATGAAGATGGAACTGGTTTAGAGACTAGTGTGGATGGACCTTCAAACATGGAGATTCAACAGGAAAAACCACAACCTACTCATGAGGAGCCACAAGTTGAAGAAAGATTGGTAACTCAGCCAACACCACCAACTCAATCACCACTTCAAACAAATTGGAGTGCTTTCTATGAGAAGTTGGAGGAAATTAACATTCAGTTTCCTGTATATTCAACTCCATCACCACAAAGACAAGTATGGTTTCAAAGGAAACAGACTTTGCAAGTATTGTCTAGATCAAGAATGAGCAATGAATCAGACAAGACTGAAGAGGTGCAATTTGAAATGATGGCTTCTATAGAAGAAAGAGTATCAGGGGATACACAAGTGATTGAAGAAACAAGTGTGTCTAATACTGGTGAAATCAACATTGTTGAAGATCTAAGTACTGCTAAGCCAACTAAGCCGACTGCAAGTACTACTGACATTGTTGAAGACCCAAGTACTGCTAAGCCAACTAAGCCGATTGCAAGTACCGCCTGGTGATCATCCTTCACTATAAAGTCAAACTCCTTTTGGAGAAGATGAGACTTTATCCCAATTGCTGCTTGACTTAAGAAAGAAGAATTTAGTTGAGAAGACTAAACATGTAGAGGCAGAGAAAAAGACACAACAAGAAGTTCTTGCCAAAAAGAATCAAATTCAAGGTAAGAAAGTTCAAGCTTCACACCCTACTAAAGGTATAGTTATTCAACAGCAAGCTAATGAGGAAAGATCTACCAAGCTGAAGAAGAAGCTACCTAAGATTGATCCAAAGGATAAGGGGAAGAAGCAAATATTATCAGAATCTGAAGATGAAAGTGATTCAGATGATGATATAAACAAAGTCATGTACAGATTTAATCAATTGGACCATGATGAGGAATTTGCTTACAGAATGCAAGCACAAATTCGTGAAAATGAATTACAAGAAGAACTTGTAGCAAAACAGCATTTGCTAGAAGCTAAAAGAATATAGCAAGAATGGAACATACAAGAGTATGACAGGATTCAAGCTGAATTACATGCAAGTGAGCTTCTTGCAGACTCATTAATAGCTGAAGAGAGAGATGCATATGATGAAGAAGAGAAGTCAAAATTGATTGATGATCTGGTAAGGGAGCAACAAAGATTCTTTGCTGAAAAGAGAAGAAAAGAAAAGATTAAGCTTCCAACTACTATGCAGATTAGGAATCAAATAATGAATTTTCTGAAGAAAGTTAAGGGTTTTACTCATATTCAGCTGGTCAAGAAGAATTTTGAAGAAATCAGGACTTTGTATGAGCAAAATAAGAGAACTGAATTAAATTTTGTTGAGATTGGATCTGAAGCAGATAGAAAAGCTGTTGAAGAGTTTAAGAGACATCTACAATAACAAAGACAATATGGTAGTACTCCTAGAGTTGAGCCAAGTACTACTGAACCTACAAATACATCTCCACCTATCAAGACCACTTATGTGAGGAAGAATAGAAAGGAGAAGGTAAGTTCAAGGGAGGAAGAGACTGCTCAAAGAATGAATGCAGAAGTTGAAACTCAAGATATTGCTCAGACTGAAAATGTACAAGCAGTACATACACAGTCAACATTACATACAACAGTACATATTGAGGAGACGGTACATACAAACTTGGAAGAGGGTTCAACAGAACTTGAGGGAACTTCCAAGGGTGTTAAAAGGAAAAGGTCAACAAAGACAAAGAAGAAAGCCAAGAGGGCTAAATCAATAGCAGAAGATAGTGATGATGATGAGAGCTTGAAGAAGTACTTGAAGATTGTAAAATCTGAAGATCAATGTATTGATACATAGATTTTTGGAAAAAGAGCATCCATTGCTAAATGGATTTACTCTATGTCTAAAGGACTTGAAGCTCATGGAATTCAGAGAACTGATGGCACAAAAAGGATATTCAGACTTTTGGAGGATATTCTTCACATTCTTGACAGACAAGATATTCAAGATCTTTCAAGGTTAGTTCAAGAAGCCAGTGCAGGTAAAACTGAAGTATCACTATTATACTGGGAATTTCTCTTTATGTATGAACCACACAATTGTGATCAAGAAATGTTGAAAGAATTAGAGAATCAGGTTCCTAGTTACTGGAGATATTATAGGTCATGTGGATTGCATATTTTGGATGTAGATGATGTTACATACTATATGATGCAAGAGAAAACTTACCCTTTCAAAAGAAAATTGTTGGAAAGGATGTTAGAAAAACAATTGGAGGTTACAGAAGAATCTGCTGATGCTTTGGAGTTGATCAGAATGGTTAAACAACAAATCAAGGATTTGAAAGATGAGGAAGAAGCTGAGAAAGAGCCTTAAGTGTTTGACTTTCAGTCACACTTCACAAATGGTTCTCAGTTCACCATGTCTAACACACATAAGAACTAGCTAGTCCATAAGCAAACGAATTGTGGTAAAGACTTATCAAATCCGTTGAAAGGTGATAGTTTGCTAAAAACTATACGGTTCTAACTCACCTTGTTTCAAGACAAAGAGTTGGCTAGTAGACAAACGGTCTAGGTAAAGACTTTATCAAATCCGTTGATGGTTGACAATTTACCAAAAATTGTAAGGTTTTCATTACACCTTATTCTTTATGAATAAAGTATTGGCTATTCCAGAGTGTATGGCTAACTGGTAAAGAATTTATCAAATCCGTTGATAGCTGGTGATTTGCTAAAAAGCATGAAGCCAATACAGATTGGTTTTTGTTGTTAACTATTTTATTTCATGTATGAAGATTGCAAGCAAAGAAGTATTCAAAGAAAAATACTTAGAAGGTTTTGTCTCACCAAATCAAGACAAAGGTTCATGATTCAGAGTTCAAAGATTTAACTCAAGAAGACAATAACCGATGCTGCAAAGATAAGTGAATGTTTACAAGACACAAGAAGATCATAGTTTGAAGACAAAGATGATACTCATAATGTTTGAAGATTATCTTTTCAGAAGAAGATCTACATTTGAAGTGTTTGGCTACATTCAGTTGGATACAAATACAAATTACCAAGTTCAATCCAAGGATGAAGGAAAGACTGAAGACATGTATTTTAATACATCCAGTACAAGAGAAACAAGAAGACAACAAGTTATCATTTCTTGTTTAGGGGAGGATTGTTGGGAATTATTTGTTAAGTGTCAAGTACCGTTAGTGTATTTTAAGTACTGTCAGTGTTATGTAAGTACCGTTAGTATTAACGCGGGTACATAGTAAGTACTACTACTTATAAAGTAAGTACTGCTATGTTGATTGGGACGAATATATCTTTGTATAAGATATGTCATAGTTATAGTTATAGTATATCTTATGTGATATACTTAAATAGTTAGAATATTGATAATATATCGTCGTGATATAGTTATCTTTATAGAATATTCTAAGGTTTCTAGGGTTCCTTACTCTATAAAAGGAACATAGGTACAATGTCTTTTATGTACCTCATTCAAGTCGATTAATAAGAGAATCGAATAGTTAAAAGTAATTCTGTTCTTCTATGCTTTATAAGTTAGATTCCGCATAACTTATTTAGTGTTAGTAAGAGTGCTCAAAGTGTTTTAGTTTGATTACAAACTACTATACTAATTCTTAACAAAATATAGATCCAACCAAAGGGATCAACATAAACTATCAATAAGCAGACATAAACATACCTAAGAACTAACAATGCAAAAGATTCCTAGGTCTAATTCTTTCAAATCAAGCCTAGGTCTAATTGGATGTGTTTATGCTGTTTTGAAAACAAAGTATGCAAATTTTACTCTATACTAAAACTAATGAAACCAAAGTCTAAAATCACCTATTCTAACACAGACAAAATGAATGCAATTAATGTGCAACCTAGTTGTCACCCTAAGACTGTTTAAACATTTAACCCAAACACACCCTTATTTTCTATTAACAAAGATTAACAAAGAGATTTCATAAAAATCAAACCAAAACAACTCTAATCTACCAACATCATGCATCAAACACTAAATAACACAATTCAAGCAATAAGCAACAAAGTAGCAGCAGGCAAGTACAAATTCACATAAAACATACAATTTTCAAGAAAATAAGAAAAGGGAGTTCACACTTTACATATAGTGGATGCCAGTAGCTTTTCCTTGTTTTGATGAACAAATGAGCTTGTTGAATATGTCTTGTGGTTCCCTTTGCTGCAAGCCTACAACATACTAAAAAGGGAAAATAAGAAAAGGAAAGGTGTGGGATAAGAATTGTGAGACCTGCACATTCCACAACAAACAACACCAAACTTCAAGCATCCATACTTGTTAAGATTTTGTTGTTACTCAAATGTTACCAAGTATTGATACAGTGAGAGATTAGAACCATAAAAAAATAAACTTGGAAAGATTTAAGAACCATAGTTAAAAAACCACACTTTGTAAACACTTTTGCAAATCAATAAAGGGTAACCAAAACAGAAATTAACTATCGCTTATGCCTTCACTACCTTTCGAGTTTGTCAACTCACTAGGTTATGATCAAACATAAACCATAGGATCCCAAAACCCATTTGACCAAATATCTTTGAACCAAAAAGAACTTTTGATAAAACTATACTACTTTTATAAAAATTAAACAACTTAAAGTTAAAGTGTAGAAAATAAATGGAACTTAGCTTGCTTTATAAAATTAAAAATTATACTTTCATTAATTTAAAATTTTACAAAAGGCTGGAACACAAGGGCTTACCACATGTTGGGGCTCCTTTTATAGTCGTCTTAGGACAATTCTAGAACTACTAAAACATGTACAAACCCTAGCATACATTATAACATAAATGCCCCTTGATTTTTGAATTTTGAAAATGAAGAATTTGGTCAAAATAGTGCCCATGTAATATCTGAGGTGTGATAGCTGTTTACAAGCAATCTGGATCGTCCAAGAAACATTAGGGAGGAAGTATTAAGCTATAGGCATTGATCCTGTCTCCTTCTTGGTATTGAGGGAAAGTGACATGAGGAGGAGAGGCTCGTAGAGGGTTCCACAGTGGTGAGGTGGCCATTTGGGGGTGGGGTTTTGATGAGGGGATCATGAATTGATGATCTAGAGGTTGTGGAGGTGTAATTGTGGCTAATTAAAGAGTTAGGGTTTTAGGTTTATGTGTATGTTTATGTGTGTGTTTTGATCTATAATTAGGGGTTGAGTGGTGTTTGGCCCAACTTTTATTGTTATTATAATCTGTTTAATACAGATTAGTGTTAACAGATTAAATGGACCGGGTGGAACGGGTTGGTCGGGTAAAGGGGCATAGGGATTGGGCTTGTTTAATGGGTTGGTCGGGTTTGGTGTAGAAACGGGTTTGGAATTGCACACATTTTCCCCCCGAGCTTCCCAAAAACTTGCAACTTCTTCCAAACTTTAGTAACAGCTGAATTAGGTCAAAGTCTTTGCAAACATCTTTAATCCATTGGCAAAAATAGTCCTTATGACTTCAATATCTTTCATACGGGTATTTCTTGCAATAAGACAAATCTTAAAGGGCTATTAATGACTAATATTGAAACCTTAGGGACCCAAATGTATTTTTGGAGTTTTATAAGGGTATAAAGTGGAAAGTCTTCAAATACGAGGGACCAATCTTATAATTTCTTTAAACTTTAAGGACTTTTGTGGAAAATCAATGCTCGGGTCCGGTTCTTTATACGGCTTCGTTTCCTGTGTTCGTTTTTGCTTGTTTCTTGTAATCTTTTGTTGAATTCACGATATCTGAACCTACAATCACACATTGAATAAACATAAAGGTTTTTGCATGATTTTTGTACATTTTAAGCACGATTTGGACGATGAGACTATGTATAATTGCAGTCTCATCAACAGTAGTCGCGACTATAAACAGACTCGTGACTATGGCAGGGCAGTACGCTCTCTTCTCTCGCGACCCCTACTCTAATCAAAAGACTAAAGGCCCCTACTAAAGATTCAAAGGGCGAGCACTGAAATGAAAGAGGATTATAGACTCGTGACGCTGAACGAGACATTAAAAAACGAAAGCGCACACTAGAAAGTGGTTCAAAAGGTGTCAACAGGTGCGCGGAGCCGGATCCCGGCATGTTCGCCCGCTGGGCTAAGTGTTCATCCACTTCAGAGTCTTCGCCTTTAGATAACAAAAAGTGTCCGCCTGTTATGTCGCCAGACTACGATGAGAGTTTGGCCTTTTTAAGCGCCAGTCGCGTAAGGCGACCGGGCCAAGTCGAGTCAGAAAGGCTTTCATGACTCAAGGTTCATATTAGGGAAAGGAGAGTGAGGGGAAGAGGGGAAGCCCTTGGCCCGAATATCCAATTCGCTCCAAAGACATGCATGTTTCTTTAGTCAAAGCAACTTCATCCCTTTCGTGTACCCATCGGTGACGGCAACCCTTTTGGGGGTTCCTTAGGGACCGATTCACTCTGTGTAGATTGACTGAACGCATAGAACCTTCCACTTACAGGCGATCGTGTTTTTCACAGGATTTATCATTACTCATGTCAGCATTCTCACTTCTGATATCTCCAGGTCTTGTCACCAAAAACCTTCCCTGATTGACAGAACGTTCCGCTATTGGCACTTGAAAAAGTTGCTTTCCCGGTCTCGAATGAACCATCATGAGGCCCGCGACATAAGGCTTATGAATGTTATTTACAATGATTGTCTCGAGGTCAGATACAGTGAATGGTTTCAGTTCTGTGCTACCATTTTTTATAGCTGTGATATACTCAGGATACTCTCTCTTTTTCTATTATAAGAGCTGTATATAACTACAATTCTTTATGGGCTGGGGAAATCTCCTAAATTATAAGAGAGGAGGATAGAGTTAGCATTTATTAGGAAGGAAGGAACTAGTAATCCATTTAAGAGGACATTACCCTAGAAAAAGTCAAAAGGAGGGAAGGAACTGACTTATTCTAACTCGGAATGAATTGGAAGTGCGAGAAGCACTAATCGAAAAGAGACTCTCTCTTGACCTGAATTTCCCTATTGGCTTTGACTGTGGTAAGTAATTCACTCAAACCGGTTCCATTATGGAGGGTGGGAAAATGATTTCTTTTATCAGGATTAAAGGCTTAGCCGCCTTAATCACTCTGGATAGAAATATTGAGGGGGTCAGATACGGCGGAGCCTTTCATTGAATATGGGGTTGAGACGATTGGAGTGGAATTGCTCCGTTGATAGATCCGGATTCGCATCCACCCATCTAAGAGATGTATTCGTGTTGGGTCGTGAGATATGTGGAGCGATAAAAATGGATCAATTCGGCTTTCACATGCGCTGCCTTCACCTAGGGCATTAGATAGGGCGAGAAAGGGCTTGTTGCTGGTTCGGAATTCTCATATCTATTTGAATTGATTTACAACGCCTATTTTTAAGCTTATAAAAGGAATTGTTTCTATTAACTTTAAAGAGTGTCTCTCCTTTCCGAATCGATATGAACAAGGTAGGATGGTAGGTGATTAGGTGCATAGGCTTCTATCCGACTAGTAGGGCATGTAGTTTTCCCCTTACCCTTAGGGCAGGCACAAAATCAGTTAAAAACTTATATAGAAAAGAGGAAGACTTAAGATAGCAAGAACGGCCAAAAGAAGTAAGTCACTTGCAAGCCTAGGAAGAATGAAAAGAAATCGATAAATGTGTCCCGACCAAGCAACGAAGAAGCACTAGCAGATGAGATTGAACCTATATACATTACTATAATTTTATGGTGTCATTTAGAGTTCGCTTATAGTGTACATTTTCATAAAGGCTTTCAAACAGGTTGCTTTACAGCACCATTTAGAGTTAAGTTTATAGAACATGAGCTGATTTTCTCACGAAAGTTTTTTATTTATCCACAGATTTTTAAAGTGAGTTGACCCTTATACCCATCAACGTTTCATACTCAATTTTTATTTTATGAAACACCAGATAACGAACTAGACAATTATGTGTTACTATTCTATTTCATTAATCAAAATATATATACATACACCATATACAATCTCCTAAACTATTAAACACATATGCTCATAACCAAGGTTCTAGATAGCATGAGGCGTGACGTGGCGGCATGGTCAAGCCTCACGCCTTTGTGAGTCATGGTGAGTCATGACGTTCTTAAGGCGTGAATTAAAATGTCACAAAATATGAAAATATAAATAAATTTATATATTTATATCACATTATAAATATATCGAGGTCACAAAAAGTGTAATACATAAGGAATAAAGTTAAGAAACTATTTGTGAATGTAATATTTTCTATTTTTATAAAAAAATATGATTTTCATTTTAATTGAATTTAAAATATCCTTCACGCATCTCGTTTGATGGCGACTTATCACGTTTTTTCACTTATCGTCTCACTTCAAGCCTTAATATATTGTGTGACGTCCAGGTCAAGCCTAACGCCTTTGTGAAGCCTTTGCGAGGCCTTCGCAAGGCCTTTGCGAGCTTTCTAGAACCTTTCACATAACTCAAATAATACTCTTACCTAGTTTACTATCCTACTATCAAGATAATTTCAAGACAATATATATACCAAATATATATTATTCCAACACCCCTCGCCCCTCAAGTTGGAGCATGCAAATTATGGATGCCCAACTTGCCAAGGATATAACGAAAATTACGAGTACCAAGAGCCTTCGTAAAAATATCTGCCAGTTCTGTTTGAATAGGAACATAGGCCGGTCGAATAGTACCACGTAGTATCTCGTCACGTATGAAGTGACAATCCACCTCAATATGCTTTGTATGTTCGTGAAAAAACAAATTTACCGCAATATGGAGTGCGGCTTGATTTTCACCATAAAGCTTCATAGGACGAGAGTGAGAAACTCTAGGACTCAATAATAACGCTTTTAACCACTTCAACTCACAAGTGAAGGTGGTAATAGAATGATACTTTGCGTATATAGATGATCGTAATACTGTAAGTTACTTATTAGTCTTCCAAGAGATAGGAGACTTACCCAACTGAACAAAATATTCGATGAGTGATCTTCTAGTCAAAGGACATGCAACCCAATCTGAATCACATCATCCATGTTGGAAATACGTTTTTACGTATTTAGAAAGGATCGGTCACTCCAATAATATATTTAAGTATTAGGCTCGTGATCCAGTATGTAAACAGTATAGCCCATATAGCCCACATGTAGGGTGGGCTATATATACCCCCTCCTAGCATGTTAGGAGGGGTTGGTCATTTGTATTTCACACTTTCTCATTCAATCCATCCACCTTTTCTCTTCTCCTCTCCTCTCTCTCTCTAAGTTTCTCTCTCTAAGTTCTTCATTTCCCTTCCATTCATTAGATAAATCATACATTGCTTAATCCTAAGAAATCGTAGACCTACAATTGGTATCAAGAGCTTGGTTGATTCTTCGGATTGGCGTGTTTTGATCTATTAATTTGGTAAAATTTTATTTTTATTTTTTATTTTATTTTTTTTCTTTCATTCTTTTAAAGTTTATCTTATTATCGATTTGTGTTTCTTTGTCAGTTATTTAAAAAATATCAGTTTCTATTTTGAGAATCTCAAAAGTATCAGTTTTTTTATATAACTTTTTATCAATTTTTTTCTTGTCTCTTTATGAGTAAAACATTCTTATCCTTCTGTTTTTTCTCCAAACAGTTCTTTTTTATTCTAATGCTTTTGTTTCTTAGCATTTTTTTAACTCGATCTGTCTATCTGTTTTGAAAATTCACCCGTCGGAAAAGGGTTTTAAATATTCCGATACTTATTCCGACTGTCACATATTCCGACGGTTTAAGTCTTGATTTATTCCGATGCCTACATTTTTTGTCATATTCCGATAGACTGTTTCACATTCCGACACTCATTCCGATGGTTTGAAGTTTCTGATAAGTATTCCGATGGTGTTTTTGTTTTGAAATTCTGATGGTTTTTATCTGTTGTGACATTCCGATGGTTTGATACTCCGATCGGACACTTGACTCAAAACTAACCAAGCCTCTCGGTCAAACTTAACAAGACTCGAGTAACTCACACCTCTCGTCCAACAAGAACACAACAAAAACCCAGACTCCAACACAAACGTGACTCGACTCACGACTCGACTCTCGACTCACGACTCACAAACCAAACAACTAAAGCTCTCAAACAACACCGACTCAAAACCAACACAACATCAAGAGACTGACTCTAAACGTTTCACAAGACTCGATTTAACGAATGACTCGACAAGCCTAAAACACAACCCTTTCGACTCGACAACCAAACCTCATTACTCTAAATCCATGTCTCATATCATGACAGATCTATATGAAGCATAGCTTCTCGTTTTATGTTCGAATACAAAGAGTAACTTATAACATGTATGTTATAGTTCTTTTTTCTTGTATTCATTTGATAAACACAAAATCCATAATTAACTAAACCTACCTGTGTTTATATACGAATCTAAAAGAAAAAGAACTCAACCTAAAAAGTTGGGTTCATGTTTTCTTTGATTCGTGAACAGACTCGATACACATGAACTAAATCAACAACATGCAATACCATTCAAATCTTACCCGAGACCATTTTAGAATGATCTTGAAGCCGATTCATAGTCTCTTCAGGGGGATTGATATTTAATCAATTTAAGTTGACAAGGGTGTTATTTATTCTCGTGTATCATCATGGTATGGGATTAATTATGATATGATTGGATTGATTTGTGTTTAGAGATTAGATTCAATTTTTGGTATTGGTAGAAACAAGTTACCAGATAAGGGAGAGAAAGATAAAGGGGGCGGAGAAAACTAAAGATTAGGTTATACAGTGTGTGAGGAAAATTAGGGTTTGAGTGGGTCTATTATATCCCACGTGTATTGTTTCTTGAACCGGGTTTCAAGAATTGTCATGGGCTTATAAACGTGTATAGTTTCTTGAACCAGATTTTTTTATATCGATTGGGTGGATGTTTGGGCCGATTTATTTTAAGGGTATAGTATTTTTGTTGGACTACGACTTTAATGTTGGGCAGAGTTTATTCACTAGATTTTGGATCTAATTTTAACTTGGGTTTAGCTATTTGATATTGGTAGTGTGATCAGGTTATAAGGGATATACTTATTGATTTTTTTTGTTAATTTGTATTCGGGCTTCAAAACAACAGAGTTACGGGTCAAAGTAACGAGACACAGTGACGAGAAAGATTTACATCTTACCAAAAACGAATTAGTGTTTTCTTTACGGATGTTTCGTTGGTTTTGTCAAATCCCGCGAGTTTCAATTTCCAGGTTTCTCCAAAAATTGTATAATCACGTGGTTTCTCGACAACTAACTCAATTAACGTTATTGAACTTCAATGGAATCGTTGAGTTCGACATTTCAAGAGGGAGAACTGCAACACATGCAACTCAAAGAGATCAAATTACGTCAAAAAACACTGGAAATCTTTCACGAGCTCAAGACACATCTTGCCACTCTATATCCGAACAACATGACCGAACTTCCAGCCATAGTTCAAATGTTCTTTGGAAAAGTGGATAATTTCAAAGAGAAGATTTCCAGTAATTTGGATGCATTACAATTGCAATTTGAAAGGGAGAATCTTCATGAGGTTAAAGCGAAGATATGTCTAGAAATCCTTCGCATACAATTTAAGGATTTCTTTGCCTCAACAATGGAACCTCCTTTTGATTATTCGACTCCAATCCTTCACCAGATTTTCAACTTGCATACGGGTTGCCAGACTGAAACCTTTAGAAATGGTTTACTCAATCACATCAATATACTTGAGAAGTGTATTGAGGTCAGGTTAGTTAATTACAACGAGATACGGTTGAAAAAGGGGCAGATTCAAAGAATCAAGGAGTCGTCTAAGTCATTGAATGCAGCAATACTGATACTCGGGCTTTGGATGGGTTTAGATTAGTTCTCGGAATCTTCTCGAATTGATCACGGTTCAAAGTGGAATGGTTGTTCTTGGTTACTAAAAAGGGTTTGATTTTGGTTATCTAATTTTTAAACTAAATTTAAGTAATGAAAATGTCGATGAGTAAAGTAGAAGGTTTGACAAAATTAAACTAAAAGTTAATTAGGAAAATACTTAAAACTTAAAACTTTGTAAAACTTAAAAACTTAAAAACTTAGTCCATCAGAATATTGCAAATGAAGGTCCATCGGAATGTCAAAATCAAGTCTGTCGGAATATGGCACTGTCGCAAAGTTCAGATCGGGATGCAAGTAATACTTCTGTCGCAATGTGCATCTATCGGAATGTACTAGATCGCAAAATCAGATCGGAAAGTTGTAGATCGGAATGTATGAAATCCAAACACCTCAATCGCAAAGTTGTTCTATCGGAATGTAGTAAACAAAATTTTGGCAGCGTTTCGACTTAAGGTAACCTTAAATCCCGTCGGAATATGCGATCGCAATAGCGATCACAATCCAGATCGGAATAAAGGGAAAATGTCAACCGATCGCAAAGTAAAACCCTTAAGGGTTATTGCGATCAAAACCAGTAACCCGTCGGAATGTGGAGAATCCCTAGGATTGCGATGGAAGCTCTACTTAATCCGAAAATGGTGGCAACCTTAGAACTCAATAAGCACAATCAATAAACTATTTTACCCGCAACTTAAACACTTCAAAAAGCTTAAATTTGATGACTTTCGAGAACATAAAATCATAAACTTTATAAACGGAACTTTTGAGTGACTAAAACCTTGATGAAATCCGAAAACCAATAAGCTAAAACAAGAAATAAGCCAATAAGCATAGAGAGCTTATAGCTTATACGTGTAAGAGCTTATGTATAAACTAAGAAGTTTAATCCTTCAATCACGAAATCATCAAATCACATGAATGAAGTATGTAATTCGGATCAAAGATAAAACAAACCAAGAAATATAAAACGAGATTAAAGAACACAAAACTTAAACTTAAACTTGAATTTGATTAATGGAATCCGAATGCAAAGATTAAAGAAAGCTTAAATTTAAAAGATGAAAACAAAGAAAAACTTAGTGAGAGAAAGTTGGGAACTTTCTCTCTCTAAAACTAGAGAAAATGAAAAAACTAACTAGCCCCCTAAGTTGTGAAGTGTAGGCCTATTTATAGGTGTTTGATTGTGGGCTTGTAAATGGGCTTGTACATGGGCTTTTCTTCTTCTTTCATCTTTAGTCTTTACGTCTCTTTAAACAAACGTTTCCGACTTTGGAGTTTGAGAAGTGTCGGTGAATAATTCCAACTCGTCTTATAATCTTTTGTTTAATAGACTCAAGTTCTTCGACATATATGAATCTTCCATCTTTGGCTCTTTTCTTCGATAAATCTTCAAATGGGCACAATGACTTCAAATCTTTTGCATCTCTTGGACAATAGACTTCGTCTTGAGTCTTTTTTCTTCAATGAAACCCTTGAAATCTCATGTTTTCTTCAATATTCATCCTGTTGACTCTGAAAACATAATAAACACAAAAACCACACATAATTCCAAACAAATGATATTAAATACGTGTTTTGGTCTCCTTTTAGCCAGAAATAAGTGGTAAAAGGATGGGTGTTTTCACACCTATCAAATCCCCTACACTTAACCATTGCCATGCCCTCATGCAATGCTCAGTGATAAAGCAAATTTACACTTTTCTCATAATCAATCAACCTTGGTCTTATTAAAATACCACTAAACAAAAATTAAAGTACTAAGAGAAATTAAAATCTTTAAAGTAAACAAAAGGATAGAAAACCATTTTCACTTGAAAATAGCTATATGGAAATAACTTGCAAAGAGATCAAGGACTTACATTAGGGCTTTGGTGCTGCGAAGATTTATCACCCTCAAGTTTCACGTTCCTCAAACTAAGCTTAAAAACAAGATCATTGTTATTATAAGTCAGTAAAACAAACACTTACACACATGGCTTAATTATATGCTTAAACTACCTTATTCCTAGGTGTATCTCTTATATTTTATTTTTGTCTTAGAATGATCATGAAGATGCATTTTTGGACTTATTTCGATAGTTTATTTAGGCTGAAAGCAAAGTAGGACGATTTGATCAATAGTTAGCTAAAGGACAAAATCTCTTAAAACTGCTTCTCGGGATATCAAAAAGTTCATATCTTGGCATAACTCGGTTCACGATTTGAGACCTTTCTCGAGCCGATATTTGGCATGTACTTCATACTTCATATCTTCGAGAGGCGTTCTTGAGATAATGGTCTTCTCTTCGTTAATAGAGTTTCTTCACTTGGAGACTTTTGAGGGGTACTCCAACTTTGTTGACCACGACTTCATGATTATTTCTTCAATCTCTAATTGGGATTTTGAGATACAACGATCCGCCTCCTTTTCGGACTTGGATCTATTTATCCTCATACCTTGTTAGGGTCTTTTCGGATAGACTTCTCCATGATCTTTATGGGAGTTGATTGCTTTTCGTCGTGAGTCTTGATCCTTCATATTGATTTTGGGAATAATGCTTTTCACATCACCTTGGATCTTTAGCAATAAGATTGAATCCTCATGCCTTGTTAGGGCCTTTTCGGACTCGCCAATCTTCGCGCCCCACTTCATAAGTTATGCCTTGGCTATGAACTCTTATCATTACCGAGCAACTTTTAAACGATCTTGGGCTAGAAGCTAAGTAACTTTTCAAATCGTACGACCTTACTTATTGCAGATAAATTATTAGCAAGTGATGGGAGAATAGGCACATAATTACACCAAGTGAGCTTGTGCAAGAATACCGACTTATAATTGACTCTATCATTTCTCGTTCTCCACAATTTAAAATCTCAAGTAATGAGACTCGTGGATGCTTAGCCTAATAAACCAATTAAGGTCTACATGGTTAAGGATACTAGCTAGAATAAACTTGGATAAGTCTATTCGGGTTGAGTCAAAATAATCGCAACGGGCCTAATATGTCAAAGACTTCTAAACTAGCTTCACCACTTTATTAATATTTTTGACTTTATTGCGGGATATATACATATGAAAGCAACGATAAAAATTTTAAAAATTACGACTATATGGCCAAAGTTAATTAAAAATTTGAAAAATGTTGAAAAAGATGATTTTCCGGTTAAATGAAGGCATTTTCATGGAAAAGTCCACTTAAAACTTCGATAGAAGTCCCCCTACACTTAATATAAACATTGTCCTCAATGTTTAAGCATGTGGGAAAGGTCTCTCCTACACTTATGACATTGTGCACGTTGGTTAAATCAAGCTAAGGAAGAGACGACTAACGTGATCAATTTCAAATGTGAGTATGAAGAAAATTGAATCACGATAGTTGAGAGACAGAACCGGATTTCGGATAACACGGAAGCACGGTTCTTCAAAGATTCCAAGAGTGCATTCATCCCTGTAATCACATCACCACACAAACACAAAGAACCTATAGAGGTCCCCCTACACTTAGGAGGTTAAAACGGAAAAAGATAGATACTCGGGCTGCCTCCCGAGGAGCGCTTGTTTTTGATAACCGAGTCACGAGCCTGACTCGACCTAAAATTAGTTCATGGGAAACGTGGTGAGGGATGGAATCATCTCATGAGAGATGTCCTCACCAAAGTACAACTTCACTCGTTGGCCATTCACCTTAAAATTAGGTCCATTAGGTTGAGCGAGCTCGAGAGTACCATATGGAAAAATTTGGGCAATGGTGAATGGGCCGGACCAACGAGATTTCAGCTTGCCCGAAAAGATTTTCAACCGAGAGTTAAAGAGTAAAACTTTGTCTCCAACTTGGAACTCTCGGTTTTTAATCTTGGAGTCGTGAATGAGCTTAGTCTTTTCCTTATAGATCAAAGAATTTTCATAAGCCTCATTCCGGAGTTCATTCAGCTCATTGAGTTGGATTTTGCGTAGGTCACTGGCTTTGTTGATATCGAAGTTAGCCCACTTCAAGGCCCAGTAAGCCTTGTGCTCCAACTCAATGGGGAGGTGGCATGCTTTCCCGTACACGAGACGATATGGTGTACAACTAATCGGAGTCTTGTAAGCGGTACGGAAAGCCCACAAAGCATCATCAAGTTTATCAGCCCATGAGGCACGATGCTCTCCCACGGTTCTTTCAAGAATTCGCTTTAATCCTCGGTTAGAGATTTCAGCCAGGCCATTAGTTTGTGGGTGGTATGCGGTGGAAAGACGATGATTTACACCATACTTAGCCATGAATCTTGCAAATTGATCATTGCAAAAATGAGTCCCGCGATCACTAATAATGGCACGAGGCACACCGAATCTAGCGAACAACGACTTCAAAAAGTTACAAACCACCCTTGCGTCATTAGTGGGTAAAGCTTTGGCTTCAACCCATTTGGAGACGTAGTCAATGGCTACAAGGATGTATTTGTTTCCTTTATATGAAGGGAATGGCCCTATAAAGTTGATACCCCAAACATCAAAGATTTCAAATTCTTGA
This sequence comes from Glebionis coronaria, assembly GCA_025667525.1. Classification (NCBI taxonomy): domain Eukaryota; kingdom Viridiplantae; phylum Streptophyta; class Magnoliopsida; order Asterales; family Asteraceae; genus Glebionis; species Glebionis coronaria. The sequence continues at coordinate 527,140,976 of CM046875.1, read as the reverse complement.
ATGAAATTCTGAGGCATCTCGTCTTTATGTGTGATCTTGCCTTGTTTTTGGCAAGCATCACAACGTTTAACCATCTGGTGAGCGTCACGATAGATGGTGGGCCAATAAAATCCCGAGTCAAACACTTTTTTGGCGGTGTAGTTGGGACCAAAGTGAGCACCGGTGGGTCCTTTGTGGCAAGCGTCAAGGATTTCTAAAGCTGCCGGTCCATCAACACATCGGCGAATAATCAAATCAGCACATTGTTTGAATAGATACGGGTCATCCCAAAAGTAAGTCTTAATGTCTTTGAAGAACTTCTTCTTTTGTTGGGATGTTAACCCGTCGACGAGAATTCCACCCGCCAAGTAGTTTGCAATGTCCGCAAACTACGGGGTTTCATCAGAAGTCGAGTTGATAGACATTAAGGTCTCCAGGGGAAAAGAATCATTGATCTCTTTGTTCGGATAATCCCCTTGGTAAGGATCCTCAAGTCTACTGAGATGATCCGCGGCTAGGTTTTCAGCTCCTTTCTTATCGCGAATTTCGATTTTAAATTCTTGAAGTAGCAAAACCCAGCGAAGAAGTCTTGGTTTGGAATCTTGCTTGGTCAACAAGTACTTCAACGCGGAATGATCGGTATACACGGTGGTGGTAGAAAGGACAAGATAGGGGCGGAACTTTTCAAAGGCATAGACAACAGGCAAAAGCTCTTTTTCGGTTGTCGTGTAATGCAATTGAGCCCCTGTCATTGTTTTGCTAGCGTAATGGATCGGTTGGAAGTGTTTGTTCACTCTTTGGCCCAAAACCGCTCCAATAGCAAAGTCGCTAGCATCGCACATCAACTCAAAGGGAAGCTCCCAATTAGGGGTAACCAAGACGGGTGCCTTAGTTAGCTTATCCTTAAGCAAGTTGAAGGCTTCAATACACTCATTGGAAAAGATAAAAGGGGTATCTTTCTCCAAGAGGTGGGTCATCGGGCGAGCGATTTTAGAAAAATCTTTGATGAAACGACGGTAGAAGCCCGCATGACCGAGGAAACTTCTCACACCCTTCACGGTTGAAGGTGGAGGCAACTTAGAAATAACATCGACTTTAGCACGGTCTACTTCAAGACCGGCTTTGGAGATCTTGTGTCCTAGCACGATGCCCTCTTTTACCATGAAATGGCATTTTTCCCAATTAAGAACAAGGCGAGTGTCTTCACACCACTTAAGCATACGTTCTAAATTGGCAAGGCAAGTAGAGAATGAATCACCATAAACTGAGAAATCATCCATGAATACTTCCATAGTTTCTTCAACCATGTCATAGAAGATAGCCATCATACACCTTTGGAACGTCCCAGGAGCATTGCATAAACCGAAAGGCATACGTTTGTAAGCAAATGTTCTGGGATCGATGGGAATTTGAAAATACCCATAGTAACCGTCTAAAAAGCAGTAATAGTCATTAGCAGCTAGACGCTCGAGCATTTGATCCATAAAAGGAAGAGGAAAGTGATATTTTCTCGTGGTATCATTGAGCTTGCGATAGTCGATACAAACTCTCCACCCAGTAACGTGTCGAGTGGGAATCAACTCGTTGTGTTCATTGGGAACAACGGTTATTCCGCCCTTCTTGGGCACACAATGGACGGGACTTACCCAAGGCGAATCCGAAATAGGGTAAATCAAGCCGGCATCAAGAAGTTTGATAACCTCTTGTTTGATGACGTCATGAATGCGAGGATTAACCCTTCTTTGGCTCTGGATTACGGGTTTAAAGTCATCTTCCATGAGAATCTTGTGAGTACAAAAGTTTGGATCAATTCCGCGGATGTTAGAAATTTTCCAAGCAATTGCCTTCTTATGATCTTTAAGCACGGCGATGAGGCGAGATTTCTCTTCTTCTTTCAAGTCCTTAGCAATGATGATGGGCGACTTCTTCTTATCTTCAAGGAACACGTACTCGAGATGGGGCGGCAACTACTTAAGTTCTAAATCTGGAGGATTTTCGATGGGAGGCGTATTTAAAGTCGGTTCATTGATAGCAATATCCTTGGGAGATGGTGGAGAAATATTGTCTTCTTTAAGAAGGTTCTCAATGAGGCGAAGATCTTCATCCCAATCGGTGGGAGAATCGTCATGTTCTAAGTTCACATCTCCCATGGTGGCTTCCAAATCTTTCCAAAGGAAATCACTTTCTCCAAATAGAGATAGTGATGAATCAATAGAGGAAACGGTCTCAACATTGGGAAGAGAGGTAGGAATACTTTTACAAGCATCTTTGAAGTGTTCTTCACAAGCCTCATCAAGAACGTCAATACAATTAACACTCTCGTATGAATAAGGCTGTTTAGAAAGCTTTCCCATGTTGAAAACGATTTTATCGTCACCCACTCTCATGATAAGCTCACCGGCTTCAACATCGATGAGAGTGCGACCGGTCCTCAAGAATGGACGACCAACAATTAATGGCACACGAGGGTCCATATCGTAGTCAACGACAACGAAATCGGCAAGAAAAGTGAATTTGTCGACTCCCACAAAAACGTCTTCGGCTATCCCCACTAGATAAGCAACCGTACGGTTAGCTAATTCCAAAGTCATTTTGGTGGGGACTAGCTCAGGGAGAGATAATTGCTTCCAAACGCTTAAGGGCATTAAGTTAATACTGGCACCTAGATCGGCTAGGGCCATGCAATTCTCTACTACCGGGAAGTTGCAAGGGATTAAGAAGCGACCCGGATCACCAAGCTTGGTTGGCAATTTCCTTAAGAGCACTGCAGAGCAATTCTCATTAAGTTGGGTATTAGCGATATCAAGAAGCTTTTCCTTGTCACTTAGAAGATCTTTGAACATTTTTGCGTATTTGGGCATGTGAGCGAGAGCCTCAACGAAGGAGATGTTGAAATTCAATTGTTTAAACATTTTGAGAAAGTTCGAAACTTGAATATCATCCTTGCTTTTGAGCTTCTCTTTCCTCAACCTTGAGGGATAAGGTATATCGGAAGAAGAGGAAGTCTTTGGGATCGAAGGATCACTCACATCCTTGGGTGGAGGAGGGGTAGAAGTAAGAGGTGGAGAAATTGGGGAAGTAGAAGGTTGAGGAATAGGAGCAGGTGACTCGTTTTCCTTAGTCACAATCACCGGTGGAGGTATAGGAAGCTCGGGTTCCTTGGTACCTTTGCCACTGCGCGTGGTGATTGCTTTCATCTCGCCTCTTGGATTCGCAACGGTGTTACTCGGAAGAGTGCCCGAAGAAGAGGGTTGATTACCTTGGAAGAAACTAGCCATCATGTTCCTTAAGTCATTCGTTTGACTTGCCAATGTGTTTCTCATATCAGCTCGAAGATCGTTCCCTTGTTTCACCAAGTCTGCTTTCAAGTTGAGCACTTCCCGCTGGAGATTGTCCACGATCACATCATTAGTCCTCATGTAGGTTCCAATATCTTGGTGTAATGCGGTGGGTTGGTTAGGAGGAGCATTGTAGGCGGGTGGTTGATAAGCAGGTTGTTGGTAAACTTGGTTGTTTCTTTGAGGTGGATATGGTTGTTTGTGAGGTGGTTGGTATGGTGCACGAGGTTGTTGTTGAGGAGGGCGATTAAGGTTTTGTTGTTGGTTTGGGTTGTTAGGAGGAAAACCGGGTGGTGAGAGATAGTTGTTCGAACGGTAGCTAAGCAAGTTGCGGTCACCTTGAGGACGAGCTTGATAAGCGGCCGGAGGATAGGTACCGTATGTTGCATTCACATTCTCAGAAGGGTAGTCTTGGGTGGCGGTACAAGTGGTGTAAGAGTGAGGACCCCCACATATTTCACATGGTTGGCTAACAGCATTGACTTGAGCGTCGTGAGCGTTTTTAGCGTTGATGCTGTTGGTATTGTTAGCGGTGTGGGTAACAAGCGATTCAAGAAGCGTAGTAATTTTGTCAAGTCGCTTGTCGTTGTCACTAGTACTAGCACTAGCGGCATTGGTCCGCACACTCTTGGTTTGCACACAAGACTTATTTTCAATAATATCCCAAGCAGCATTGGAAGTCTTAACCAAAATATTACCCCCCGAGGCACTATTTAGTGAATCTTGGTCATTCATGCTTAAACCATTATAAAAAGTATTAATTTGGTGCACTTTGGTAAAACCATGTTGTGGGCACTTTCTTAAAAGATCTTTAAAACGGTCCCAAGATTCACTAAAAGACTCATCGTACTTTTGTTCAAAATTAATAATTTCATTCCGCAAAGCGGTAGTACGAGAGGGTGGGAAAAAGTAGTTGATAAATTTGGTCTCTAAATCCGTCCACGTCAGAATAATTTGTGGCGGTTCCTTTGCCAGCCAATGGCGGGCTTGTCCCTCTAAGGAGAAAGGAAAAAGTTGTAAACGGATTACCTCTTGTGGAACACCATTGAATTTGACCGTACTCGTGAGTTACAGAAATCTCTTGATGTGGTTATGTGGATCATCAATGGTACACCCCAAGAATGGTTGAGCTGAGACCATCTGAATAAAGCCGGATTTGAGCTCAAAGTTGTTGGCTGCAATCGTGGGTATGACAATTGGATCATTGTTGCCCTCCACATGTGCTTGTAACAGTTCAATCATAGGGCGATTGTCCGGTAAAGGTTCATTGTTGTTGTTATTATTGTTGTTGAGAGGTGGATTGTTATTGTTGTTGTTTTGAGGTGGGTTATTGTTGTTGTTGTGTACACCGGCCATGTCTAAGTCTTCGAGAGGCTCGGGCTCTTGATAAGACGTTGATCGTGTACGCATGCACCTGTAAAAGAACTAACAAAGCAAACAAGAAATATTTTTGTCTTTTTTATGTTTTTTACTTTTTAGGATTTTTGAAAATTTTATATTTTTAGGGTTTTTTGAAATTTTTTATGAAAAAGTAACGTTCACGGTGAACGGATCCCAAAATCCAAGTTCTCACAAAAAACTGTTAATCTTAACGAGAAGAGCCGGCAGCGGCGCCATTTGATACTCGGGCTTTGGATGGGTTTAGATTAGTTCTCGGAATCTTCTCGAATTGATCACGGTTCAAAGTGGAATGGTTGTTCTTGGTTACTAAAAAGGGTTTGATTTTGGTTATCTAATTTTTAAACTAAATGCAAGTAATGAAAATGTCGATGAGTAAAGTAGAAGGTTTGACAAAATTAAACTAAAAGTTAATTAGGAAAATACATAAAACTTAAAACTTTGTAAAACTTTAAAACTTTAAAACTTAGTCCATCGGAATATTGCAAATGAAGGTCCATCGGAATGTCAAAATCAAGTCTGTCGGAATATGGCACTGTCGCAAAGTTCAGATCGGAATGCAAGTAATACTTCTGTCGCAATGTGCATCTATCGGAATGTACTAGATCGCAAAGTCAGATCGGAAAGTTGTAGATCGGAATGTATGAAATCCAAACACCTCAATCGCAAAGTTGTTCTATCAGAATGTAGTAAACAAAATTTTGGCAGCGTTTCGACTTAAGGTAACCTTAAATCCCATCGGAATATGCGATCGCAATAAGCGATCGCAATCCAGATCGGAATAAGGGGAAAATGTCAACCGATCGCAAAGTAAAACCCTTAAGGGTTATTGCGATCAAAACCAGTAACCCGTCGGAATGTGGAGAATCCCCAGGATTGCGATGGAAGCTCTACTTAATCCGAAAATGGTGGCAACCTTAGAACTCAATAAGCACAATCAATAAGCTATTTTACCCGCAACTTAAACACTTCAAAAAGCTTAAATTTGACAACTTTCGAGAACATAAAATCATAAAATTTATAAGCGAAACTTTTGAGTGACTAAAACCTTGATGAAATCCGAAAACCAATAAGCTAAAACAAGAAATAAGCCAATAAGCATAGAGAGCTTATGGCTTATACGTGTAATAGATTATGTATAAACTAAGAAGTTTAATCCTTCAATCACGAAATCATCAAATCACATGAATGAAGTATGTAATTCGGATCTAAGATAAAACAAACCAGAAATATAGAACGAGATTAAAGAACACAAAACTTAAACTTAAACTTGAATTTGATTAATGGAATCCAAATGCAAAGATTAAAGAAAGCTTAAATTTAAAAGACGAAAACAAAGAAAAACTTAGTGAGAGAAAGTTGGGAACTTTCTCTCTCTAAAACTAGAGAAAATGAAAAAAATGAAAAAACTAACTAGCCCCCTAAGTTGTGAAGTGTAGGCCTATTTATAGGTGTTTGATTGTGGGCTTGTAAATGGGCTTGTACATGGGCTTTTCTTCTTCTTTCATCTTTAGTCTTTACGTCTCTTTAAACAAACGTTTCCGACTTTAGATTTTGAGAAGTGTCGGTGAATAATTCCAACTCGTCTTATAATCTTTTGTTTAATAGACTCGAGTTCTTCGACATATATGAATCTTCCATCTTTGGCTCTTTTCTTCGATAAATCTTCAAATGGGCACAATGACTTCAAATCTTTTGCATCTCTTGGACAATAGACTTCGTCTTGAGTCTTTTTCCTTTGATGAAACCCGTGCAACCCCATGTTTTCTTCAATATTCATCCGGTTGACTCTGAAAACATAATAAACACAAAAACCACGCATAATTCCAAACAAATGATATTAAATACGTGTTTTGGTCTCGTTTTAGCCAGAAATAAGTGGTAAAATGATGGGTGTTTTCACACCTATCAAATACCTCATAAACATTAGAGAGAGAGACATGCTTCAAGTTGTCGTCAAAAGAGGATTACATCTGCCCCGTGCAAGAAATAGGTGCCAGTTTGGTCTTCAAGGTAAGCAATGGCAAGGAATCAGGAGGAACGCATGAAACGAGCAGCAAGTCACAAGCACCAACTGTTCAGGTGCCAAGATTCAACAATATACAGCATGTTGAGCATTCTGAACCTAATTATGCCAAACATGGGATGGAAAAGAGTGATAGTGATACCACTTCTGATTCATCCGATGTGAGTCATAATGGGGGAGAAAGTGTTCAAAATGATAAACATCATGATAAGTGTCTTATGACTGCTTCTTTAAATAATTCTGATTCTAGGATTAAAGAGCTTGAAACAATTTTAGCTCAGCAATCCAAAGAGCTTGATGATGCCAAAATTGAATTTTCAAAGAAAACGGAGAAATTTGAAACATATTTTGAGAAACTTGAAAAGTCAAACGTTGTTCTTGAACGAAAGTTGGATCAAACTGTTCTAGATTCTAAAGCTGAAAAGGATAATCTTTTGAAACAAATTAAGTTGTTTGAATCTAAATTGGCATCCCAAGATAACTTGCTCAAAGATAATGTGACTTTAAAGGCTCAAGTACAGGAAAAGGTTTTTGCTATAGCTGCTTTGAGAAATGAATTAAGGAAAACTAAAGGAACTAGTGTGGACACTAAGCTTGAAAAACCATCAATCTTGGGGAAACCGCCTACAAATCAGTTCATTCGACAACCGACTACATTTAGATCCGAGCGATCACAATCCTCGAGACCGCGGTTTGCCTCCCAAGTTGATATGGTCCATCTTCCTAGAACAGTCACTCCACCATCTAGGCCCAATGTGACTAAAAAAGCTTTTGCAATACCTAATCACATGATTGCCTCTAGTTTCCCTAGACATAGTCCAAAGAACACGTCTCGAACTAGTTCAAATGACGTTCGCCATACATTTGATCTAAGGGAAGCTAAGCAAAAGACACAAGTAAGAGATATGAATTTCAAACCTAGTCAGATGCCTTCTAGTTTACCCAACACTGCTGACCGTATCATGTCACATCCTAGGAACATCAATCAATCATCTAGGAATTCTAGATCTTACTCAGACATTAAATATGCGACTTGTAAAATATGTAGGAAATGTGTCTTTAAAGCCAATCATGATTCTTGTATTAAAAAATTACTTAATGAGGTGAACTCCCGTGCTAGACTTAAATCCCAGTGGGTGGCTAAAATCAAACCCGTTGGTAAAATGTGGCACCCCACTGGTAGAACTTTCACTCTTGTAGGAAACGAGTGCCCTTTAACTAGGATAGTCTCAGATTCTACTAAGACTACTAGGGAGGAAATTGAAATGGAGGATACACCACTTAAGCCTGAACTTAAGGTTTTCTATAAAAGGAAACGTTTGCCAGCTAAGACAAGTGAATCATCTCCTCAGGTCACCTCTAGCACAAGAAAAGAAAACTTTGAACCCCCACTTGCTTCTAAGATAGATATCGCTAACCCATATCAAGGCATGCAAATTCCTAATGCAGGTACCAAAGAGGATGTTCCAAAAGAACAAAGCGGTCCAATCATTGTATACCATTCAATTAAGGACACTCTCAGAGTTTGGTTGCTGAAGAAGCTAATATCTAAGAAAAAAGTGTCTCAGGGGATTTGCAGTTAAGCTTATAGTGTACAAGGACTTATAGTCACATCACAGACTGTAACTCGTTCATCAAAGAATGGAAAGTTTATCGCCGATGATAAACTTATCCTTACAACGAGAAATTAAGTTTTCTCAGGCATGAGCTAAAATTAAAAACATTCGAAGTTTTTAAGCTCATGCACAATGGCTCCTCGTTAAATTACAGACGATGACCCAGACTTCAGAAAAAGGGAAGTTTATCTACGCAACGATAACTTACCCTCAAAGCGAGAAATTAAGTTTTCTCGGACACGAGCTTATCCTAAAACCATTCAAAGGTTTTAAGCTCGTGTATAAGGCTCTTCATTAAATATCAGATGATGACCCGATCTTCAAATAAAGGAAAGTTTATCGCCGATGATAAACTTATCCTCAAAAACGAGAAATTTAATTTTCTCGGACACGAACTTACTTTAAAACAATTCAACGGTTTTAAGCTCGTGTAAAATGGTTCATTGTTAAATGTCGGACAATGACCCGTTCTTCAATTAAAAGGAAAGTTTATCTCCGATGATAAACTTATCCTTACAACGGGAAATTAATTCTAGGAAAGCTTATCTTTAATGATAACTTATCCTCGTAACGGGAAATTAGTTTTTTCTCGGTCACGAGCTTGTAGTAAAACATTCCAGGTTTTAAGCTCATCAAGGAAAGTGTATCTTTTAAATAAGAGAACTTTTCCTCCTAACGAGAAATTCACCTTTCTCGGTCATGAGCTTTACGTTAAAACATTCAAAAGTTTTCAAGCTCATGAAAATGACTTCTAAGTAAATGTCAACTTAGGACTCGTTCTTCAGTTAAAAGGAAAGTTTATCGCCGATGATAAACTTATCCTCACAATGGGAAGTTTACAACTTCTCGGACTTGAGCTCGTTTTGTAAGATATTCAACATCTTAAGCTCAAGTAATTGGTTTTCAAAACTTTGAACACAATTTTTCGAGAATTTTTCAAAAGGTTTTTTTCAAACCTTTCAAAATTGTGTGTTCAAAAATGTTTTGATAACAAGAGCATGTCTTCTGGAATCGATAATATTTACGATACTAGAAATGTCATTCAATAATGACACGGGGTTGTAAATAAAGTTCGAGCAGAAGTTCAAATGTTTTAAAACATGCTTAAAATGGCTTGCTATTATTTCAGATAGTAACCCGATTTTCATACTCAAGTCAAGCATTTCACCTGGAAGCTTTGACTAAACAACGGGAATTAATTTTCTCGAGCATGGTTTACTTTATAACCATGTAAGGGATTGTGTTTACGTAATAACACAATCTAACACGAATATATGTACGTGCCAGTGCATTTATTTGTTAAAATAAGAGAAATCTTGTTTTTATGAAGTTATCATCTCCACCAACCGTAGCAATTTACAATTGATATCTACATACTAGACGACGCGACTACTGAAACGGCGACTAAAACTCTTTCAATAGAACACGGGTCAACAATTGAGGGGAGCAATTGTCCAGCATTCAGAATCTTTGACGCTGAAAGTGCCAAGTTCACATGTTGGTGTCAAGACAACGATATCAATCGTACACATGGAGTCAAGAGATATCTTTAGACGTGATGAGGCGACCAACATTCGTGAACAAGAACCATGTGCTTCTTTCATATGATGTTCTCCATCATTCAGGTCCAACCTCATAAATCGCTAATCTTGTGAATACATTATCATATATGATCTTTGCACATGATAAATACCTTACACTTGTGTTTAAAAGGTACTTCATTTACGTTTCAAGACACGCTCATTAATTTGAGGGGGAGCTTGTGTAATTCATGAAGATAATTGGATTTGCATTTTTCTTCCCAATTTTTCTTAAAATTCTATTAAATCAATTGATATTAAAACATCGATTGGGTTAATATTTTTAATATGGGGGATAAAATTTGATTTAATATAGGAAATGATTAATCACAAATGGGTTGACTTAACGTGCTAGCTCATCCCGACATGTGCGAAATGTTTTCGGATATCATGGCATATGTTAAGGGGGAGCAAAATGGATTTGCACTTCAAAATGGATTTCATGGTGACATACACTTACCCAAACATCTCTATTCACGACGGTGAAGATTGTGGTGACATAAGGATGGTAGGATAGGTTAAAGTCCAATGATTCCTCTAGAACAGGAGGAATCTTCCCAAGGACATTCCATAGCTAGAAATAGTAGTCCTTAGGAAAGATGGAGAAAGATTGTGAATGTAGCTAAATGTCGACCAAGTACTTAACTTAGCAGTGGAACAATCACAACAAGGTGCTAGTTATGACGTATTGGTAAGCATTGAAGGGGTTGAAGAATGAAAAAGAATTGTAAAGATAAAGGGTGTAAAGAAAGAAGCCCTCCTTACAACCTTAGGCAGAAACCGGGTCAATACATATGCTATTGAGATCATTTTTAATGATGCTCGATATTGAAGATAGACATCATGGACCCAGTGATGCAATGCACAACCCAACCCAACTAACTCAGATATATCTCAAAAGGTATTTGTTTTAATCACACGGAGATCAACATGTCTTCTATCGATTTATTCACTCCGAATAAGTTGGTATTGAAATGGTGGCACTCCTCTCCAGCCTCCGATCACTAAAATCCAAAATGCACGATCGAGTCTAGAGCCATTTGAGATCATCAAATATCTCATTAGGACACACTTTCATAATTCCTTGCTTCTTCACACACTGTGAAAAGTAAGAAAGATCTTAAGAGTCCTACGCAAAATCTTCATGATCTTGCCCGAACAACCGAGTAATACGAAAGTATTTACAATGAAGATGTAAATCCTTCTTGAGCGAATATCAAAAAGCTCATGGTAGGTGACTTGTGCGATTCTTTATGAATCAAACTTGTGATAACTGGAAAGCAACAATTGTTTAATTCTTAATTGAACTTAAATACGTTCCAGGCCTCTACGCAATATCTTTGTGATCTTGCCAGAACACTCAGAGTGACACTCTATAATGTTTACAGTGACGAGTGAAAATCCTTCTAGTGTTAACATCAAACAGCACTTGGTAGGTAACTTGCAAGATTCTATATGAATCAAGCTAGTGACAACTGGAAAGCAATGATGGTGTGGTTCTTTAATGAATCAAACTTGTTCCAGGAACATGAATTGACTGCTTCAATCAGGAGGATAACTTTATCCAAATGATTCACTCTTTATGTTCGCAGTCAGCTTTGGACGGTCGAGTAAAGAGAACGGGTTTACCCGCGAAATCTTTTCAAGGAGGTTCTTAATTGAAACTACCTGCCACAAGTACGATATTTAATATCGTCCAACGGTCTTCACCGACCGGAGGTAAAATGCTACCGAATTAGAATGAAATGTTCAAGGCCATTTCATCCGTGTATATGTTTTGTTGCTAATTGTCTTATGCAGCGTAACAAGAAGGTGGCATTGCGGTGTACAATCCAGAAGAAGTCATCACCACATGCTTATACTACATACACTTAATATTTCAACAAATTCAAGAAAGTCTGAAAGTCAAGTATTCCGCTGTATAAAACTCTGAAGCTTTCAAGAATTTATAATGGTATAAGTATGTGGAACATGAAGTCACGAAGAGGCAAATATCACAAGTGATGAATGCACAAGGTCAAGGCAAGGAAACATGCTCAAGACTAAAGTCAAAGATCACATTAAGCATATTCACAAGAACAAGATCGAAGACTCAAGCATAGTATGCTAGGTTTAAGATTTGTAAAATGGTGTGACCTCCCTTAGGGGGAGATTGTTAGAAATACGTTTTTCCAAGGAAAGTCTCGGTCACATCATTATTAGCATAGACCACGAGCTATAGACTATTTAGGACATTGAAACTTGGAGTGACCTCCCTTAGGGTGAGATTGTTGGAAATACGTTTTTACGTATTTAGAAAGGATCGATCACTCCAATAATATATTCAAGTATTAGGCTTGTGATCTAGTATGTAAACAGTATAGCCCATATACCCCACATGTAGGGTGGGCTATATATACCCCCTCCTAGCATGTTAGGAGGGGTTGGTCATTTGTATTTCACATTTTCTCATTCAATCCATCCACCTTTTCTCTTCTCCTCTCCTTTCTCTCTCTAAGTTTCTCTCTCTAAGTTCTTCATTTCTCTTCCATTCATTAGATAAATCATACATTGCTTAATCCTAAGAAATCGTAGACCTAAAATCCATACAATTGTAAGTCATTGTCTCTATGTAATAAACTTCCTTGACCATGATATCCCTTTAGATACCGAACCACTCTAAGTGCAACCTCCCAATGAACAACATGTGGTTGCTGCATAAAATGAGCCAACCTATGAACACCATAAGAAAGCTCGGGTTAAGTAACCGAGAGATAGATTAGGCGCCCAACAAGTCTCTTATAACGTTATGGATTTTCAAAGAAACTTCCATCATCGATAGCTAACTTCTCATTTGTTCAAGAGGGATGCCAACAGGTTGGGAACCTAGTAACCCGGTTTCTGTAATTGTGTCCAACACATATTTTTGTTGACATAAATAGATCCCTTTCGGAATCCTTGCCACCTTAATACCTAAGAATACTTTAGAATCCCTAAGTATTTCATATGAAAACAATCACTCAAATACTTTTTGAATATGCATATAGCATCTCCATCATTACCCGATACAATCAAATCATCAACGTAAACAAGAATATTCAATCGAACACGCTTATTGTTTAAAGTAAACAACTAGTAAATTGAAAAAGATTGGAGATAAATGCATACCTCTTTAAAGTAGTATCCAATTTAGCGAACCAACATCTAGGTGCTTGTTTCAAGCCATAAAGCGATTTTCGAAGACGACACACAGACCCTGGTCGCGATTATTTTAACCCTTGAGGGACCTTCATGAAATCTTCCTCTTCAAGATCCCCGTGGAGGAATGCATTGTGAACATCCATTTGATGTAGTTCCCAGTTTCTTGTAGCGGTAAAAACGAGAAAAGTACAAACCGTTACCATCTTGGAAACAGGTGCGATCGTTTCATTGTAGTCTATCCCTTCCACTTGATTGTTACCGAGGATAATCAATCTTTCCTTGTGACGTTCAATTGTTCCATTCGAGTTATAATTCATCTTAAAGACCCACTTGCTTGCGATGACCTTCTTTCCTGGTGGTAAAGTTGCGTAGGTCCAGGTTCCATTATTCTCCAAAGCATTTAGTTCCTTTTTCATTGCTTCATGCTAACAACATGGTTGCATAGCCTTAGAAAACCTCGTTGGTTATGTACCTGTTGTTATAGCTGCCAAAAAAATCTTGTGTCACACAGAAAATTTATCACAACGTACAAATGTGCTATGGGATAAGGTTTACCGGGAGGATGTGAATGGATGGATGAAGATGTAACGGGGCTTAAATTCTTTATTGCATGAAGAACATGGTATTTAAGATGTATTTCTTGTTTCTATGTCCTCGACCTATGCGTTCTTCTTCTGTATTCACACCCTTATACCTCACACCCTCGTTATCGGTTAAACCCACACCATTAGTACCCATGTTGGGAGCTGCAAACATTCATATTTGTGTTGTTAGATTCACCAACATCACCATTTTGGGTTACCTCTGAATTTCCAGCCACTGCCCCTGACTCAAAGGCTTCTAATGGCTCTAAATTAATTTGTGTTGTGACATCACCATTATTTTTAGTGAACAAATCATCACACGTGTCCATGTTTATGCTTGTACTGATTGGTTCCAGTTGATGTGAACTAGTATGTGAGACCCCCAGAATCTGACATGGAACAACTAGACAACGAGGGGGTAAAACGTCATGGTACAAGAAACAATGAATTACAGTTGACACAAAGCTGACGTAATAAAAACATGTACATTACATCATAAAATAATCAGAGTTTTAAACATAGGTCCCAGAGTTTTATATGCGGAAAGATTTATTGTTTCATCATGATTTATAACACTTATTTAACAAAAATTCAGAAAAATCTTCTGACGTTTTTTTAGATAAAACGAAGGTTGAAATCTACATAGAAATCTCCAAGCTGCGATAATATCCTGCGGGCTCCCATCCAAGCAAAGCTAAGTAATAATACCTGATATTAAACATGTAAAATCTTCAACATAAAGTTGAGTGATATCATAGATTTAGCAGTAAAGGTGTGGAACGCAATAGAGTTTGTAAAACAAGTAATGGGGGGATAACTATGTACGTTGTCCATAGTCACGGTGCATATTATTGATATTTAGCTCATGAACCGAAGCTTACCTCAATGTAAGTTCCTCTAAATAAATTTAATTGTGTCAAGGTAATCGGGACGGGGATAGTCAATCCCGATGGATCCACCCACAACAAACGCGCTTCACGCAAAGCACACAAGACAATTAACAGTTCATGATCAGGAGAGGAAACTCAAGGCTAACGTCTAAAAGCAATAATATCATTGAATTCATCTGGAAAGCATACACATTGCATACAAGTTCTGGATAGCATACAGTTTTTAATTGGTTGTGTTCCACCATGTAAAATATCACCCCGTGGTTAGAAACAACGTACAAGTAAAAAGGGGCTATGAACTCACCTTATCCATGAGGTAAGTGAATCACGGTAAGCTGAGTAGAAACGATAGTGGTAAGACGATCACCGATAATATGGATGTCCGGTAAACCCGAAAGCCGCAACCTATCAAAATAAGGCGCGCGTTAAGACTCGAACTCAAGTATCGATATGTACCAAGTATAACATGACTTTAAATATTTTCAAAGTGTTCATATTTCAAAACCATTGACACGAACCAAAAGAATCCATATAAACCCATTATTCCAACACTATCCGCTTAAACAATTGTACACTTGAAATTGACCCGTCATAAGACGCCAAGTCAATGTAAGTCAAACTATCCCTTTATCTTACTCGGACTAGTAGCTAAGTCATTTATATAATGACTAAACACTTGAGTAATTCACCATTTCCGATAGTGAATACTCGAACTCACGCAACACAAGCATTGAACTATGTGTCCAAAATACCAATCAGCATGTACACTCCAGATGTACACACCGATCTACCCTATCTAGACTTGTCCGATTTCGATGAGACTTGGTGTCAAGGTCACTTATAACCTGTATAAGACCCTGCCAAAATTTGAGCCAAATTTATCATTTTAAAACCCATCAGCTCGACACTTTACTCGACTCTAAATTTGGGACAGAATTGTACACTTCTTTCATAAAACCATTTAGACCACTTTAAAAGTATTATCTAAACAATCCGCCTTTTAAAACCACTACTAGACTCATCATTTAAGTTTATAAACTTAAGTATCCATTATCTAACCAAGCCTAAAGTCCCCGAGAGTCGGCGCAAAATCAGCCACAATTTCAGATTGTGCCGATTTGCGTTTCCTGGTACACGAATACTAAAACTAGCATAACTTTTGACTCGTAATGAGTTAGAAGCTCTATCTTAGACCAAAACGAGCGTCTCAGAAACCTCTACCACAAAATCAAATAAACTCAGCCTATATTCAAACATAAACCCCCAAAAAGTTTGTTCTAAGCTGCTGTCCAAAATATACTTTTAGAAAATCATAACAAATCAATTTTCCAACCAGATCTAATCATTTCCATACCTATAAAATTACCCTACTATCATAACCATCAACCAAACACTCTTAAAACACTTGTATTTAAATTTTAACAAAAAATCAAAGATCAAAAATAACCTTTTTAACATGAAAACATGATGATCCAACCTAGATCATCACATGCATGATAATTTAAACAAAAATCAACCATGGAATCATAGGAATTTTGAAAGTTGATGCATGTTGGTAATTTTGGTATCATTAGAATCACCATTGAATTCTAAGGTTGGGTCTTTATTTAGTTTTGATTAGATCATAGTAGAAGATGATGATTTTGTATGGTTTATGGTGAGGGTGTGGCGGCAAAAGGGTAGAGAAAGGAGGGTGGTGAAGATTGATCTTTTTACAAGTTGTATGTATGTGTTTTAGTGGAAAAGGAGTGGTTTTTATATGGTGATAGTGGAGGGACCAATCTAGCCAAGTTTGAAACTTGTGGACTAAAAAGTAATTTACTAGTTTAAAGGGTAGAAAATGACTATTGGTAAATATTGAAAATATTTACGAGGCTCGAGTTTCGTAAAAATACTTTTCAAAAGTTAACACGCATCATAAATGTAAAACCCATATTTAAGAATTCCCGAATATTAAATACGCAGCCCAGTTTAAATAAATTACTACAGCTAATTATTCAAAAAAAATAATTATTAAATGTCTGAAAACATTTCGTATTCTACGTAAGTAGTTTATTCAGGAAAAATAAATAATACGATTCAGACAAATTCAAGCGAGAACTAAATGCGAGCATACGCAAATAAATATAAATGTAAGAAAGAAAAAAAACTATATGGTTTATACTAGGGGGCGGTTTTTAAAGAAAATAAAGAAAGGAGAAATGGGCCCCAGCCCAACCCATAGTTGTAAAAAAAAAAAGAAAACACGGGGTAACCCCCATTTGTCAAACAGTAACAAAAAAAAGAAAAAAAAAATACGCTTAAGGTTTCTAGGGTTGTGGCCGCCGGTTTAAAAAAAAGAGGGTTTCTAGATTCGTTTGTCCATTTGATCTGTGTATAGGTATCCATCTCCTTAAACTATTGTAAGGTAATCACACTCGATCTATTTTCAGTTTTAATTACGAGTTTTATTTTGTTTATGAACTATATAAACGGAAATCAGTAGATAATCGTACTTTAATCAAAATAAGAGTACCAGTTTGTTTTGTACACAAAAACCGAGACCCAAAAAGGTCTCAGTGTGTTGTCTTCAGGCCAGCCGTGACCCAAACGGGGCGGTGTGATGTTGATCTCTTGGACCTGCCATCATCGGCAACCCCAAACGGGGAGTTTAATGATTTAGGGTGTCGAGTGTTGTTTGGTTAATGAAACCGAGACCCTAAGGTATCGGTGGTCCCTTTTCGCTGCCCAGCCGTGACCACCAGGGTCGGCTTGGGGGTTGTGGTCGACCAACTCGAAACAAACGAACCCCAACCGGGGAGAAAATAATTAAGGTTGGCGTTTGGGATTATAAAATAGTGAGAAAGGTACAAAATCAGTGGGAATATTTAGAAAATCAGTGGGAACAGTATAGGCCATCAGTGGGTAAGTTTTGGACAAAAAATTGTGATTTTAATATAAAATTAGCGACGGTTTAGTGACACTAAATTCTGTCGCAGATTGTTCATGACAGTTTTTAATGACAATTTTAAGCACAGCTTTTAGTCATAGTTTTTGGTGACAGAAATCTCTGTCGCTAATTCCAGTAGGCAGAATGTAATATATATATATATATATATATATATATATATATATATATATATATATATATATATATATATATATATATATATATATATATATATATATATATATATATATATATATATATATATATATATATATATATATATATATATATATATATATATATATATATATATATAGAGAGAGTTTGGATCAAATGAGAACTTTTTAAGATAGTAAAAATAAGAACCCAATTAGTAATTGACAAGTGTTATTTAATAATTATAAAAACAGAATATTAATTAAAGAGTAAAAAGGATATTATAGGTATTTTGCACTCTTTGTATTTACTAATGTTACATTACCCTAACCTATCATAACAATCAATCACACAAAAAAAACTGCTATCATTCTTCACAAAAAAGCTACCAGTATATTCTGACGCCACTACTAGCCCCAACCTAATCAAATCACGCCACCATTCAATCAAACACGTCGAAAACCCCTCAAAAAAACGCCAGATCTACTCATCTACGCCACCATTTTTGAGCTACCGTGTATCAGGTCATTGTTGTTAAGTGTTATCGAGTATCAGATCTAATCACCGATGCTTGATGATGCATCGTCCTACGACAATTGGTACACCTGATACAATGTGGTATGTGATGCACACAACCAACATGTACCGTTGATGTAAGAAGTCTGATGGTGGTGGGATGGTTCCCTGATGTATCGATGTACCGTAGTTTGGTGGGATGGTGTCACTGATGTACCGGTGTACCTGAATCGTATGGTGGTGGGCAGATGTTGCTGATGTACCGGAGATGGTGGGGTGATGCACATGTACCAACAAGTAGTTTCTAAGTACCGGAGTAGCTGATGGTGGCTGATGCCAAAAATGACGATCTATCTGCTTACCGAAGTCCAGTGTTCTAAATTTTGATGTGTGTATAAAAAATAGTTGTAGTTGTATATAAAAATTGTTTTGATTCTTTGTTTTTTTAACTAATACTTTAGTAAAAATAAGAATCCGGGTGTACCACTGTATCCTTTTTCATAATTTCAAGTTAGATTAGTTAGAAAAGTTTGGATAAGATTTTATACTAGTTGGGTTGTTTTCAAAGGTATCTACACGTGTAAGAAAATTGTATCAGTTAGAAAATAGACATGTATATTTGTTGATTCTATATGTACATTCAAAGTCTACGCAATAATAATTGGTGTTTTTGTTAATATCGAGTGTTTTACTATTTTAACAAAAAATGTTTAGTAAAAACTATAGAAAAAATGTATCAGTAATAAAAATAACATAAAAAACAGTTGGTAAAAAATATGTGCAAAAAATTAATTAAAAAATTATGATCACATTCTCAAAAATACCCTTTCAACTTTACTCAACTAATTAAATGTCTCTCATTTAATGTGTTCATCTAATCTAACACCATTTAAAAGATCTAACGGTAGAAATTAGTTCTCGTTTTTATAATTTTAAAAATTCTCTTACATTAACCTCCCTCTATATATATATATATATATATATATATATATATATATATATATATATATATATATATATATATATATATATATATATATATATATATATATATATATATATATATATATATATATATATATATATATATATATATATATATATATATATATATATATATATATATATATATATATATATATATATATATATATATATATATATATATATATATATATATATATATATATATATATATATATATATATATATATATATATATATATATATATATATATATATATATATATATATATATATATATATATATATATATATATATATATATATATATATATATATATATATATATACTAGTTGCAAAACCCGTCCGATGGACGGGTATGATTTTTATTGTCGTTTAAATTTTTTGTTTGTTAAATATATGTTTTTATATTTATCTTTTAGTATAGTTGTATTTTAATGTATTATCTACTGGCATGACTTGTATTTGTTTTTAAAAGTTTTCATTTACGAAAATAATTGTTTTTTATTGTGTTTTTTTAAGTATATTGTTGTTTATGGAGTAATTGTTTTCTAGTATAGTTTTAAATGCATTATTAGTCGGAGTGAATGAAATTAGATTTTCTTAATATGAACTTATAAAATCATTTTTCTTTCTAATTTACTTCTTTTAATTTTTCTTATTGTTATTTAAGGGTTATGGATTAAACATATTAGCTGGCAGGTGATATATTATCAATTCTGTTAAATTTGTTATCAATATACATCGATATATGGTTATATAATTTGTTTTTTTTATTATTTTGCAAGACTTTGTGTACCAAAAGTGTAGTATTTTTTTTCTTAATAAGAACTTTGGGACTAAACGCTATTAACAACATTAGTTTTTGTTGTAGGGAATTATTTGTCTTTTTTTGTATTCTTTTAACAAAGTATATATTCTTATTACTAATAGGATGGTGTATTATATAGTAATAGAATCTTTATATTTACATTCAAATAATGTATGAAATAATATGTGATAAATTCTGAAATAAAAAATTATTTAAAATACAAGATATAAAATATAAAATTAATTAAAGTTAAAAGTCTTTAAAGAGTATATTATTTGTTTATCTATAAAATAATCTTTTATAATAAGACTAATACGCAAATTAGGCGATAAATGTTTATTTGCATTAATCATGAAAACATATTTTTATTAAAGCTTGAAAATAACTTTTAGTGACTATTTTTTATAAGAAATTAATAAAATAGTGTCTCTCTTTATTACATACTCTTTTCATATTTAATTTAGTTAATAAATGTC
This sequence comes from Glebionis coronaria, assembly GCA_025667525.1. Lineage (NCBI taxonomy): Eukaryota > Viridiplantae > Streptophyta > Magnoliopsida > Asterales > Asteraceae > Glebionis > Glebionis coronaria. Next base: position 527,120,512 of record CM046875.1, on the reverse strand, counting down.
ATAATTTTTATGAAGATGTATGTTTTAAACTTGTAATTCTTCATGTGTACAGTTTTGTTTCTTGGTTTAATCAACTAATTTGTTTTATTAACAATGTCATCTATAATAAAAATTAAATCAAAGTATCAAAGAAAGTAAGTTGTTGTTCTGAATATTTTAAAACCCAATTTTTTAATTGACTCGGTCGAGTTACCGAGTCTGGGTCAACCCAGGTCGAACCGGGTAACGCTCGGTTAACCTGGTTTTCTAAAACCAAAATCCATATTTTTAGTAATTAGCAAAATCATATATCAAAACCATAAAAACTAACTTACGTATATTGAATATATAAATTGTTTACCAACCAATATAATATGTAAAAATAAAATTCCATCGCAAATACGTAGAATTTAGATATTTATTTAAAAAAAAAACTAAAAAATCGAAACCCGGCCGGGTCACGAGAACCGGGTTGACCTGAGTCTTCCTAAACCCGGCGGGTCTAGCCGAGTTTTGAAAATGTGAAAAAATGACCCGTTTTTTGACCGGAACCGGGTGACCCGACCGAATCGACCCGGGTTTGAAAACATTGGTTGTTCCCCCTATTCATTTGAGGGCGTGCGAGATTAATTGTTGTTCTAGCTTATTCACTTTATTTTATAAGCACTCTGTATGTTATCGTCTTTAGATCACCTAAGATGCTTCTGACTATTTTCGAGCTAAAGAAACTATATTCGGTAAGGATATTAGCGCTGCTATGATGTTTAGATATCCGATGTTTTGAAATGTACCCATTAACTTAATAAATGTTGAAAACATAGTCAAAGACGAATAGAAAGAGAATGATACAATCATATGTAGGCTTGTTTTTAAGTGCCCTCTTCGCGAGCTTATACTACTGATGTAAATTCATATGCATGGTCTTCTTCATAAGTGGGCTATTTTGAATCTCGATCAGCTTACTAATACTATAAATAAATTTCACGTTAAATCCCCTTTAAAGTTACTTTATCGAATGAACATCAACTGCCGCGGAGCCAAGAGCAGTTGTAATATAAGAAAACCTTTTTCCAGTTTTTTAATTAGTAAAGGGATGTTAAATCTTAATGAAGTAGAAGGGGAAAAGAGTAATGGTATTGGTGATTTAAAGCTCGAGTTGAACTCTTTAAGATCAATGCATTCTAATGAACACTGATATATTTCTGGATAGATTTATCCGCGTAGTAATTATGCAGCAGAAGTTATATTACTGTCACTAAAGGCTTGCACATAAAAATATATATGAATTACCTAAGAGAAAAGGACATGTTCTCCGAGTGGCGCTTACTGTCAATAGGTATACGGTCCGGAAAGAGCTGTAGTAAAATGATCAGCTATAGACATTTGATTTGGTGGTACATAAACATAAAGAAGGCTATTTTGCAGTTCCACCTATATATAAGCAGTTCCACACATATATATAAGGACTGAGATCTAGAGGAGTCTCTGGGAACGTCACCCGCCTCTGAAGTGACAATGATTTGTGTCAACGTTAGCATCAAGCATCGACATCATCAACAGCAGCAAGACGCGTCATAAGCGAGACACGTCAGGAAAAAGCTCCAGTTATTTCATCTGCGTAAAAGTGTTCAAGATCATCTTAACACTTTTATTTTTTATTAGAGGGAAAATGTTCTTGGTCTCGAGAAAGAAAAAAATAAGCTTTATAATCTGAAACTGGGCATGTTTTTGTATTAGCTATTGGAGTCTCTAATTTGCACCGTAGTTAGTAATACCCTTTAACTTTATCTTCATTTTTGTTACTTGTATTGTAGAACTAATGTAATAGAAAGAAAACATCAGCTATGCTATTCATAAGCTTGGTTATATGTATGAAGTTTTATTTTCATTCTTATATTAGTGGATTTTTCTTAGGCACAAAGATGGTAAATCAGTACTTTCTACCACGGTACCTGACAAAACTGGTAACCCAGGTGACTCATGCACTAAAACATTTAATTTTGACTCATATGACATGAGTTGTTGTTGTCATTTTTATACAGTTTAGAAGAATGCACTTTATTCCCATAGAAGCAATACTCTTCATAGCCGATTTCATAAACATAGTTTCTGAATTCGAAGCAGCCTCATCATCTTCGTCTTAAAGGGTGATTTTAAACTCTTTGGAAACAAAGGGAAGAAGACCAGTAGTATATAGACTCTTTCTTCCATCATATGCAGCCTCTTTCAAAGATGAGAGTCCTTGTAAAGTGTCGCAAGTTTTCTATCGGGCACCTACAATACCATATACTTACAAGAAAAGTAGTACATACCGATTGAATTTTACCACTTGCATTTACTTGAGTTCTATAAAACCTGACCAAGTTTACTTACGGATCAGCTGATGTAAGTCATATATATTTCCAAAATATAAACCAGAATTCCAGGTATCTCCTGTAGAACTGGAAGCCATACTATTGGGACTGTGTATCGGTTGATGTACCTGCAGATATAGTAGAATTAGGACAGGTAAACTGAAGTTCTTATTAATTATGACGTCTAAAGGTACATGTGTTATAACTGCAGCAGAAATTTCCTTGAGTAACTTACCATAGTCCATCACCATAGCTTGTAGTTGATGCAGCCTTAGACCAAAGAGAAGTGTAGGGTGTGTTTGGAGATGCATTTGAGGGGGTCAATCAATAAGTATCAAATAATCAGATCAGTTCATGTGTAGCAGCACCAAAACACTATGCGCGTTTATCTTATTATTCTAGGGTCAATTTAACTTGAGAGGTTTTTGTGATTGCTTATTTAAACAACTTATGCAATTCTTATTACCGTATTTATCAACTCACAGCTGTAAAAAAACACAATGCGAAAGATAGCATTTTGACTTTTTTAGCTGCATCAAACTACAATAAGTTTCCGGGCGTTTGGCAAATTGAACTCCCTACTATATATTTAAATACTATGAGTGGTCAGTTGTTTGTCTCCACCTAAACACTAAAAATTTCTTGCAAGCTATTTGTTGTATCAAGCGAAATAAGCTGATAAGTTCCACAGCCCATTTTATTACGTATCGAATGCCAATCACAACCCTATGCATTCTTTCACAAAGCAGTTAATCCTATATCATCAAATCCGCCACATTTCCCTGTGGTCAGTGGGCTCAACAAACGTAAAAGAACATCCGCAACAATTATTGAAACTAATTTTTAATAAAATCATAATCAACGAAAGCATATGAAAGTAATTTCTAGTTCATCCCACCTTAAGCTGATGGGCGAATAATCAACGATGGCTACATATGTTGCATGTTTAGATAAGTAAGATAGTAACATGTTCATATCATAACCGAAAAAACAAACACTTAAGTACTTACAATGCATAGATGTGCTGCTTGTAACATGTATCCATATTTCTAGAATTTGGATTAACCGATTAAGAAATAGTAAGGCGGTCCAAAGTTTAAACACTCACAATGTCACCACTGTGAGTCTTGAGAGCCTTAACATTCTTCAGCCTCTACACACCAGCCTGTGCCATAACCAAATCAGTGACTCGTGGCTCAACACCAATCTCGTCGACTTGCTTTTCTCTTCAATATTTTGTGCAGCAAAGACAACAGAAGCATATGACTTTGCCATAGCTGAACTAATTTAAGGCATTTTAAACTGTTCGGCAACTTGACCATGGAATTATGAGCTACTGTCTTCCATCTTTGCCTCACCGATCTAAAAGACGACACCTTTTCCATGAAAACTAATGACTCACACAACCATTCTCGCCCATCCATGTTTCTGTTTTATTGAATTTGGAACCTCCAGCTAAGATATCAGATTCGTACAGAATTAGCAGTGCCAATAGTTTAACTTTGCTCTCGTATTTTTTACTTAATAAAATGTGAGGTATAAAACAAAAGCTAGACGTGATTTTTTCTATATTCTTTTACAGTTCATGTGAAGGGTATATTACTTGAGAAATTTGGATTAGTTCCAATAAACTTGAATAGTAAAAGTTCATGTGCCGTTAATATATGTGCTCATACAAAAAAATACATCAACGGTGATCATGAGGTGCTATAGAACCATATAGAATTCTCTGGGAAATAGTTGTCATTTCTTGGGTTATAATAGAAGAAAATCTAATGATTATTAGATGGTAAATGTAGATTAACATCATCACCTTGGAATGTACTACTCAATCTTGTTGAGGATGATCTTTCAGCCGATTTGTTCGAGATCCTTATGCAGCTAATTCTATGCAGTGATGTGGACCCTCTTGAGCTGCAAAACAAAATTAGCAGATATTAGAGCTGCAAAAAATGAATAAGAACCAACTTTCATAAAACGAATATGCAAATCTCACTCACCCATTGCCACGAAGAACCCAACTGAGCATCAAAGGTATTCTAATACCTGTAAGGCTTGGCATTGTAATGGATGACTTCATGGTCATTAGGTAGCACTGTATAGAGTTTGGCGCTTTTAGTTAAGTTATGGTGTGTTTGGATTTATTACAGATTCTGAAATTAGATTTCAATTAGCAGTTGCCAAAAATTGACAACTTGTTGTCCTGTGTACGTTGCTGTCCCATATTCATCATTGAGCATTTTTGCCAACCCCATCCATATTCCTCAGGGTGATCAGCTCGGTCTCAGTCACAATCAGCCAAAAGCTCTCCCTTATGTAAGTTATGCAGTAGCTTCATAAACAGCTCTCTGTGATGTTCTGGCCAGCTAGGATATTCCATGCACCGACGACATAATCAACATTGGGCCATTTTATGAAGCTGACCCTCATTCCATTCCCTCTGGATTTTCAAAACTGCAACAACACTTCTTTATAATTTTATTATGTGAAACAAAGCTTGTTGATCTAATTGAAACTTACCACATAAGAATTCATAAGCAAAGCAAAATTTATAGAATATTCAATTTAGTTTTAATCACCTAGACTTGATCTAATTGGGAATAATTCCTCCAAGCAGACCTCCAAGCAGATCTAATTGGGAATAAATAAGATAGGATAACAACCAATATCAGCCCTCAAATTATTATAAACAAACAAATTTAATCACAAATAATGAAGAAAGTTACACATTCACCTTCTGTTTTTCTCAAATCCTTTTAAACAGATTATTGCACAAATAGGTTTTTCAGTTTAAACTGTCTAGATTCTTATTGAGCTAATAAGCAGTAGTCAAGGTTACCTTCAAAGTTCTTCTATCTAAGAGCATACACGTGGTTTGAGGGTTTGCCGAAGATACAATGAATAATACAGGTATTACTGGATGTTGAGAAGACTATCGTCGGTAGGTTGAGTAGAGCATACACGTGGTTTGAGGGTTTTCTGAAGATATAATGAATTATACTGGGTATTACTGGATGTTGAGAAGACTATCATCGTTAGGTTGCGTAGAATATCTAAAACTGAGAACCAAACTTAAATTCATAATCACATAATAAATTGTAACTAATTCATAATATAATTAAACTTACCTTGCATTCGATTAGTATGCGCTATTAAAATCAAACTGCAAATCAATTCGTAATAAACAAACAAATTAGGGTTATTATGAATATAACAATAAAGAACTAATTTAGGGTTTTAGTATGAATATAGCAGTAGGAAAACATCAATTGGTCACAAAATATTTAATAACCTTATAAGCTCGTTTTTAGTGTCTTATGAGCTTAAGAAATTTTCAATAAGCTCGTAATAAGCCCTTCAAAAACACTAAAACAAACACCCTCTTGAACTAAAACGTCAAATAATCCTATTAAACTAATCTGTATAAAATCCTCAATTCTAATAAGTAGTTAAATTTCATAGCATAACCAACCAATTTAAGCTATAAACGTTTAAATTAAATTCCTCTAATAAGTATAAGAAAACAAATTAAAGTAACTCTAATTCATGAATTTAACATTACTAAACAAATATAAAAATATTTGTACCTGCTTATTAGGTTCCTTGACATCGGTTTCTAGATCATGACAGATTGCTGCATCAATTAGCATAGTTCGCAGGATTATTATGTTCCTTGCATAATGCTTGTAGTTCAAAACCTACAGATCTAAGAGAAGTAAAGGTAAAAAAACTGAAACGATTAATCAAATAGTAGTACCTGAGTAAGAGATGGATTGTATGCTACGATTGATTTAATTGGAATAAAGTCGAAGTGTTTATGAATAATGGATGACAAGTTCATTAAAAAAGAGATGAAGAAGAACATGCTAAACAATTCGAAGAATACGCATAAGGAGATTATGATTATGAATATGTGATTAAAATCATCGTATATTAACTTAAGATATGATCGTAGAGTATATCTATGAGTATATGTGCATTTAAAAATACTATATCTATGAGTATATGTGTTTTGAATATTAGGGTTTATTTATTGTGTTTGCCAAAGATTTATCAAAATCCCGTACGTGGCATAGTGGTAGAGTCGTTGACTTAATTGTTGACGAAGTCCTAAGTTCGAATCTGCTTATTACAATTTTTATTTCCAGTTTTAGGAAATATAATAAAAAAACGGAAAATTTCCAAAAAAATTAGTAAATTAAAAAACAAATAGTTAAATTAATCATGCTGACTGGGATTAGTGCCCTGATAGATGACGTGGCAAATCCCTCCTCTTATATATATATTAAGATATATATATACTAGCCTTTAGACCCGTTCGGTGGACGGGCTAGCTTTAAGTATATATCTTTTAGTGAAAATTGAATTTATGTGTGTTTGTATTAGAAGTTTAGTATATATAATGTTAGTTATGGCATTGATATTTTAATAATGTAGCATAGAATAGACAAAAATAACGTAATTTAAGATGTTTTATTTATTTAAGAATATTATGAGTTAATTAAATTTGCATACGTTAACGGTGTGAATAAGTTTGTTACATTAAATTTTTTAGAATTTTAATAATATTGTATAAATATTTTATGTATTTTTGAATTTTATGAAGTAATAAATTTTGTATATGTTAATGTTTTAAATAACGTTTAACATTATTTTTTTTGAAATTAATATTATTGTTGTGTATTTTTATATAATTTTGTATTTAAGGCATTGTTTCACAATCCTTCCTTATATATTTTTATAGAATTTTGTATTTAAGGCATTATTTGTAATCCCTATATATATTTTTATAGATTTTTGTATTTATGGCATCATTTGTATATCCTATTTTATTTTTAAAGCATTTTATGGAATCATTTTTATAGAATTTTATATTTAAGGCATTGTTTTACCATCCTTCCTTATATATTTTTATAGAATTTTGTATTTAAGGTATCATTTGTAATTCCTATATATATTTTTATCGAATTTTATATTTAAGGCATCATTTGTAATTCTTATTTTATTTTTGAAGCATTTTATGGAATCATTTTTATAGAATATTGTATTTAAGGCATTGTTTCACCATCCTTCCTTATATATTTTTATAAAATTTTGTATTTAAGGTATCATTTGTAATTCCTATATATATTTTTATAGAATTTTGTATTTAAAGGATCATTTGTAAGTCATTTTTTATTTTTTAAGCGTTTTATGAAATCATTTTTATAGAATTATGTATTTAAGGCATTGTTTCACCATCCTTCTTATATATTTTATACAATTTTGTATTTAAGGCATCATTTGTAATTCCTAAATATATTTTTATAGAGTTTTGTATTTAAGGCATCATTTGTAATTCTTATATTATTTTTGAAGCATTTTATGGAATCATTATTATACAATTTTGTATTTAAGGCATTGTTTCACCATCATTTCTTATATATTTTTATAGAATTTTGTATTTAAGGCATCATTTGTAATTCCTATATATTTTTTTATTAAATTTTGTATTTAATGTATCATTTGTAATTCCTATTTTCTTTTTAAGCATTTTATTGAAACCCTTTAATGAATTACATGTGTCATTTTTATAGAATTTTGTATTTAAGGAATTGTTTCACCATCCTTCCTATATAAGGGTTTTTGATTTGATTTGATTTGATTTGATTTGATATATATATATATATATATATATATTATATATATATATATATATATATATATATATATATATATAATTTGAGTATATATGAAATTCATATGTTTCCATGACATGGATTAATGTAATGCCACGTGGCATATTCCTCCTCTTATATATAATGTAAAGATATATATATATATATATATATATATATATATATATATATATATATATATATATATATATATATATATATATATATATATATATATATATATATATATATATATATATATATATATATAGAGTTGGGTTATTGTGGTGTAATTGTTTAAAATTATTAAAATGAAAAGTTATTTGAGCCATTAGATTTATTAATTGGTACTTGATGAAATTAATGATGCATAAATAACATTTATATAATTAACGTTTAATTTAATAGCATTTTTGTCATAACAATATTGATGTCTTAAATGTCTTTATTTAAACAAAATTTACTTTTTATCTTATAACTCAGCTTTTAATCAAAGATCACGTGATTTTCCATACACAAATGCAAAACCGGTGATTCTTACTTGATACACGTTTTAGTTCCAAATTTTTCAAATGATACACATCCATTTAATGATACATTTAATGATATATTTTTTTATTATACAATATCTTTAATACTATTCAATGATACATTTAACTTTATTAATACCTTTATTTTTTTTTGAAACGATTAATACCTTTATTTATTTACACAAGTTTTACTTAAACATTTTTAATACTATTTAATGATACATTTAAAACTTATTTTTTTATTCATGCAAAATTTAAAGTGAAGGGGTACACGTACAACCAACAAAAGTTCATATTCTGGAAACCTATACGCAACAATAATTAATTTATTGATACACAAAGAGTCAAAAACTATTAGTACATCATTTATTGATACATAAAAAGTCAAAAACTAATCTTGAAACAACATCAGATACAATGATGCACATGGAGAGTACTATAAAAAAACTGATACACTTTTTAAACCAATACACTATTACTTCCGTTTCTGGCTAGAAGGCTGCAATTAGTGGTACGTTTCTGCTACACACAAAAATGGCTAATACACACAGCGGTAATTTAGGGTTTCGATATACAGTCGTTTATGATGGCAGCGACGTAGGTGCTTTTCCGATTGTTTCAACCTTCGCCGGAAACCATATAAGTAACAAAAATCGTATATCCAACAATAGCTAGTCACAAGTTGTTGGTGTATTTAAACGATGCTGGTAGTATTCGCAATAGTGGTAACAACGGTAGAAGAAAAAAAATGTGGTGTTCGCTACTATTAACCAAACAGAACTGTTGAAGAATTAGTATTATGGGTCTCGCAAGGTTCATTGGAAATGGTGAGTCTAAAATAGATTTTTTTGGATGGAGAATTAGTTAATGGTGAGTCTAAAATAGATTTTTTTGGATGGAGAATTAGTTTTTAGAGAAGTGTGAGAGGGGAATAGATAATGACGACAGTTATATATTTTTAGAGAAAGTAATGGAGTGTGGACATACCTAAAATACACTTATCATATTAAATAAATTAATTTAATTTCCTGCTAATAGAATTAATGTCATCTTTAATCAAATAGAGATCCATTGGTTGAAAAAGCTTTTTACTTTAACAATTTTAACACACTACACTACTTTAACTTAATTCTATATATATATATATATATATATATATATATATATATATATATATATATATATATATATATATATATATATATATATACTAGCGTCGTAACCCGCCCAACGGGCGGGGTCGTTTTTGTTGTTGTTCCGAAAGGTTTAATGTTTTTTTTTTTAGTTTAGTGTTTTTTTAAGAAAAATAATTTAATCTTAATTTAAATAAAATTTTAAAATATTTTTACTTTTTTAGAGTCTGAATAATTAAAGTGTAAATCGCATTTTCTGTTTTATTTATGCTTTTTGACAAATTGCTTAATTTTTTTATGCTTTTGGCCACTCTACAAACGTGTTTTGTGTAAAATTTTAATGATGTACTTATAGATTTATATGAGACACATATTTTTTTCTTGAAAATTTTATATTAAAGTATGTTTTGTATTATTTATGTTTGTTGTGTGTGCGTTTGTTTCTTTTTTGGCTGGGCCATTATACATACATGTTTTGTATGTTGTTAATCTTTGTTTGCAAATAATTTTTTTTCAACTCAACCAAAATGTTGTGTGATCCATTTCCTAAGTTGTTTGTCCCTTTTTTTTTGCAAGCTATCGTTATGATATTAAGGTTTCTTGTTTCGTTTGATTAAAAAGAGCATCTTGAATGAGACCTAGATAAGTATGTTGTCTAGTGATTAAGGGTGAACATGGCGCGGTTTGCGGCGGTTTATGTTAAAACCAAAAGCCAAAAACCAAACCGCAAACTTTGGTTTTTGCATATCACAACCCATTTGATTTTGGTTTTTTCTACTTCCGTTTTTCAGTTTTTTTCATTGCAACGGTTTGGTTTCGGTTTTTATTTTGGGTTTTTTCTCTTTTCATTTCCGCATTGGGTTTCATACTTACAAATAGTGCTGAGCTTCGGGCCGGAACCGAACCGATCCGACCCGTCCCGACAAATACCGAAACCGAAAAAGGCCAAAACTTGAACCGAAACCGAAACCGAAAATGTCGTTTCGGTTCGGTTTTATCTCGGGCCTAGTCGTGTTTGAGTCGGTTAATACTGAAATCGACTCCTTACCCCAAACACACCTTTAGCAGCAAAAAAAAAATTCAGGATTCAACAGTGGGTTATAGATACATTGCAAGTCCAATTTTAATTATACACACCTAAAATTAATTTTTGTGATTAATGTGGACTGTGGAGTAGATTAACAAAAAATATATTTATTTTTTTCGAACAAACAAAAAATAAAATTAATTCGTGTGGATTGTGGATTAACAAATAAAAAAATTACTAATTAAAAAAAACTTACTCATGATTAATTGTGTGTTATTGAGATTAATTGTGTGATGTAATTTTGTTGAGGTGTTTTTTTTGTGTGTAGATTTTGTTGAGGTGTTTGTATTTTGTTCATCTTCTCCCATTGATAAGATAAAAGCGGCTGAACCTAAATCTTATTGAGGTGTGGACTGGAGTGTGGACTTGGATAAGATAAAATTGACCTAAAATACTAATTCGGTTCTATCGGGCCTTATCGGGTTGTATTCGGTTTTTGTACCGAACCGGCCCGAAACCGAAATTTATACTTTTCTCCAACCGAAAACCGAACCGAATAACTCGGTTTCGGTTTTGGTTCAATCGGTTTGTCGGTTCGGTCGGGCCATGTCGGTTTAGGTCGGGTCTGCTCAGCCTTACTTACAAAAAATCGCATCAATAGTCAATCACTTTTGACACAAATCAAACTCATCATATTTGCAAGTTGCAAACCAGAGTAATAGTTTTAATTAGTTAGATACAGTAAAATAATAACAACATTAGCTATCATCGAATTATATAAAGCCAAAAATTATAATGAAAATGATTATATAGCAATCACAAATCTAACAAAGTTTAGGTAAAATAATCAGTTATTTTAATATTTTCTACAAATGTGTATATTAAAACATAATGAAAGAAATTAAACATATTAGAAATATCAAATATAATGTAAAGATATAAAAATATATTAATTATGTAGACCTAATTGGGGCGAAGTGGTTTTTCGATTCGTTTTTATACATGCAATCAAAAACCGGCCCAAATATTTGGTTCTCAAAAATGTGAAAACCATCCCTTCAGTTTTTTCAATTGGAGGGGGGGGGGGGGGGGGGAGGTTGGTGCTCGTTCTTTAGGTTTTTCGGTTTTATGATGACCCTTACCAGTGATAGTAAAATTCGGTTTTTAATAGTTGTAATTGGATTCATTTATGTTTTGTTAAAGGGTTATTTGGCTGTTACTTAGTTCTAGAGGTGGTAAAAGGGGTGAGCGGTCTGTTTAGCCCATTAATAATTGTTAAATAGGCAAAGGTAGCCAATTTTTTTATTTAAGTTTTCAAAAGTGTTCATTTTTTTTAGAATCAGTTAGAAAAATCAATATGTTTGAGATTGTTTATTGAAAATTTTAAAAATAATATGGTTTTAAAATTTAGTGTTTAAGTTTAGTTATGTTTTACAAAAATGTAATCATTAGATAATCAATTTTAAAAATGTTTGTTGTAACAGATTATTAAATAACAAAAAAAATGAAATGATGAAAAAAACACTATTTGTTAGTTTTAGCATACAATATTTACTAAAAATATAAGTATAAATGATCATACTGATATAGCATTATTATTATTATTATTAAAACTTACAAACAATACTATTAAAAGTAATGTGGTAGAATTTATGGTGGGCACGTCAAAAAGTTATCCACGAGATTACAAGTATATTGAGATATACTATTTCTTTCGATAACTTTTTCCTACAAGTATAAAGATGTACTTTTCCCACAAGTTCACCCTCATCACCAACAACCTTTTTGGGGTCACTATATATTTGCTAAAATCACATGAATTTTATAAAATAATTATCATGATTAAAGAAAGTATTTCCTCCTCAAATCTTACGGTTAGGGATGAGCATTTAGACCCGAATCCCGAATTGATCCCGAACCGTTCCCGGAACCGTACCGATACTCGAATCTCGTTCGGTACGGTACCAGGACTATGAAATAAGGTGAAAAAAAATTCGGGACCACTAATTCGGGACGGGAACGGTACCAAATTGGGAAATTCCCGAAAAATAACGGGGAAATCCTGATTTCCCGGTACCGGTACCGATTCCCGTACCGGTACCGATACCCGAATCACGTTCGGTACGGTACCGGTACCATAAATTTATGTTCAGGAAATAATCGGTACCACTAATTCGGGACGGGTTCGGGACGGGACCGATACCGTTCTCATCCCTACTTACGGTTGTTTTGCACAATTTCTCTTATGTTTTTATGATGCTCGTTTTTGTGTTATGTAAAGCGACTCAAAAGTTAGCTAACTCAAAAGATATTGTTATTGTAAAAGGCTTATGTGTTAAAAGGTTTATTAAGACTCAATACGCACGTACGTTGGAGCATTATGACCCAAAGCAGGATGCACTATAAACCACTTTCGAATTAGGCTCTGATTTTTTATTGACAGTAGGATAATATAAGTAAATCATATTTTTAATGATCAGCAATCGTCGGCTCGTATGGTCACTCCCTCACCGAAAGGTCCAGGGCTAATATCAACGGATGAAAACCTAAAACAACATGTTCATTATTAACAGCTTAAAAAGAGGGAATTAAAGAGAAAGAACCCTCTGGATATACTTAAAAAGAGGGAATTAAAGGGAAAGAAACCTTGTTGTTTTAAGCTCGAAGTGTTCTTTTCTTCATTGTTAATTAGCGGAGGGTTTTGGGAGTGGTATCTTCGAATGAAATTCGGCCTATTTTGGCACCTTTTTATACAGGATCCAACCAGACGAGAGTTGAGTTAGATAATCTTGCAACTGCAACAATATCACAGACCTGTTGTTAAACAAAGAGTGAGACTGGATCCATTAAATAAGCGGAAACGAAATTTTAACCTTTTTGCACTCGAGTCATCTCAAGAAAATGATTTTCTTTGATAAATGGTTGCCGAAATAAAATATACCATCCACGTGGGCCTCACCACTTAGGCTCTCAACCTGCATCGCTAAATACGTAAATATTATTTGCATATTCCAAACCACATTGAGTGACGCAGAAGCATATGCAAGTAGCTGTGTAATCTTGGATGATAGAATCTGATAAAATTATGTCTACATTAACTTTTAAACATGTCAAAAACATTTTAGAACCGATGATAGAATTTTCTCAAACTATGGTGACAAAAATACGTAATTCTACTTTACTCATAGATAATTACCAGTTCTATGTATATAAACTTGATATCAGTAGGAAGCCGCCAAACAGAATCCCTTCACACCACACTTTTGAGGGAGAAAGCATTATATCACTGAGCAAAGTTTCAGAAACCAGCTACTTACATCTCCAACAGCTAACATCATCTGGAAACAAAAACAAAGGCAATGCAACTATTGGTACATATAAAAATGAAATCAAAGGCTCTGCAAGTCTGGTGTTCATCACCCTATAATTTAGAATGGTGCATTCAATGGGTCAATAGTCGGGCAAAGTATACTTTATATGCACTAAGACAATCAAACACATACCACATCTTATGATGAGGTTACTTATTTTAAAGTTTTGTTTCTGGAAAGTTCATGGGGTCCACCAGCTCACAAATTTGTTTTAGATAGCGGATCTGATGTACGAGTTACTATCTCTAATATTTTATCCAAGTATAGGAAAGAAGAAAGACACGACTGTTAAGCAGACTTGACAAAAAGATCTATTGCATCTCAAACACGTCAAATATATAAATTTTGTTAAAGAAGAAAACAGGTCAAATATGCAGAAAAATAGCCTAAAATGAAACCACTTGAGTTTTATGTATGACAAAGGATTTTCCCTTTCTTGGGAGTTAAAATGGGAAAGATAAAACATTCACATTCTGCAAGTAAACTTCACAAGTATTTTGGCAAACTCGTGTAGATATCTTCATGGTTTTGGCAGTTTCTTTGTAAGTGTTTCTGAATCGAGCTGCACATTCTGGGAACGATTTCTTGGAGTCTAGAGGGCCAAGAATTGAAGGAATAATGCCACGAAGGCAACGATGCGAGTCTCCTTGTTTCACCATGATCGAGTTCTTTCCCATCAATTCAACAGAGGAAGTTCGCCATAAGCTTGTCACTAACATTACTTCATCAAGGCAAAGGTAGTTAGTTACAACATTGATTAGCAAAGCAGACCACCAATTTGGTAATTCATAATCAAAGTTTGTAAATAATCCAATAAGTAACTATTCCATTTAAAACATCGTCTATCTCCGTTTAAGTAATGTCAGATAACAATTCACACAAGCCAATGTTCTATTCTCTTATGAAGTATCTCTCAAAAAAATAGTCGAATGTTTCCATCAAAGACTCTATTCCTCATCATTCCCTTGATCAAAGCATAAACTAAGAATATATTTTACATGTATTCAGATAGCACCTAGATTGGCAAGATAATGAATTCAACCAAATTTGCAACTATTTCCTATTAATAAGATAAGCAGTTTTAGATGAAATACATATGAATGACTAAGAACACATGAGACAATCTCTTTGTCAATATACTGTGTACCGCTAGAACCCTCATATCACCCTTTCTAAAGATAAAGAGTTGAGATATCAGTACGTACCACAACAGGGTCCCAGTCTATAGATTTTGGAAGGATTTGTGATGCAGTAACTCCATACTGTGCGAGGATCATGTGGCCAAACTGTGTCTCGCCTGTTAGCTTAATCAAACAAAGAACTAAAGCACAAAACTGTTCCATGAAAATAACCATTCAAAGAATTACGGAATAGGAAGTATATCAGTAAATTAATGAATCAACTCACCAAACGTGACCCATCTTCAAATACCAAATTTTGAAAGGCTTGTATTTACCTTACCACCTTCAACTCCAAATCACTCGAGTGTCTTTTGTTGTTGTGTGATTCATCCCATAGTATCAAATTTGTTTCAGCAACCAATTTAGCTAATTGTGTGCCTTTTGATGTGTTGACCACTCACTATCACAGAAAATCAATGCAAAGCTATCCCTTTTCAAGGAGTCAGCGTAATCACTTGAGACTTATTTGATCATTGTAAGCGAACTTGATATATCTCATTTTCTATGTGAGAGTGTGAGACTATACCAGCAATAAGAAACTATGCTGGATGCTACAATAAAATTTCAGCAAGATGTTATTTTGTTGGATGTCCTTGAATCAGATGCGGTTATGGAAAAATTTCGTAATAATAACTTGGAAGAACTATGGTAAAAGAATTAAAACACATATCTGAGTAAAAAACTTTAACCAATTGTTTAGAGATATAACACTCACCTTAAACCTTTTTCTTATCTTTCAATTATTTAATGGATTTCGGGATCTTACATAGCACTTTAGCATTGAGAACGGATTACTGCTTCTTGATTGCAATCCGGGCTTCCTCTGCAAGTGGGTCAAGCTTTTCCTCATATTTGTCATAGACCACAGTCACCGAAAATAGTAGCACAACCACTGCATAAATAATCAATAATCAGTATTGTAGTAAGTGAATTAAAACATTCTAATGCAACTTGAAATAGGTAGTGTTAAGGAATCACATAGGTAGACCAAGTTCAAAAAGCTGTAGCAGTTGCTGATGATCGACACGAACCTCAAGCCAGCAATAACCTGATCAACAACGGTACATACATCCGTCAACACCTTTAGGGTTTTGCGAAAAAATCATACATCTTTTAAGATACTGATGCATAACCAGATATATTGCCATCTAAGATGATTTGTGAAAGTAGACTCTCGCTGAATGGATTTGAACTTAGAACAGGATTGAAGAACTGATGAAATGTGTTAAAAAAGTTTTTAAAACTACAAACTCCATAAACTTTGTCATAAAAAAACATATGGAGGCATGGAGCGACCAATTGTTCAGCGAATGCCATTATCTGATTCTAACAACAAAGATAAAAGCCCAGGATACGCAGTTAGAAACTTTGTTAATCCAAATGCAAACAGAACATATTAGTACTAAAATACCTTCATCACTATGTATTCTCTGAGTAGAAAATCCAACAGCACCAAACCTGCAGAAAATAAGAAACGTTGCTATGTCTAAGGAAACTAACCTTTAAAATAAAAATATAAAAGGTTAGTATTCTAATTAATATGTAAATTAAAGGTCTGTTCCAGTTAATATGTGAACTCTTGTAAGTAAACGTGCAACAAAGCAGAAATATTAATTAATCACATACACCCCCTTTTTTATTTGTATTCTGGTTATCAATTCATGTACATAATTAAACAAAAGTTACCTGAAACGTACCTTGTCTTTTGCTCAAATGTTTCCGAGCTTGAAGCTCAAATCATAATTTGGCCATTTTCAGCATTTTTTTCAAACAAAAGAATACGGTTGTTCTCGTTTATTGAATCATAGGTCAGCACTGGTTGCACATGAAACTTAGAAGCTTCGAGAAATTTCCCAATAGGGATGGTTCTTGAAGAGCTTAGTTCCTCATTAGTTTACCAATACAACCTGCTAATTTATTCAAATTAAACATAATAAAAGTTAGTGTGTTACTGTGGCATCGAAAAAGATTCAGATGAAGTTTGTGTAGTTAGACCTGCTGCAAATCTACATCAGAACCCTAGCTCCAATTCAAGATGATAGCACGGAATTGATCGATACTGGTATTATAGCTGTTAGAAGTAAAGAATGGGACGATCTCTTTACACTTTCTTGTTTGGGCCAACCGATGATCTCAGAACTTCTGAATACTGTAAAAGAGGCAAGAATTGAACTCCTTATAGTCGGGCATCGTAATTAAAAGTTTTAATCTTGCTGGTTTATCTTATATCAATAACTAACTTTTTGATCCTCGATTATCATTTGATAGAATAACTCTATAATATTTAAAAATAGATTCAAATTTCGACTCACCGTCTCAAGTCCTCTCTTTCAAGCATTCTTCCTTGCTTGTACCTGCAAACCCATCACCTTACAAATTTCAACTTGAATTCATCATATCTTTGACTAATACTTTTAAAACTCATCTAAGATATGCGCCCAACATCAGTGAATAATATGTGCACTAATACGAAATTTTTTAAGGATGTCGTTTCATCATCCAACGTAACGACATCCTACTTGTGCATTCACTTAGGAAGAGGTCGTGAAAAGATTACGCACGAATTCAGTGCATCACTTCCCTACTGTTTAAGACAATGGACTTTTCAAGATTTCAAACGAATGATCTCGGTTTTTATATATGCTAAAAAGAAAATAACTAAACAAAGCCTAACATAACAATAATAACCTTCGTGTTTTTCTTCTGTGGCTCTTCATATGAACTCTCGTCTGAGCTATCCTCTTCTATCATATAGTCTATGGTTTGTTTAGAATCAGTATAACATCACATTAATATAAATTAGAAAATTTTCAGATAAGCACTAAATTAGTATTCTAAATACATCCCCTGGTAGGGCATACCACATATAGATATATGGTCTTAAAGTTCATAAGAAAACTCTTACCAGTTTTGAGTCTAAAAGTTTGCTGCATCTGATCTCAAAAGTCAAAGACTAAATGTTGCATCTCATGGCAGTGCATTTAGAGGAGTGCGCGAAGACGATGAAGGGTCAAGATGTAAAGTTCTTTCTGGCCGTAGTGCCGACTAAAATATTACAGAAGCTGAAATAATATCAGCAAACATACAATGGGTAAACCCAAACAGCGCATTGTAGTTGCAATTAGCATTTACTGTGGGTATCTTTTTCATTGTTCAGCACGTCAAAATTAAGATTACAATTATATTTGGCTTCCATTTGAGCACGAAATCCAACAACCTCCTTCTGAGTCACTCTTCTTTGGCATGTTTGAGCCTATTTTTCTGCAAAAAGAAACATGATCAATGAACTCACATCCCCATGTAGCCAATACTTATTACAAAAGTTTGGTTATTAAACATAGTTATGACTGGGGTACCTTAAGTGACAAATTAGACTCTTGGACCTAGATAACTACTGAGTAGGCACGTCTTCAAACTTATAATCAGTCAAAAGTGCTGTCATGATTTAGGTGGAACATATAGTTATTGAATCCTATAGCACGGATAAAGCTCAAACGATGAGTGTAAAATAGAAAGGTCACAAAATAATTCTTTAAAACCTTGCTTCTTAATCAGTCCGGAACCTTATAATGAAAGCAAAATAGAAAGGTCAGAACACACGTTCCTAAAACATACTAAGTTAGAAGTGATAAGCAAACCAATAAAAATGGTTTGTGTGGTTACGTGTAGTCTTCATATATTAACTGGTATGATATCATCAACAAAAAACTAACCCAAAAACTCTATGCCAGTTACGATAAACTGAAACTTAATTAAATCGATTACACCACTTTAATGGGTATGAAAATATTTCATCTAAAGAAAGTGTCAAAAAGGGGGTGGGAAGCGCACAGCCCATTAGCATCGCCATGCTGAACATTTGGTAATCATGGAGATGACCAGAAGAGTTTAGATCTATAAACAACTTAACCTAGATATTATTTATGATGGTAGATAGAATAAAGTAATTAAATGAAGAGAGTGTAGAAACTGATATTCAATCAACCAAGAAATTATATAAGCGAAAACACAAAGTCAGTGTATTTTCAAACTTGCATAACCTTTCACTGGCCGGTTGGGTCGAATCGGATACCTTTTGTCCAAATATTACTTTTAATAACAATTAATGCGATAAAGATCATAATATACAATAATCAACTAATAATTTGAATAAAATGATTTGACTGCTGATACTCATGCCTTGTTAACAGAATTCTACGCAGACTGAAGAGAAGGACGATCCTCATATATCATGATGGATTTGGAATTCCATCTTAATGTGATAAAGATCATAATATACAATAATCAACTAATAATTTGAATTAAATGATTTGACTGCTGATACTCATGCCTTGTTAACAGAATTCTTCGTAGACTGAAGAAAAGGACGATCCTCATATATCATGATGGATTTGGAATTCCATCTTGAACTTCATATATCATGATCGTTCAGTCCTTAAGCATCATCTAACGGCTAAAGAGGGGTATATAATTTATACAGTGTTTCATATGTCTCTATATATAAACTCTTCTTTTTCACGAGTGCAAGTATTACATGCCCATTTTCCATACATTAAAATATACAATGCATCTTCCATACATTACAGGGGCAAGATAGGTGGTTCAGGCAGTTTGCTACTGGCATTTTGAAAAACAGAAGTCACCTCGTGGATGCTGACTACAAACAATTTGGTCTGATTTTGTAATTCATATATATGTCAAGATTAAAGTATTATTGCATTATCTGCAACTTCTTGCTGATCTCTAAAGATAAAAGGCCTTGTTGAATGCAATGGTTCTGTAAATGTAGTACATGTTAATGGGAATGATTTAAAAACTTAAAAAAGGAATAAAGATGACATGTTAATGTGGATGATACGCTAACACCAGCATCATGCATCACAAAGTAGAGATGTGCCAACCAACAACAGTTACTTCAGTTGGATTTTCTTCATAAGTGTTCTTTAGTTCAGACATAAAATTTAATGTTGTAAAGGTTGAAATGCAAGATAATGCTATATAATAAAATAGCAAATAAATAAGACCAGAACAAATAGTGTTGCCCCACTAAAACTGACTTCTCTTGTTTATTATAAAGATCCAATAGGCCATTAACCATATAAGTATTTATGTCAATAAATAATCCCAAACACCCCCTAAAAGAAGTATCACTAAGCAATCTTATAATTTTGAGTTTTTGAGATGTTCAGCACTTCTAGGTCATTATGTTTTTGGTGGTGATAGTGATGTCACAGTGAGTTTTGGTAAGGCCAGTGTAGGTTGTAAATGATGTGATATCAGCTATATTAAGAGTTGGTAATCAATGTACGAAACTTAATAAGAGAACTTGAAACAACATAGGAGAAATATTTCCCCCAAGGTAAAATTTACCATATCTCCAGCTTTGTGCAGTTGTTTTGTGAAGAGTCCAAATCCATGTATTGCAGATTTCTTTGTGCCTAAAATATCCCAATATAAAAAAGAAGATAAAGAACTTAAATATCATGTATTCTAGACACACGACTCCCAACCATCTGAACGCTGACGTATCTGTAATGTATAATGTATACATACACTGCCACGTCATCACAAATTAGTCACTGTTTCAGATTATTTGATGAATGTTTTTCATATTAGTCATTGTTTCACATTATGTGATAAGATTTATGGGTCTAAAAGGTCTGATTAGTTGACCCTTTACCGATAAAACATGGCAGTTGGATCATATGATGATATGAAGATAGAGTATTTCATACATATATACTAGCCTCAGTTATAGAAGGAGAGCTGAGATGATATGCAAGACACGCATCATCTATTCGTGTGTGTGACCTGTTTGACCAACCGTGGTTTGGCTAGCAGCATTGTGTAAACGTTTAGCATCATGCTATTGGATACGCTTTTCTACAACAACTTCACTCGTTAATATCCCACAAGATCCTTACTTGTTTTAACTACTATTCGTGAGTCATGATGATGATAATCAGATAAATTAAACTAATAAAATAAAGATGATGATTAACCTGCATCTATAAATTTAACCAGCAAAACACTATATTATCAAAAGAATAATGCCTGCATTTATAAACATAAATAATTAACCTGTAAAACAAAATAAATAATACAAACATACCTTTTTTAGGTAAAATATATTAACCTGCAAAACACACATAACACAAATACAGAAAAAGATGTTTGAATATGACCAATATATCAAAAGAACCGGATTTCAATTATTTAGCCTGAGAAAACAAAAAAAAATAGAAAACAATTAGGGTTATGAGAAAAAGAATTTTACTTAAAAAAAACACAAAGGATACGATCATTATGGTTATTAGGGTTTTAGAAGAATGAGGATACGTGTGTTTATTGATAAAAAAGATACGTAGTTTCTTTTAAACAAGTGATAGATTTGAATAAATATAGGATATATTTTAAAATATTATTGTTATTATATTAAATATTTTCTAAAACATTTATATCTAAATAATTATCTTAGAATATTAAGAAGATATTAATAGAGTTTTTAATAAGGAAACACAAACAATTAGTTAGCCTAGTTGGTAAAACTGGTGGCGCTTGAATGCATAGACCAGGGTTCAAACCTTGTCATTTATATTATTTTTAATAAATTTCGAAATTAAACGAATTTTTACAAAACGCGATTACAAAACTGCGTTTTCAAAATGCGATTTTTAAAAAACTGCGATTTCAAATTGGAATTTCGTGGAATTTGGAGATTTTCTAGGAAATTCTGAAATACTATTGGCTAAAAGATGTGACTGGGATATGACTGGATTAAAAAGTGTGGTTTCAAATCATAATATATATATATATATATATATATATATATATTTATATATATATATATATATATATATATATATATATATATATATATATATATATATATATATATATATATATATATATATATATCTATAATATATATATGGGGCTAAGTTTGACATAGGAAAATAAAAGGCGCCATGTCATATCCTATGTGGCATTAATTCATTGGCTATATATTTTTTACCTAATATATAATTACTATATTTATTATTTTATTCTATATATTTTTTTCATAATATATAATTACTATATCTATTATTTTATTATATAAATCAATATACGACTAAATATTTGATCAAAACATTCCATGCGTGTATTTTTTTATAAGGTTATATTTAATTTATTTTGGAAATAAAATCTTTTTTAGATTTAGAGAATTATTTTTTAAAATCGACAGATTTTTTTTCCTTTATGATTCATTCGGTATCCCGTATCCCTTCCATCTAAGTATCACCTCATTCATTCGTAAACCCTAATAATAGAGATCCAGCTAACAGGAACCATTGATCACAAGCTGTAAGTTTGGTGCATCCTGCAAGTTTAAACATCATCGTCACACAGCCATGAACCCACTGATGAGTTATAAATAAACTGTGTTTAACTATGATATACCCATTGTTGCTTTTGTGCTCTAATTTTTTTATAACAAGTCATATTTGCCTAATGATCAACTGTGTTATATATGTTGTTTTTACAGGTTAGTCAACTTCTTTGTTTTGTTTTAAGGTATATATTGTTTTCTCAAAACCCTAATTAAACTGTGTTATTTTTTTTATCATTATTCTTTTATTTACTTGATATCACTCATGGTTGGTTTGCAGCTTGATCTCATGTTATATAAGAGGCCGTTTGAACTTGCTGGATTGATAACATCTTATATGCGTACGATGCTTCTCGGTGGTAATTCAATACCTAATCAGGTCTTAAAACAGTTCCGTTTTCAAATAATGTTGATATTAGATTTTACAATTTCATCTTTTACTTGAATATGGGCACATGTTAGAATGGTTACAGGTGACGATCTTCAAACGGCCAGAGCCATCACTATGGAGTGTGGAATACTTGGGTGAGATGCCGATGTTTCTGAGCCAAACTTAATTGAAGATTAATCATTGTGTGCCTTATCAGTATATTACTTCGATGATGATGTGTAACAACACAATTGTTTCTATTACTTCGAATTTGTGCGTTTAGGATACTTGAATGATGCCAATTGAAAAACTGCAACTCTGCATAAAGAAAGTTGGCCTCACATTGGCTTAAATGGTCATTAAACCGTTTACATCCAAAAAATAGAAGCCACACTTTGGGAAGCATACAAAAATTAGAAGTACATGCCTCTTGATTTACGTCCAAAGAAAACAATAGCCATTCGCAAGCGTCTGACCAAGCATCAGGTAAATACTAGATTCCGGTCATGCTACATTTTATATTTTTGAACAGTGATTGCGAAATTAAAATTTTATTAGTCTATCATATCCAGTGGCATACTTTGTCTCTACTGATTTTGAATTACAAAAATCGGATACTAATAGGAATTTTTACACCATTGGTTGTTGTTACGTGATCGAGAATTTGATGTGTCTTATGTTCTGTGTGTAGGCGTCCTTGAAGAACACCGAGAGAAAAAGAAAGATTTGTACTTCCCATCGAAGAAGTATACAGAATGTCATATTTAACACTTCTGCAGAAGTGTTAACTTGATTTTATCATGGATTTCACGGATGGATTTTAGTACAAATTTTTCATGAAGTGGTACTAAAATTCTATCTAAAACATGCATATGGCTGGATTTCAGCTGAAAGGTCCCGTTCCTAATCAACTCATTTTATTGGTGAGTCCTCAGTTCAAGATTCGCATGCACACGATGATGAAATTCCTTCCATGTACCCAGACATTTGCATATTGAATTTTTATACTACTACTGGTCGACATGGTAATCATCAGGTTAGGTCTTTCTTTTACTCGCCGGACTTCAAATTGGTAAATATCATCACTCGAAGAGCTGAGATCCGACGATGATGATGACAATGATATATCAGAGTTAGAATCACTATCAGAATCAGAAGATTCTGATTCCATGTCTGAAGAGCTATCTGAATTAGAAGAAGAATATCTTTTTCTCTTCTTCCTACGTTCTTTTGAAGACTTCTTACGCTTTATTTCTTCTTTACTTCATGGTTGTACGTGGACCTCTGATGAAACATCTTTGCCCGTTTTTATGCTCGGTGGATTCTTATCTATATGAGCATTAGAAACAACGTTTAACTTCCATGACAAGTAAACCATCAAGTCACAAGTGACTAATATACAAGTGGAAACAATGTAAGTTACAACCAGATACGAGAAACTTCATCCACCATACCAGAACTCTGATTCTCGCCCTCGCTTATTTCACCAAAATAAATGATCTTTACTGTCACTGTCGGTTTTCCATCTTCATCACCCGTAATTTCAATCTTTTTCGGTACATCGCCTCCTTGCACAAGCTTCCCAAATATCTTACTCAAAAGAGCGAATAGTTGACACCAAACCTTGAAACTTCACAAATGAAAAAAAAAGATGACAATAGCACCGATAGTAACCTTAAATAAGAAACCATGTGAATCGCGATCTTTAAAGAAGAAATCGAAGAAAAGTGAAGAATTTCTTGCTTGAAGATTGAAGCGTAAGTATATTTGTTATGGTCTTGTGAAAGCAAGTACAGTAAGAACAAAATAGCTTATTATGTTGTTACTATCTATCTTTGATCTTGATCGTTCATCTTTTGATCAGATCTTTGGCGCGTTGTGAAAAACCACGTTATAATAAAGGGTACAGATACAAGTGGTTTACATACTAACATGTTAATCCAACCAGTCGCTGACACTTCTGGAAACAAGAAAGCTAAAGATGTTGTAGAAGGTCTCAACAATAAATATAACAACAACATCGATATGCAGGTAGGTGCTTGAAGCTTTAATTTACCACAGTATTGCAACCTTATATTGATATAGGGCATTGCTAAATTTTTCATAGACGAGCTTTAAGCATGTATTCACTTTTTGGCAGGCAAGTGCCTGTGACTCCATCTCAAGCTTTGGCTCTAGCTCCTGCTCATCAACCACCTCTTGATATAGTCCTGGTTTACACTGATATCTTTTTCATATTTTAGGGGTCCAAACATGTGGGAATTATCGATAGTTAATACGTACTAGATCAGGGAATACAGACCGTTAGACGTAATCTAACTATCCCTTACAAACATTCGAAATGCTCACCTCAAACTATTCTTTACAACCATATTAACTAAAAAAAATATTTTCGATTATTTGAAATGCATTCTACATTTTTCATTATCGGTTATGTGTTTTATGTTGCAGGTGAGAGGCTTTTTAGGGAAACCGTAACTTGATGATGCACTAACAACCTACTGGTGTTTCAAGAAAAGCCCGTAATGACAAGGGATTACCTTTTCTGAATCAACGCTGGAATCGTTATTCCTAGGTCATGTCCTTATAGTGGCTAAGGTTTTCTTATAGTCAGGATGAAGACTTGAGTTATTCAAAGCATCAACACCAATTCCTTCACCTTTCGCCATTTAGATGGCAAACCTATGTGTTTTATCCATCCGTGTCTGTCGGGTATGAACCTAAGTTAATTTTTCAATCAGTTACCTTTCGCCATTTAGATTGACACAGTGATTGATTATGTTATTAATTACTAATCTTTATTACCTGATTATAGTGTTTTTATCGTGTTTTGTTGCATTTGATGAGGGAAACTTTTTAACATTAGCATAGCTCAGTGTGTTTTAGTCGAGTCTCACGAGTCTTATTTATGTGCACATTACAGGTCACTAATTTCAGTTTGTATTAAATTGGGTATAGGTTGAAGGTATTGAGGATTATTTGAATGTCCCACAATCCAAGGCAGGTGATGTGGTTGAACAAGCAGAAAAGATTGAGGTTTTCTCGCCTAAGGCTCCTCAAAACCGATGCAGAACATCTACTCGACATGGGAAAACAGCCGAAACTATGAATTTGCCTCTCACTACCACCAGAACTACTACTCGCAGAGGAACCAAGAAATTTGTTGGTGGGGTTGAGCAATCGAAGAACGAGATGCTCGAAACACCTGCTATCTCAAGTTCTAGGGGGAAGTCTGTTGAAACTTCTTCTTGTCGTAATGTCAGCAGCCAATTAGAAGAGTGTGAAGAGGAGGCAAATGAAGAGGTTGTGGTGGATCAGAAGGTGGAGCCTGCATCTGTTTTGATGTGCATCAGGAGGAAGGTAGTGTTGTGAAAAAAGAGAATACTGTGCAGAAAACGGAAAGTACTGTGCAGAATGTGTACAACACAAGATGCTCAACTAGGTGACCGAAAAGAAATCCAAAGAGAGGAGGGTGAAGAAGGATAGCAGAAAAGCTGTTAAGATCGATTCATTTACGGATAATGAAGTAAATGTTGAATCGGAAGAGACCATTGTGGCATCATGTATGCTTTTTTAAACGATGTATCTTTTTTTGGCCACGAATAAGGTACACACAAACAATGTTCACTATTTGTTTGTATACTATCGGACAGAAAATGGCAAGTGCACTATATATCTATAACTACTATGATTGATAACACGAAAAATAGAATAAGCACCAGAGAGCCTGAGAGGCATGTGTACAAGAACTCAGTAAACCAAGAGGCTGGCCACAACACCAATAGCAACACATTGAGTAGAATGACAAACATGCCCTCACGGCTATTTACTCTAGCTTTCGATTCACATCCTCCCAACAATAGGTCAATAGGTCTGCTTCTAGCTTTATTTTCAGCGTTCTTCCAAGTGATAGGCCCAAAGCCATCACCGCTACCACCCTTTTGGGAGAAAAATGTAACTATGTACCTCATCTTATCTCGCTAATTTTAACTGCTTCAGTTGTAACGTCGCAGGTCCAACATTTGTCAGTGTTTGGATGTATTTCACTACTCTTGACTTCCCAAAAGGAACCAAGAATGAAGGGTAGTTCAATCGTCTCACCTAACCGTCTGGAGCAAGGCATGTTTAATTTGCACGGTTGTGCGTCTTTTCTACTAAAGATATCACAGTGAGTACAACTCTATAAAGTACTCATGAAAAGTAAAATCCAATCAAAATTTGCTTACGAAGTCCACGCCGATTGTGCTAACGTAACTTCCAAGTATGAATCATCCTTCAATATAAAGTAAAAAAGATGGGTGCCCATCACAAAAGAGTATTATAGAGATGCACCAACGGTATGATAAGCATACAATATTTGACTCGATCTATGACACAAATACAGAGACCATTGTACCAACGCGAACCTGAATCTAAACCTGATAAGGCATATCGGGTTGGGTTAAATCGGGTGAAAAAATCTTGTCGGGCAGTTTTGACCCGAACCCAATAACCCGATTTTGTTATCGGTTGTATCAGGGTTGAATTATTTTTCTTAACGGGTTATGGAGTCAGTCCCATAAGACTAAAAAATGCAATTAATTTATTTTTTAAATAGTCGCTAATACATGAGCAGCAAATACTTTATAAATGGTGCGTTAAAACACTAATGTTTCGGTTATTTGTCTATGTGCGTAAATAGACGATTGCTCTATTTTGTGCATGATAAGTTGACATTTAAAATGAATATCATAGTTGGATTACAAGAGTATATCGAGGGATGATTGCATGACCACTGAATGCATACATAAGAAAAAGTGCTAACCTTGTTACATGGAAAAGCTAAAATTACTTTATGGTCACAATGGCGGCAAAGCACAATAAATGTCATATGAATTCGAAACAATCAAGAAACAAAAGTAACTCATCCGAAGAAGCCAGATGCTTACAACCATGAAATCAACACGAAAGGGGTAAATATATACAGTGTCATTTATATCCAAAAACTACATAATGTATACGTAGAGTTGTATAGATCTCTTATAACCTAACAACTCAAATCACCCGACTCGACTTAACCTGACCCGATAAATACCCGAACATGATAACCCGATTTTTTATCGGTCGGGTTGCGGGTCACTTTTAAGAAATGTAAAATCCGACTAAACCCAACCGCATAAACCCGATAACACCCCTACTTAGCTATATGTGTTATGAATGATCGAAGGAGATTCCATGCTTTACATGCTTTCATATGTCTCGAGCATCTTTCTTTTTTATCGGTATTAATATTTCATGAAATATCTTTTTTGTATGATTAAATTTTGTATATGTACGATTTTAAATAGATTTTATTGTGGGTCAAGTTGCACTTGGTATAGCTTGAAGCCATATGTGATGATATAGAATTTCACACTAAACATCCTAAATATGAGTTTGTCATCCATTTACCTGGCAAGTCATACATGTACGACTTTTATGGTAAAATATATAACCGTTTAAAGTTATTTATTAAATTTCATTTGGATTATTTAGTTCAAACAAAATATAAAATATTATCCCCTATAGATAGTTTAGTTTTAGTAGCTTATATGTGTGTCCAAAAAGTCAAATTTTACCTTATTTTTGTATAAAAATGTTTTTTTTATTTACAACCATTCTGTTTTAGTTGAAATACATAATTACAAGCTAAGTAGTAGTTTATGCTTTAAGTGTTTGGGTTAGGAATGAAGGATTGGTTCGTATTAAAATTTGGTATAGAGTCGTTTGTCTTTGTAGAGGGAAAAAGCTTAAAGCATTTTCGAGAGATCATGACTCATGTAAATAATCTTCTATAGATATTATTCTAACCATCTTATGACCATAGAGTAGTGTTTTCTTAAACATTTTTATGAATTACATGAATACTTCCCTTTTATTAATTTTTTTTTAAAGATGTTATGCATTATTCATGATCAGTTAGCGTAAAATTAAAATTTTTCAAATAATATCATCAAGCTAACCCACCCATTCGAGTGGGCTATTAATAAGCATCATGTAATGGCCAATCACAACAAACATTATGTACATAGAAGGTTTGTTTTGTATATGAATAATATATATTTTTTGTTGTAATAGGTTAACATTTGAATAAAAAGACAAATATTAGTTTTCATAAAAAATAAACAAATTTGGAAATAAAAGCTCCCGTCAGACGTGTTTTAAAAAAAATTACAAATTGAAACACACATGTTGATTTGTGTACCTCAACATCGACAGTTGAGTAGGCCAAGACCAAACATTATCAAATGTTAGCATTTAACTTTTTCTCAAGTACTAAGGATGGAAACAAATATAAGTCACCCTGAGATAATATTGAATGGTAGTGTTGGTACTATATTCTCAATACCACAGTCATTAGTCATTTTGAGAATAAAAGACGCAGTTTAAAACGATTATCCTTAAATAACTGTTTGCATAATATACTTATTATTAGCCCTCTTTGTGATTGTTACACTTCAACTAAACGTATATGTACCGAACCCGGCAAATGGATAAGCCAAACTAAATAATATCAAACGTTTTTTCAAAACAAGATACATGAAATGAACCTGTCCGATAGGCGAGTTAAGGTCAAAAAATATCAAAAGTTGATTTGCTATTAACATAGACTGTAACTAATCGAAGAATGTAATAAAAAAATATTTATGAGCCGAACCCGCCCGTTGGGCGGGTTACGAAACTAGTATATATATATATATATATATATATATATATATATATATATATATATATATATATATATATATATATATATATATATATATATATATATATATATATATATATGATTTGCGTTCATGTAAGTACCGGTCTTAAAATAAAAACAATAAAAACCAACCAAAAATTAACAGGTGTCAATAAGCATTAATGTAGAACAAATTTAAAATTAAATATGTAACTATATCACAAGGGTATTTAAGTAAATTTCCAAATTATTATAGTACACCAGCACAAGCCTTGTCAAAATCTTCCACCAATAAAAACAATAATCCGCATACTTGACGAAAAAGTGTACATATGTTGCCTTTTTTTGTTACTCATGCTTTTTTTAATAGGTACTAATTTCGTCAACTGCTTGTTTATTTATTTAGGTATGCACCATGTTAGTTCTTTATTAGTTGATGCATGACAATGTTTTTTTAAGTTTGTACGAGTATTTTTTATGATACGTATTAACTTGAGTCGTTTTTAGCTAGTTTTCTATTTTTAAGAATACGTATAACTAAAGTTTTTTATGTGGTACAATATTTTTTAAATATGTATCATTTGTGAATTTTTATTTGTTGGTTGAGTATGTTTACGAATACGTATCACTTAAATTATTTTTTTTGTAGTTTATATTTTTTGGATGCGTACCACTTGGGAGTTTTTTAGTTGGTTATGTATACTTTAAGCTATGCATCACCTGAGTTATTTTTTACTTGATTTTTATTCTATTGGATATGTATCATTTAATATTTTTTAGTTGATTGTGTATTTTTTTTAAAGATATGTATCATTCGAGTTTCATAGTTGATTGTTTATTTTTTTCGAATATGTATCACTTGGTTTTTTAAATTGGTCGTGTTATACTCGGATACGTATCACTTTGTTAATATTTAGTTGTTGCAAATGTGTCAGTTTAATACTTATATTTGATATAAATTTTATATATTGTTTGTATTTTCTTATATTAGGTATGCATTATTGAATTTTTTAGTTGGTTGGGTATTTTTTAAGATATGTATCATTCGAGTTTCATAATTGATTGTTTATTTTTTCGAATATGTATCACTTGATTTTGTTGGTCGTGTTATACTCGAATACGTATCACTTGGTTAATATCTAGTTGTCGCAAATGTATCAGTTTAATTTTTATATATTATATAAATTTTATATATTGTTGATATATCTCAAAATTTGTAATATAAAATAGAAAAAAGGTCATTAATATAGACGATGTAATAATGGTTTATACTCATGATCAAAAGGTAAATATTATAATATTAGTCTACCACAAAGAAAGAAAGTCAACCACATGATTTTAAAACTTCTAAAAGTGTTGAAAGTTTGAAACGAGTTTAAGGAGTAACGAAATCACGTGGGTAAATAAACTTTTCTAATGAGTTATTAAACCGCCATTTTATTTCACTTTTATTACAATAGTGCCATCAAACCCAATTTAAACTCACATTTATTAGATCTAGTTTTTAATGGTACATCTAACGGTTTAAATTGGTTCTTATTGTTTTTATCTTAAGGGTGGTTCTCACAATAACGCTCCTCATATATATATATATATATATCTCTATATTATATATAGGTATAAATATGATTTGAAACCACACTTTTTAATCCAGTCATATCCCAGTCACATCTTTAAACCAATTAAATTTGTTTAAATCCTAAAAAATCTCATTTTTTCCTAAAATAAGTCTTGATTTTTCGAAATTTTTGCAAAAGGCACGTTTTGCAAACGCAATTTTATAAAAAAAAACACGTCCCGATTTTTTTAGACGGGGTCTTCTTTTTTCCAAACCCCTCATATCATTTTTAACCCTAAAATAAACCACGCCTCCTTTTTTCATCAAAACCTTCTCCTTCTTCTCCTCTATCTTAACCCTAACCCTAGATCTATCGTTACACACCAAATCACAATCCATGGAAACAACACTTTTTCGATCCACATCAATGATAAACCTAATTTCATTCATTGGACAACTTTTCAATTGTTGTAGGTTTAATCAATTGATCTATCATCAAAGGATTTGGTAGGCCAGGATACAAGGACGATTGTGGTGGTG
The DNA here is from genome assembly GCA_025667525.1 of Glebionis coronaria. Classification (NCBI taxonomy): domain Eukaryota; kingdom Viridiplantae; phylum Streptophyta; class Magnoliopsida; order Asterales; family Asteraceae; genus Glebionis; species Glebionis coronaria. The sequence goes on along the minus strand of CM046875.1, from coordinate 527,088,734 downwards.
GTTGAAGAACCTTGCAAACAGGAAGCAGCTATCAGCAAGCACCAACAAACTGGAAGCTCATCATTATATCTTATTAGGCGCTGTTGAAGTGTTTTTTTATCGGTAAGATTAAATTCTTTTATGATCAGTCGCCTGCTGGTATGCGTAGCTGTGTCAGTTTTCTTGCACTACTGACCACTAGATATTAGGGTGTGTTTAGTATTGCTTAGCTTTATTTCGTAAAATGTACCTTTGCTTAACTTTTTTACTATAGTGATGGTTTCTAACAAATTATTCTTATATCGAGTATTGCCGTTGTTTTATTTGTTTCCTTTACAACAACTACCTACCAGGTCAGCTACACATTCGAAACCAGACAAACACTTGCTGAACTCAATGACACATTCAATGATACATTCAAGCGAGACACGTAACATTTGCTGAACTCATTACTCAAAACCAGACAAACACTACACCGAGTAGCTGAGAACTTTGAATCATCTTGCACATATAGGTCTGAGACCTGACTGATCAGCTACAAGCTCGATATAAGCTCAGGACTAAAATGTTCTCGTCTCGATATAAGGGGTGTTTGTCTTTATATGCATCTATCTACTGTCTGCGCTCTGCACATAAGCCTAATATAATCACTTAATGTTAAATAATAATTTATGAGACAAAAACATCTTTGGCTTACCTGTAACGAAACTAACCTACTGCCCAACCCTTTACTGCCTCTATCTTCCCATAATCTGCTATTTATTGTGAGAGCTAGAAATATATTGCATACATAGGTTGTTCGGGATAAATCATCAGCTGGAAAGACAGTCATCGATGACATTCCCGACTTCATACAAGGCACTTACACCAAATGTATCATTTTTTTTGTAAAACGAAACAACTAATCTGGTGCATCCTCTAGCGCTCGATTTTTCATCACAGTCAATGCAGTGAGTAACATTATCTATATCCATTTATATTAATCTGTTTTCGTGCTCTGTTACCAACTACCTATTACTTTTAGTATCATTTACATCCTTGTGTTTGATCTTCTAATCTGTTAGTACTACTTATGTGCATTTTCAACCTTAAAGTTAAGGGGTCGAGCAACACATTACTTTTGGCGACTTTAGTGCAGAGAACAATCGGGCCAATATGCTGTTACAAGAGCCACAATTTGGCACTTATAATCAACTGGTGGTGAATGGAAATTGGATTACAAGGTAATTGGATTACAAATTTACAAATTTATATCATTTAGTTCTGGTGGTGAATGCACATATAATCTTAGGTTCTATTAATTACAAGGCAATTGAGCAGGTACCAATAAGAAACAAGCAAATAAAGAAACCGCAATGGCAGAACATAAGTTGTGTAACAGATCAACCAAACATGTCTAGGAATTTTAGAGTGGATTCATTATAAGTACTTTCTGCACATTAGTATATCATTAATCATTATAAGTACTTCCTTCATCCCTTGAAACTTCCGAGCTTTCAAATCTCAATTTCAAGACTTACTTATTCATGTCTTCTTTATATATTCATATCTCTATTTGACTAATTTTGAGTAAAAAGCTTATGAATGTCTTTTTAAGACCGTAAATCTCTATTTTCAAACTAAAGAAAAGCAAAATGAGAATAACAAGGCTTATAGATATTCTATTTTATCAAATAG